>OX103890.1:82785965-83312185 GCA_944470375.2 Schistosoma guineensis | reverse complement strand
TAAATTTGGAGGAGAAAAATTTACCAAGGAAACCATACAATAGATATGAAAGGGTGCACTAAGTTATCAATACAAGATAGTAGGGATAAATGATAATACATGGAAAATAATACTGTTGATTATCAAGGTGAGATGTTACTAAGAGAATAGCTGAATAGACACCTAACGAATATTTTGACTAAAAGACCAATAACATTTTTGAGAACATTGATTAACTACTGAAGTAACATACCCAGGATGATACTTTTTCTTTTTTGATTTTAAATACTTACTTCATTTATCTATACACCTAAGTTGTAAACTGCTAGGTTTGAAGCTATCACGAGTTCACTTAATCTGCCAACGAGAAACAAGACTCGGTGACCAAAGACAAGTAAGCTAGCTATTGATGAGTCCTAGCCCCTCTAACTAGAGAGACAAGTCCAAGCTTGGAATGGGGAAGTATTTTCTGCAAACAGCCAGAAACGAGCGAACACAACAAACACAATCCAAAACGTATATATACAGTACAAAACCGTCCTTGGGGAGAGTTACCGAATAGCATACTAAAAGACGCAACGAACCAATAGCATTTAAGATATTTCCAGTGGGAAATACGACAACGAAGGTGACAAGAGCGCCTTTGGCACGAAAATAAAGAAATTTAAATTTTCTAAATAAAATTACAAAATTAGGTCGTTTCCGAAGTGAGTTCTGGGGATCTAACGTTCTCAACAAAACTGTCAGAGTAATTATCTGAATAAAAAACTAATATCTTTTTCAAACATATTTCGTATTTTCCACATCTTTTTTAATGCAATCTAAAGATAATTGCCTTTGATACTTTCTCCAAACGATTGCATTTTATTAGATGGATTCCATTGCTTGTAATGAACATAACTTTAAACCGAAAGATAGGCTAGGGATAAACAACGTCTTCAAGTCATCTAAGTATATTGTAGTCTGTATTTACGGTTGTGTTTTTGTTTACCTAACCACCCGATGTAAATATTTCGAAATAGTTTATATTATAGAATTACTTGGAAGTACGTCTTTTGCTATGTTGTAAATTTTCCCCCATCTTGACTGACTAACTTACACTTGACACATCTGTTGCATGATGGTGTGGTATTTTCGTCGGTAGCAAAATAGCTGATGACAAAACACGGCGTCCATTATGGATTAGGATAATGTAAATAATAATTCCCGATTCATTTTTGGTTGGTCGCCAGGTGCAACGTTAAAATAGCGAACGAGAATGATGTTTTCGAATAGTTATCCAAATAAAGTGAAGTTTATTTATATATAAACTATGCCTATTCGTGTGCTACTGTACATGAAATTCTCAAGAATTGGTTAATTATCGCTCCATTTTTCAGTAGTTTGTTCGATGAAAATAACAGATATAATTTGTTCAGGATTTAAATCATTGAGATTCATTTAGTATGACAAAAGCTCGTTTTCAAGTAAACTAGTCACTTCATTTGAAATGTCTACTGTAAAATCATTGCACTGAAGATCAACGATAGTAGCTTACAACTCTTTGGAATGCTGAATACATCGTCTCCGCTGCTTAACCGGTTGGTGCGGTCCATTGTTAACCGAAAGGTTGGTGGTTCAAGCCCACCCGGGCGGCGGTGGCTATGCTGAATACATAATGACGATAAATTAAACTTCTCAAAATAAAAGTTGCCCTATCCACTCACATAAGCGTTCCTAAGTAGGGTTTTAATTTTTTAAAAATAAAATTCTATCCATCTTAAACAATGTTGGATAATAGTGAATGGATAAATGTGGTGACATACATGTTTAGAAAAAGATGTGTTTGTGAGATGGTGGAGAAGATTTGTAGCCCAGATGGATGATTTTGATGGAGTTTTGTTCTCTGAGCTGTATGGTTTGGTCGTGGGCCTTTCATCGTTCTTCTGAACGACATCATCAACACAAGCTTCAGATAGAAATGAAGTGTTTGAATTTCTTCATATGCATTTCACAGCTTGTTCTGTACACCTCGAGGTTGATTGGTTCTTATTGACCTTAAATTTGTCATTGTTTACTCCATTGTTTTGGTTGTGTCTCCCATTGGTTTGATTTTTGTTCCTATGTTTGTGCATGATTTTCCTGTGAAACACATATGGAGAAATTCGAACACTTCACTTCTATCTGAAGTTTGTGCTGATGACGTCATTCAGAAGAACGATGAAAGGCCCACGACCAAACCATCCAGCTCAGAGGACAAAACTCCATCAAGATGTGTTTGTTTTCTGTTTACACACAATGATCTGATGTTTCATTCTTAAAAAATGAGTAGAAAATAACCATGTTTTAGTGAAAGTTGTTATGGATATTGTTTATGATAGAAACATGTATGAATAACATTTTGTTTTGGATTATAAAACCACTCCATACAATACTCGTTTCAGAAGACGCTATACACCATCAAAGTAATACCAAGAAAAACTATTTTTTATGATCAGTGACAAATTATTTAAACTCAGAGATCCTCATAGATGCCCTCCTAGTCCTTAGCAATCATTTTCATGTTTTTGTTGTTGTTTTATTTTGCATTCCTGATATAATCCCATTGATATAGTTCCTAAGTACAGTTTGTCTTATTTTAGATTATTGAGAGGAGTTACTAGGATACTATGGATAAGGGTATCCTGATAATTGGTGATTTTGAAGAAAATTTATATTTCTCATGGGATTTTAGCCTGCATCGAATACCATGTTCGCGCAACTTGTTCGATAGAATTACATCACATTTGTAGCCTAAAGAACAAAATATCTGGTATTTCTATGTTATAGATTAGTTTGAAAATTTATTAAGAGTAGGTTGTCAAGGATTCATGGATTTCATCTGAACTATGGATATCAGTTCTATCAGAGCAAATTACAATCTTTGCTGAATTGTGCTGATTATCATGAGAAGGTAACTCAGCGAGTAGTAACAGGCGTAAGTAAGTATGTAAGTAAGTAAGTAAGTAAGTAAGTAAGTAAGTAAGTAAGTAAGTAAGTAAGTAAGTAAGTAAGTAAGTAAGTATCATGAGAAAGTGATGTCCAGCTTCCTGCAAATATTAAACGGGCACTAGAGTAATTAAACAACCCAGTTAAATAAAAATATCATTTATTTAATTAATTATTTATTTATTTGGACACATAAATGTTGGTACAAGGGGGGGGAAAAAGATACATATGCTCCACACAATAATGAGAATGAAAATAGATAAGGGATGTAAGCCACGTGTAAAAGGAAAGAAAAGGAATGATAACGATCACAGATTAGTGTATGGTAGTGAAATAGTAATAATAGTTGAGGAAGCGGAGAGGTACAACCAGAAAGACTTCTTTCAGTCAAAGAAGTTACAGTCACTTTTTATGAAGAAAGTAAAAGAAGGTTACAGCAAAATCGCCAATGGCTTCTATTCTGAGCCATATCTGATAACGTCTCTAGCCACTGTGTAGCACCATCTCTCGGACCCCAACCAGGGAGTCGTGAAGGACCGACTGAAGCCAGCCTTTTGCAGCTTTCTTTCATACCACGACACCATGTCATGCACTGACCACCTCTCCGCTTCTTCCAACCAGTCCCAGAGTCGGCAAATAATGCACGACGTGGAATTCTCTGGGACGACATTCGTAGGACATGTCCAAGCCACCGAAGTTGGTGTTTCAAGATGGTGACACCAATTGCATTAGCATCTCTGTGCCCGAACACACGATGCCGAACCTCTGCATTACTGACATGGTGTTACCACTGGATGTCAGCAATCCTTCGGAGACAGCGATGATCGAACACAGAGAGTCGTCTAACGTCCTCAACTCGGAGAGGCCAGGTTTCACAAGTATAGAGCAAAACTGCTCTCACCGACGCGTTGTAGATCCGATCTTTTACAGCCAGACTAACATCATGAAGGCTCCAAAGGTGGCCCAGATTGGCATAAGCCGCTCTGGCTTTCACTATTCGTGCATTGATCTCATCACTCACACCCCCACCAGCACTTATGCAGCTACCCAGATACACGAACTTCTCGACTACTTCTATCTGTTCACCGTCCAGGGTGAGTACAGGATTAGAATCCTGCCAGTCTTGTAGAAGTACTTTGCACTTCGAAGGTGCAAAGGACATACCATACCTACGGACACTGATTGCCAACTGATTAAGTGCGGATTGCATGCCTTGAGCATTATCACACTGTAAGACAATATAATCCGCATACTCAAGGTCGAGAAGTCTTTCTCCAGGCAACAGATCCACACCACCATTACTTACATTCATCAGAGCTGTTTCCAGAAAGTCATCGATGGCAAAGTTGAAGAGGAATGGTGAGATTGGGCAACCCTGCCTAACCCCACTGCTCGAATGGAACAATGGAGAGAGGTGGTTGTATGCCCTCACTCTGCCTGAGGTGTTTTTATACAGGGCTTTTAGGATGTTAATAAACTTCTCAGGCACACCCTTCTTCAATAGACAATCCCAGAGAACAGTCCTATCCAACGAATCGAAGGCAGCCATGATGTCATGAAACACTACGATTGTTGGCCTTTGATAAGTATGGCGGTGTTCTAACATTTGGCGGAGGGTGGAGATATGATCAATACATCCTCGACCAGAACGAAACCCAGCCTGCTCCTCGCGAGTCAGTCTTTCTCGGGTTTTGAACAACCTACGAAGTATGACGGAAGCCAATAGCTTGGACGCAATCGGAAGTAGACTTATCCCCCGATAGTTGTTACAGGAACGACGTGAACCCTTTTTAAAGATAGGGGCAACTATCGACTCATTCCATGACGTTGGAACACTCTCTAGTTCCCAAACCTTTGTAAACAACGTCGGCAATTCCTTAGTCAAAAAGTCACCACCATCTTTAAAAAGAGCCGGAGGTAAGTCATCTGGGCCAGGTGATTTGTAGCGTTTCAAGAGTTGGAGTTCCTTGCGGACTTCCTCCTCATTTGGTGGATCAGTCGTCACCGGCCATGGAGGGCAGGACAGTCTGACCGATGTTGCCGGAGCAGCAGGCCAGTTGAACTGCCCTTCGAAAAATTCTGCCCATCGTCCAAGACGTCGATGGATGTTAGTGATTGGCATCCCATCATCCTCGCAGATTATTTCGCTCACACCAGACTTCTTGCTGCCAGTGGCTCGGATGAGTTGGAAGAGCTTCCGGTAATTACCAGATGCAGCTGCTGCTCCCAACTCATTAGCACTCTCCAACCACCAGGCTTCTCGGTCCTTACGCAAGCTTTGCCCAATTTCCTTACGTAACATCCTTCGTTTGTGGTCAAACTCACGGTCACCCGGAGTAGAACGATGGGTCTCGATGAGTTGTAAGGAACCAGAAGAAACCCAGTGTTTATAAGCAGGATGTTTCGCGAAGCCGCAAGTGGCTTTACTCGACATTTTCATGGAGTCGTGAAGTTGTAACAAATGCTCATCTATACTTTCCGGTTGGATGGTAGCTAGTCTAGAAACTAGCTTGGTCCGATTCTTACTAGCAACAGAAGTTGCAACCAACTTGCTAACATCAATCCTCTGGTGGTGATCACTTCGTTGGCCACTAAAAAGTAAGGCAAGATTGGCGCAGACCATGGCATGGTCAGAGTCCAGATAGGTACTCCAAAAGGAGCGGCAGTCTTGTACACAACCACACGAGCGGTAGCTGATCGCGATGTGATCAATCTGAGTCCAGGCTTGAGATGCAGAGGGAGGACGCCAGGTGGCACATTGGCGACGACTGTGCCCGAAAGTTAGCGCTAGCCAGAAATAGGTTGTGGTCTGTGCACAGTTGCAGTAGACGGTCCCCGTTATCTGACCTGCGACCGACGAGTCCCCATCAGGCACCTAAACGATTCTCTTCTGTGCCTAGACGCCCGACCTGAGCATTCAAGTCTCCGGCTAGTACTACAATATCTGTCGAACGCACTTTCTGGAGAAGAACTGGTAACTGGTGGTAAAACTCATCCTTGATTGCATCCGGGCTGCAATCTGTCGGGGCATAGGTGAAGATGACGAAAAGACATCGTTTCTCACCCCGATTTCTTCTCACTTTGATGGAACTTTCCAATCTAACAGCACATAACCAACCGACTGTTAATGGGGATCCAATCGATTAGTGCTGCCTCAGCTCTAGCGCTTAGTGCGACACCAACGCCCACCAGACCAGACGAAGATGCCACAGGGTCCCCGGATAAGCGCACGTAAAACAAGCTTTTCGAAGCGACAGATGGAGAGCGAATTTGTAGTACTTCGCCAGAGTCTTGAGTACGGGTCTCGGATAGACAACACACGTCGATATTAAGACTTTCTAAAGACATAGCCAGCCCTATCTGTTTTCTGACCTGCATAAGTGTGCGAACTTTGAAGTCAGCCAGTTTGAATGGTGCACGTGGTTTCAGAAAAACCGCTTCAGTATTCGTATTTGGTGGTAGCATACAATTTTCAACCAGGCAGTGACTCGAGAACGTTTAGCTAGAACCGAGTTTCCATCATAGGCGAACTGCTGTATAAGTCGAAAAATAAGGATACATAAAGTGGGAATAAAAGAGAGTAAACGAATGACGTAGTATATAAAAAATAGTAATAATATTAGTATTAATAATAAAGACGAATGTTATCAAGTGAATGTAAAATATCTGAGTTCTGATCGAAGTGGGCATAGTATTTTGTGAAAGATTTGTCATCTCACAGAATTTGTGTGAAGGCTGTGATACTTCCTGGGTGCCCAAACCGATCCCGGTGGTGTTCTTGAGGGGCCACACTCAGAGCCTTTGACTTAAATGTCTGATCCACAAGCTAGAGGAGCGATGTCAGGAGGTACAGTCCCATGGTAGCCAGTGATCAGCGATTGGTTCATACGCTATTTTTCCCCATGTGTACTATTGATTTGGATTCAGGGTGTTCCAACTCTCCTAGGTTGAGTCTCAGTGTCCACCAACCCTGTTAATGCGCCAGAAAATCGTCTTTCGTCCTCTCACTGTCGTAGACAACAACAATGTTGCGAGTAGGCAGTGAGTAGGAATTGCCTGGAGGAGTCTATATATGCGTGGCCATGTGAGAACATTTCGAGAGGGAGAGCGGACTCTCTCCACTCTCGACCGTGCCACGACCAACAACAGTCTGATTAATTGCAGTCCCAAACAACAATGGAAACATTCAAGTAAACAATACCAAGTAAATTTAAACTTCACCTCATTGCACAAGCAATTGACAATCAGGATTCAATAGCCAGTTGGATAACTTGATGGTGTTTGAAGTGAATGGTACTAGGTTGAAGTCCCAGAGTGAAAATCAACTCCGAAATGCATGTACATCCAGATGACTAATCCGAAATAGAACGGAACGCGCGTCAAACTGGATTCCACTGCTAGCAACTATCCATTTTTGCTCAGATAAATTTAATAAGGTAAGATATAATAAATGAAATGCGCTTAGAGATTTCATTTACATGCCCAGACCATTAAAGACTGAAAACAGCACAATATTTACATAATACTTGTTCTATGTCGATTAGTAACTGAATCGGTTATTTTATGCAATAATTATATGACTAACCTATTAAGTGGGAATAAAATAATCGACGCCTACAATAAAGATCTTTTCTGTTCATCGTAACGATTTGCCAAGTTTTGTTAGATCTTAAATAATCTTAAATTGTATATGTTTCAAGGTTTGTACGAAAGATTTTATATTAAACAAACAAGCATCAATTTGACTGAGGTTTTCTAATTTCACTTAACGAGGCTAATTCGACAGTTAATACAAACCCTTAAAGGACTTAATGTACATGACTGAATTCACTTGGGTAATTCTCAAATATCCATCTAACTGACTTAACTAAACAATTCGTTTTTTTTAAAAAAAACAAACGATAATACTCCTGTTAACCATGCATGAATAGATTCTTAGTTAATTTCATTAATGTCAAGTGGTTTGAAGCAATTAAGTCTGTTACACTCTAGTAGTCATTCATTCAATAACAAATACTAGATAGATGCATCAAATACTGACCAGTTAGTTTTAATGATAACCAAAGATCTACTAATAAACATTCTTAATACCTATACAACTACATTTATATCTTTCTTTATTGCTATTTATTTAGTACAATAGAGCAATCCTAGTCTAAACCTTCGGTTCATCTTTATTTACATTTCAAAAATAAGGATATTTACAATAGATATCTTGACAAAACTGATCAACTATTACTTATTTTCATCTTCTAAGATATCTGGTCAATCCTACTTAACAACGTTTCCATTATATCCATGCAATGAAATAGGACAGAGCTTCTGCCTCATTGTTCTGACAATCTGAATTCTGACTTGCTTCAATCTTATTTCCTCTGGATGAAGTGAGTAGTTTATATTTGTTACAGGACTACTAAACAGTTATTTCCGAAATTCATAATAAATTAGGATCAATCACTGAGAACTGGATAATCTTAGCAACTAAAAGTAATTGTTTCTGTAAAATTCCAAAAACACTGTAATAGGGTAGGGTACTTACTTACTTACTTACTTACGCCTGTTACTCCTTGTAAAGGGTACTACTCGAAAACTAATAAATTGAAAACGTTAAAATTGACCAGTCATTGGTAACATTTCTATCTAAATGCACTTCTGTAAAACAGGATAGATTTCAATGAAAAATTTACTCTGAGATAACTTTTATGTCACATGATGCCTATGATAAAGTCATTAACAGTAGATATATGATAAGACTCTGTCATGATTTTTGTTGGGATTAAATAAAAAAAGTCTTCTGAATAGTATAATTTAATGTTAGATTCGAACCAACTCATTCAAGTAACTTAGCAAGTTTCTTCATTAAGAGAGATATGATGACATAAAAAAAGTGTGTTCTAGCATCATTTTATACACTGTGTGTTATATCCGAGTGAGGATCGAATCACTTGTAACTTCTGAGACCTTTTTATTAATGGACTAATATTCTATAAATATTCTTATGGTATAACTATTCAATAATTAGATTATGTATATTTATATTCCTCTTATTATAAGCTTTATTTTGATCTATAGATTATTATTGTACGATTTACGGTTCCTAAGTTATACTCAGTTTATTGACCAGTGCCTCCCACGTTCACAGTCACTCTTTGGCTTTATTGTGTACAAATGTTATTTCCTATTTTATGGTGCGTTGCGGTCTGTTTGACTGATATATAAACGCAGTATGTCTGAAATAAATGATTCGATTCGCATAGTGGAATCTGATATTTGGTGTTCTGGACTCAAGTGGATGGGCTAGGCGAACATAGGACCAATAAGGACGCTAGACTGTTCATACCGGTCGAACGTCATTGGTTTTGACACACTGCGAAGATTGTATAAGTCATATTTTCATTGGTGGATAAATCACGTGACATAAAGTCACAACACTGTGGACTACAATATAATGTAGAAGAATTTCAGAATCCAAGGTACCACCAGAATGTTTACAAATAACTGTACTCAAATAAAATTCGACCATAAAATGGATGTCAACGTGTAAGTCATGATAGTTTCCGTCTAAAAATTAGATGATACCAATCAATAAAAACTATAAGTTGAGCGCAGAAATGTTTCTTCTCAATTACTTCTTCATCAGGCTTTTACAACTGAGTAGAAAATCGATACAAAATAGATGGTAGTATGTAAATTTAACAATATAATAATAATCATCATCAGTTATTAACAACGTTCGGAAATGAACATTCATATTAATGTGAATTTTTCATTATTACTTGATCATCGTAATTAGTTACATAAGAGTAGGAATAAGAATTGAAATTAGATATAGAAATAAATGGGAGGCAAAATCCGACTCACACGTCCGCGTCGTGCCTCCTGGATAATGAGACGAATGACTCATGAACTACAACGTAGGAACAGGCACATATATGCATCGGTCCATGTTGCCACACCTCATTAGCACAACAAGATGGACACCGGATTCATATAAGTAATATATAAAAGAATGATTACATATAAGGACATAGTAAAGGGAAAAAGAATTAGTTCATAGAAAGAAAGATATGAGGCGATTTTAATCTCTTAGTTTAAGGGAAGACAGAGAGTGTGTACACCGACGCCATTGTGATCGATTCTGAGCCATATCACCAATAGTCTCCTACCATTGATTACGAAAGTAATGCGGACCCCAACCAAAAAGTGTGCATCTACCAACATGGCTCAGACTAGAAGTTAGTGACGTTGTGGACTGATGCCACGTTTCGGTTTGGCCGCCCGGGTGGTGGAGATCGGGCTAATCACCCACTCTTACCGATACCCACCAATCGATTACGAATCCCATGGAGAAACATAGCACAATTACATTTGGAATGGAAAAGGACAAAAGAGTTTTTTCGAAAGTGGTGCATGTATCATATGGAGTTGCTCGTCATTGGGCAAACTCCAAAGGATTGCAGAAACAATTATTCTAGCCCCGGTAGTTGTGCTGTGCTTCGATGTAGCTTGTTTCTCTCCAGAAGGGCCTAATAGGCTTCACCAACTTGTTTGTCTGAAAGGGGCATAGATATAAATATTTCTTGCTATTTGTAAACTTAAGTAATAAGTAATGAGTAATACGAGTTCAATGAAAATTAGGTAATGAGATTACTAAATAAATTACATCAGATACGAATTACTAATTAAAATGTTGATATAATCGAAGTTTGAGCAAGTTCAAAGGAAAAGGGAGAAAAAGCTTTCAAAACTTTATAGTATCTATGTAGAAGGTCAGGGTAGATTCCGTATAAGGAGGTTAAAATTTTTAAAATATATTCTTACAGCTTCTGTTGTATGTACGAGTCAGATTCTCAAACCATTGAATAATTTTGATGAGATTTTATTTATAACTTTCAATGTCAAAATCCTATCAACGTGAAGACCAGTATCGACTAAAGATTAAATTTGGGATGAACAACAGCTTTGTGATGCAGGTACATACAGTTGATGAGATTCAGGTAGGACAAAACGCGAATTCTGGATTCCACTACTAGTCATCATTCATTTTTAATTTGCTCTTTTATTATTTTCAATTTTAATAAACAAATGGTTAACATTCATTCATCTTATGTCAACTATTCATAACAAAAAGTTATGTATACACATATTCTATCATTTTTCATACGATTCAAATCTTATTGTCTCATAATACTGATAAAAGCCAATTTCTAAACATGATTAGATAAGAATTTAGTTTTGATTATTATCCTGAGGAAGTTCAGACAATTCAACTGGATAATAAGCATTAATCGAATTTTTTAAGCAAAGATGGATAGTGGCTAGCAAAGGAATCCAGGACGTGCTTCTCACCCTGTTTTGGGACTCGTCAGCTGGATGTACTTGCATCTCAGAGTTGATTTTCACTCCGAGACTCCAATCTAGTACCATTCACTTCAAACATCATCGAGTTATTCAACTGGCTACTGAATCCTGATAGCCAATTGCTTGTGCATGGAATTTTCTTATAATTCAATGTAAATATTTAAAAAAATTGCCTTTGCTTTAGGGAATAAAATGCCTTCTAAGAAATAATGTTTCTTGATTAATAAAGTGAAAAAGTGAGATAAGACTATCTCATACCTTCAGGCATCTCATTCATACAGTCGATCTACAATGGTTGACGAGATGATAATGAAAGAAAATGAAACCTACCAAAATGATAAATGAAAATTTAATTTATAACTAAATGAAAATATGTTTATAAAATAAGATAAAGTGAAGATAGTTATTGCTATGATACATTTTTTATTCCTGAGGATTTCCCGAGACAGGGTTGGATGGAGAGTGCTGGTTGGCGCCTATGCTCCTCCACCAGGAGTAACAGGTATAAGTAAGTAAGTATATGAACACAAGAGTTTTCCAGAAAATGTAACTCTTAAAGCCTGTAATCCTTTTTTAATATACTGTCTTAAGACTCATACTGAATATTAAGATATAAACAGACATTTCGGTCATATTTCTTGTTCTTTGAGATGTATTTGTTAAATTCTGCTGTATCATAGTGTTCACTTCCATTTTAATGCTCGAAGATAATTTCTTTTGCACAAAAATGACAATTTGTTATGGATTAATCTACTGAGCTCAACATACAACACATACTATTATTGTCATAACTTGTGGGTTTGTGCCCCCAATAATGTATAACGTAATGATACCGCCAGTTAGAGAACAGTGAATTGTCGACCAGACCAATGACGCATAAAACCTGTACAAGCAGTCTAGAGTGCTTAGCGGTCCTGTTTCCTGCCTAGCCCTGCCTATTAGGTCCAGAACACCCAATCTCAACCTCCGCGATATGAATCATGTAATATAAACCAAACAGACCACATCGTACCATAAAATAGAAAACAACATTTGTACAAGTTTCGTTATTACTTTGACCTGTTTCATATACGAAAATTTCATTAAAAATCGTGAACCGATAAGTGTCAAATCACCATTGAGAACCTGGAAGCACTGGACAGCCGTTTTGTCATGGTATGGGACTCGAACCCGACCATGTCGGCATCGAGCGCAAACACATAACCTCTAGACCACTGAGTCAGAATCCAACGGTGTGAATCTCTATCTTCAACCAATCCACTATGTTGCACAACCATTTTCCATTGTATTTTCAAATAATTCTCAATCATGAAATTGTACTAATTATAAGAACATGATTAACCTTTGTTATTGATTAATTTTGTTGTATCCCTGCCACTATTCTCTATGTGTATGTTTATTATTTTCTTTGTAACTGACTATTATTTTACGGTTTTGTACTAATTGTATTAATTTATATTTTAGTGACAAGTTATAATTGTTAATCATATACATAGTTACCTGTTTTGCCTATAGCTCTGATAAGAATCTATATGCAACAAGTATAAGGATCTATTCAGGTCATTCATCTGTAAGTAATTAGTTTCTATATGTTGTACTGTTGAATAATCGTTAGTGATTTACATCACAGGACAAGGTAGATGCTACTTGAATACAAACTGTAATTAAACATTGTAGTGTAATCGAAGTTGGTTGTATATCAAACACAAAACATGGTGTATTCAAAACTATATACTGAAGATAATGTACCTATGTAAATAGGTAATTCATTATTAATATTGTAGTACTTCCCTTGATTGTCTAAATAATTTTTCAATGGAAATTAAGGAAATAAATGCAAGTAATAAAGTGATTGCCAAGAATCGGATAAAATAAAAGTAACACTTGAAATGATATGAATGTTCTTGTAAGAAAGCTTATAAAACTTGTGAATGAAGGCAATGTCGAGGCAGTTCGCATAGGATGCATATATGCCAACAAGAAAGTGATCAATTACAGTCCTGGAAACATACAAGCAAACAAGGCCAAGTGAATTTAATCTTCACCTCATTGCACAAACAAGCGGCTAACAGGACTCAATAGCTAAGTGGATAACTAGACAGTGTTTGGAGGAAACAGTATTGAGTTCAAGCCCCAGAGTGAACATTCACTTTGAGATGCAGACACATCCAGCTGACGAGTCTCAAGTAGAACGAGCTGTGCGTCCTAAAATTCACTGCTAGCCACTATCCATCAATACAAACACATTGAATTTATAATCAATTCCTTTAACTGCACACTGAACAAACCCGACGAAAATAAATGCAGCTAAATCAACTTCGTCATAGTTACTCTTACATAAAAATAATTAGTTTACAAGCGCTTAATCAGATTATTCTAATAAACCTATCTGTTAATGGTTGCCTTTGTAGATTTTGTTAACTTTATTCATCTTCTTCATTCTGTTAAGTGTCTAATTCAATTGGCTTCAGGTCAGTTAATTGGTCAGCATTCTTGACACTCATTAATGAATTGGATTTATATTGATACATTTGTTGACTGTAGATTGATTGAAATGCAACACTTTGAAAAACTCTCTGACATTCATTGAATGTCTATGAATGTTGACATTCTCCCAAATTAATTGGGGTCATTGGTTGTCTGATAAAATTGGCATGAGTAATAAGATCATTTCATCTTATTTCAAAATTTTGTTCGTTTATTTATGCGGGAAGAGGTCCATTTGCTTTGTCTAATGCACTGTTTCCCTCATTTGGTGTATTTCATTTTATGAGTGATACTGTGTTCATCATTGTCTTTCGCTACTGGTAAAATGAGATGAAGTGATTCTGTTCCCTTGTTAGCAATTTTTATTTCCAGAAAGATGTTGAACTTCATTGAAGTCATGAATCGACATATGTTAAACCAATCTAGAGGACCTGAAAGCACTGTGTCTGTTTTGTCACAATTTGCGAATGCTCAGCAGTGCGCATTCATGACCGTATACACGGGAATCAAACCCAGGACTTTTGGTCTCGCATACAAACGCTAAACTTCTAGACCACTGAGTCGGCATCCAGTAGTGTTATAGTCTAACCTTAATCAATTCACAATATTCCAGAGTTCGAGTGAAAAGTCGTGACCAGTGGAACTAACCCGTGTTGAGTGTGAGGCAGTTACCCACTGAAGACAATGGAAGATAGTTGCACAACTGATTGAGGTTAGACACAATTGGACTCGGTTGTGTAAAGTTTTAGGCGTTCGCGCGCAAGACCGAATGTCGGGTGTTCTATTCCAGTTTGTTGAAGAGTCGCGAACTAAACGGGATGGCCATTCAATGCTGCTTTGTTCTCAAAGGTGGTCTAACACTGATCGATTCATGATTTCACTGAAACGTTTATTTCAAATATCTTTATAGTCCTTCTTATGACTTCATAGATATTTTTCATGTGTTTTTAAGCAGTTTATTTTCTAGTTTTTGAGGTGGATTTTCTTGGTGCCGTTTCAGCTTCTGAGGGACTTCTTAACAAGACTTCTTGTGACGGCAGCCATTATTAATGAAAATGACATAAAGAGACCACATAAACTCTAACAGTATGAACATGACTTGAAGAAGGAATCAAGTAGTTTTGATTAATCAGTGTTTACTAAAACGTATTTAATTTCTGCTGAGCTTCAAACTACATATATGTTTTAACATTAAAACGGATGCATTTACTTGGATTCATCATTCAGAAAGCATGAAAAAGTGACATCAGACAAAATGTTTAGTAAGAACAGAGAATTGGATAATTATCAGTATAGGGTTGTGGAGATTATTATTATTTTGATTAAGATCATGAACTGATTGGTCTTAGAGCACCACCGAAAACCTAAAAGCACTAGATGGCCATTTAGTCCTAATGTTGGACTTCTCAGCAATGCGCATCCATGACTCCACCTCGAGGGACTCGGACCCAGGGCCTCCAGTCTCGCGCACGAACGCTTAACCTCCAGACCACTGAGTCTGCATCCAACGGTACACCATTGTCTTCAGTGAGTTGATATTTCATTATCTGAATGAATTGGATAATTCACCTTACTTACCCTATAAGATATTTACTTGATCTGTTCTTCTAATTTAAATGAATTCATTAATGAATTATTATTCATTCAACTTACCGTAATCCTCGTGCCATTTCAAATAAATCCACAAGAAATGCTTGTTCTTGATTATTATAATTTGGATCTGTACCTAAACTAACAATCAATGCAATAGTATCAGTATCATATGCTTCAGTTTTAGTTTTAGGTTCAAATGTATGACAATTAAAATATATATGATGACTGAATTTACGTATTTGAAAACCATCCATATGCATACAATTATCTTCAATTTGCATAGTTTGATTAACACGTCGCATACAATTTAAAAATGCTGTTGTATCATGTCCTAAACGATAAGCATCAATTGTTTTTATATTTTGATAATATATTGACAAACTATCATATTGATAAAGAGTTTCCGCTGCATCGACATCATTTTCCATTAGAAATTTATGAGTTAAATTACGCATATGTTTATTAAATACACTTGGTGACATAACATCACCATGACGCCATAAATGGTAAGCATTCTGTGAAAATGGATGATGATGACAAATAGTTAATGCTGGAAATGGTGATTTAGCATCTAAATCAACATGTATATTTACTGAAACATCATAAACTAAATAATCTTGTACTAGAAGATAAGTTGTCAATAGTAAACCAACAGTCATAATTAATACAAAACAAAACCATAAACCTCGTAGAAATGGTGGTCCTCGTCTCATTCGTGCAACACCTCGTATGGAAAATGTATCACATATAATTTCTAAGATACTGATTCTCTTTATTATTTTAGACGATTCTTTCATTTGAATGATATGTGAACAGTTATGGGCTAATTTATCTGTAGTTGAACGCTGATCATTCATTTGTATAAAATGGGAATTATCATTATTCTCTAATTGTAGCATATTTTCACTGTTCCTTGTTTATAACCAAACCACATAGCGAAAGCAGAAGCATTACGAATACCTGCGTTGAAAAATACAAACAGATAAACACGATATTATTACAAGACAAATTCTTATTACAGATACAATTTATTACAACCGTTGTAACTAACCTGGTAAACTATCAAAATCTAGTAAGAAGTACTTCAAAATATTCACTGCAGTGTTCATAAAATTCGATAACCAATAAAAAACTTCAATGGTTGAGATCATGAGTCAATTGAAGCCAGACCACTATGGAAACCCTGGATGCACTGGATGGCCGTTTCGTCCTATTCTGGGACTCCTCAGCAGTGCGCATCAATGATCCCACCTCGCGAGATTTGAACTCAGGATCTATCTGTCTTGAGCGCGAACTCTCAACTACTAAATCACTTAGTCGGCCGGCATCCAACATTGTTAATGTCTAACTTCAATCAATCCACGAAATAGAGCAACACATCCACTAATGTCTTCAGTGAGTTACTATCTCATAACAGACCCGGTCGAACTCTACTGATAAACAAGAAAACAATAAATACTTGTTCTTCATAACTTCCTTTTTAAGGTATACTAATTTAACTTTGTGATCAGTGTAATACAATTGTTAGTGGTAGGAATATTTTTGGAAAAAAAACTAGTGTTATGGATGAATAAACTTAAACGTATTTCAAATTTCAATGATGGATAATATCGGATGTTATTACTGTTCTATACACGTCACTACTTACAAAATGAGTGATCTGTAAATTGTATTAGAACATAGAAGTGAAAACTAAAATACAGTGTATATATATATACATTTGGGTATATATGTATCCTAGTTAAACCGTTAGAGAAACATAATGTAAGCAGGTGATTTCTAGTCCATAGATTTCAAAAACTCATTTGAATATAAAGCAGACTAAGGGAAACGTTGTTTCATATTGACTATGATAATGATAATATTAATATGTTGGGAAGTAAGAAAGACAATCCATAGTAAAATACTTCATTGAGAAAGAAGTTGAACTGAATGGGTTAATGATCATAGTCTTTTAATAAAATGACTAGTTAAAGAATTTCTCTATAAGTAGTGTGACATGCATTAAACTAAGAGTAAGCACATAAAGAAATTTGTATGCATATAAATCAGGCATTATTGAATTGCTAGTATAGGGGTTGCGGAGATTACTAAGTTTTTGATTGAGATCATGAACCGATTGGTGTTGGACCATCACCTTTGGAAACCTGGAAGCACTGGACGGCCGTTTCGTTCTATCGTGGGACTCCTCAGCAGTGGGCATCCATGATTCCGCTCGCGGGATTCGAACCCAGGGCTTTCGGTCTAGCGCGCGAACGCTTAACCTACTGAACCACTGAGCCGGCATCCAATGGTGTCTAACACTAACCAATCCACGAAATTGCGCGACCATCTTTCATTGTACTGAACGAGATACCTGTCTCTACCCGACAATATTGAACTGAGTCCGTTAACGACTTCCGATATTGTGGTCTTCGATAAATTCCTTCAAAAGATATTGAACAAATAAACTAAATTATAGTTCACCGAATGAATTAACGCTAATTATAGAAGTAATCAAGGTACTGGACATCTGTATGATCCTAGAATATGACTCCTCAGGAGTGTACATTCATGACCTCACCACTGAGAAGCCAACCAAGACTGAAGATCGATATAGAAGTAGAATTTGATGTAGACATACAGGTGAGGATTGGCAAAGAGAGGACAGCATTCCTACATTTGAACATCCAATGTAACTCAAAACAACCGTTCGCAAGCCAATATCAAAATTAAAGTCTTCAACACGAACGTCAAGCTAGTCCTATTGTACGGAATCGAAACCTATAGATCTACTACAACCATTAGCAAAAACGTACAAATATTTATAAATAATTGTATACTCAAGATACCTTCGGCAACAGCTTACTGTTGAACAGAAAATTAGGAAATGACGTTAGAATTGGATGGAAAATCATCAAACTGCATCACGAGGCATGTGCTAACTTGAAATCCCGAAAGGAATCGGAAAAGAAGATCAAGGAACACATTTCATCAAGAATTCTACACAGACGTCAAAAGAATGAATAGCAACTGTAAACAGCTGGAAAGGATTTCTGAGTAGAGAGTTGGATGGATAATACTAGTGTACGGCCTATGCTCCTCCATGAAGGGTAACAGTCGTAAATAACTTTGTCAGTAACTTCATATCTCTGTCCCTAAAATTCATCTGTTACGTATATACCGTGAAAGTGCCTTGTATAGTTCAGTGGCAGATTCTTCACGTAGAATAATTGAATTAAATAATATACTTCTATCGTACTATTCGTGTGTATATGTAATGAATCATTTCTGTTTGGTGAACTACTAGTAAATAAGTGTCATGTCTAGGTATATTATGTATAGTTAATCGATTCTAATCAATTTACTGATCCGTAGGATTGATTTTTACTTACTTACGCCTGTTACTCCTCGTGAAGGAGCATAGGCCGCTCACCAGCATTCTCCGTCCAACCCTGTTCTAAGCAATTCTTTCTAGCTCCTTCCGGTTGTTATTCATCGTTTCCATATCTGCTTCTATTTCCCGACGTAATGTGTTCTTTGGCCTTCCTCTTTTACGCTTCCCTTCAGGATTCCAAATTAGGGCTTGCCTCGTGATGCAGTTTGACGATTTGCGTAATGTATGTCCTATCCATTTCCATCGTCTTTTCCTAATTTCTTCAGGGTTGATTTTTAGGTGAATTATATTATTCATCTACTTAGATTTCATTGTATCAAACTACTTGTTATGCCCCGATAAGCATAATGAGGGGTAATTTTTAGGATCCATTTGTGGACCTATACTATACTTTTTTTTTACCATATAATTGTTAATTAACTAAACTATTCTTATCGATTAAATGTTTAAACATTTCTATGGTAGTCCATTGACTAACTTATCGATTAAATGTTTAGAAATACTTCCATGGTAATATCGATTATATACATATAATTGATAGATATACGTTTGAATTGTGCTTGTGGATCGCGCTGTGTGATCGCTCGTTCTAGCTGTTTGCAGAATATACTTTCCCATTCCAAGCTTGGTCTTCTCCCTCTAGTTAGTGGGGCTGAGACGCATCGAATAGCTAGCTTACTGGTCTTTGGTCACTGAGTCCTGTTTCTCGTTGGCAGATTAAGTGAACTCGTGATAGTTTAAAACCTAACACTACTTGAAATAGTTGAAACTTTAACCATCAATGAAATGAAGCCAAGATTATTTGTAACAACGTAACAATGTTTTATACTTAACTTTGCAATGACTTCAAACTATATCCATCTCTAATTATTTCATATCTCCCATAACTCTATCCAGAATTGTTTCTGACATCACTTCATTTCATCTAAGTTCTATTAACTTTTATTATTGTAACAAAACATTTCACTTATCTTATTCTATTAAAAATATAATCTCTTTCTAATCAGTTCAACGGAGAAGCTTTGGAGGACGTAAAAACCTTTACATATCTGGGCAGCATTATCAATGAGCACGGTGGATCTGATGCAAATGTGAAAGTGCGGATCGGAAAAGCAAGATTAGCATGTTTATAGCTGAAGAACATCTGGAACTCATAACAACTGTATGGGGCGCAAACTTGGAGAACTACGAAAGCCATCATCCAGAAGATATAGGTGTTCATTAACAATTGTCTACGCAATATACTTTGGATTTGTAGGTCAGACACTATCAGCAATAGCCTAGTATGAGAGAGAACAAATCATATCATAGCCGAGGAAGAAATCAGGAAAAAAGTGCGGGAAGTGGATAGAACACACATTTAGGAAAGCACCGAACTGCATCACAAGGCAAGCCCTTGCCTGGAATCCTCAAGGCTAAATAAAGTAGAGGAGGAAGACTAAAGAACACATTACACCGAGAAATGAAGACAGATATAAGGAGAATGAACAACAATTGGATAGAACTAGAAAGCAACGCCAAGGACAGAGTGGGTTGGAGACCGATGGTTGGCAGCCTATGCTCCATTGGGAGTAACAGACGTGAGTGAGTAAGTAAGTAAGTAAGTAAGTAAGTAAGTAAGTAAGTAAGTAAGTAAGTAAGTAAGTAAGTAAGTGTTGAAGTAAGTAAGTAAGTAAGTAAGTAAGTAAGTAAGTAAGTAAGTAAGTAAGTAAGTAAGTAAGTAACAGGACTTTTCGTTTAGGTACTATATTTATACTACACAATCTAGTATTACAACTTTTATATTGTATTATATTGTTCATTCAGTATTCGTACGTCCTCACAGAATTAATACTTAAAATTACACAGACTCTTAATAAATTTCTATGAGAAGACATCCCCTCACCGAACTTTGTGTCTTTAACGTTTAAATAGAAAATATATTTCAACTAAATAGCGTGTAAAGATTCTCATGGGTTTTCGGGTTTTTTCACAACCATTAAAGTTATAGTGTGCTCAATTTGAGTAATAAACAATCATCAAAAGTTTGTAATTACATAAATTGATTTCCTGCTGATAAACAGTAGTTTATTTTAGAGTATACACAGATCCCTAACTTTTGAAACTTCATTAAATCGTTCAGCAGAAACTTCCACTTTATGTTACGCCTTTCTTATTTATAAACATGATGTTCAGTCATTTTTCGAGTCTGATGGTCTGATTTCAATTTTAAAACTCTCTCAAAGTATTATGCCTATCTGTGGATTGTTCATGCACTGGATACATAAAAGTTTACGGGGTTCTTATGTCTTTCAACATCCTACGTTGATGACATCATTGGATTATATACATGAATAGGTAAATTTTCAAACAGTCCATTTGTCACTCAGCGGATTCATTCACCTCTATTTCTAACTGAACTTCAGAATCGGAGCTAGAAAGTTCATCTGATACTTATTTGAAACCTTTAGATTGTCGTTATCAAAACAAACTTCCAGTTGTCATGTGTCTAGTCGATAGATCAATAGAGTTTTCTCTAAGTATTCTGTTGTTCTTATTACTCCGTTGATGTATTCCCTGAATACTTCTTTAGTATAGTAAATAACTTTCACAATAGCATAAAGTCTCTGTAAAACATTCCGAAATTCACTTTCGCTCTAAAACTATGGTGAAACGTAACATTTAACCTAGATTAACATATTCTGTTTGCTTTTAATTGACATACTCTCATAAATCTATTGTTTGAAACTCCCAATAGTTTTTAATTCTGCCACTGTTGAGTTAATACACACATCTATGCAATTAAAATAATGATAATAATATTATTATTAATTATTTATGGTTCATAATAGAAAAGTTTCTGTAGATATTATAGTAATATCAATAGTTGAGATTATGAGTCAATTGAAGCTTGACCACTATGGAAAACCTGGAAGCACTGGATAGCCGTTTCGTCTTATTGTGAGATGGTGGATGTGTCGCTCAATTCCGTGGATTAGTTAAAGTTAGACATTAACACCGTTGGATACCGACCGGCTTAGTGATCTAGTGGTTAAGCGTTCGCGCGCGAGACTGATACGTCCTGGGTTCGCATTTTGCGGGGAGAGATCGTGGATGAGCATTGCTGAAGAGTCCCACAATAGGACGAAACGGCCATCCAGTGCTTCCAGGTTTTCCATGGTGGTCTAGCTTCAATCGACTCATGATCTCAACGACTGAAATTATTTATGGCTTTGCTTATCTGACCTAACATATATACAGGTCATTCATTATTGAACTGTATTGTTTCGACTACTTCACAACATTCAAATTTCACTACTGTTTAATTGTTTTCATGCAATCAAAACAATTTCGCGTATGCAAACTATTTGGAGATATGATGAAATATATATGAATTCAAAAATGAAACAGTTTGCAGACGGAGTTATTGTGAACAATAATTGGTCAAAAAATATTTACAAGGAAGATGGATGGTGGCTAGCAATTGAATTCAGGACACACGCGTTACCTATTTAACTACTGAGTCCTGATCGCGATGGCATTTGAAGTCAACGGTACTTGGTTCGAGTCCCAGAGTAAACACCAACTTTTGGATGCAGGTACATCCAGTCAGCGAGTCCCACATAATAAAAAATAAATGACCTGAATTTCATTGCTATCCACTACCCATCTTTGCTTATAAAGCTTGTGACTTAAGTCTATATCGAGACAGTCCGCACAGGATGCATATATGCCACTAAGAGACTGATCAATTGCAATGCTAAAGATTCAAGTAAACAAAACAAAGTAAAATATGATGAATTCATATTATTCTGCATTATAGTTCGTTCTGCCTTTTATTTAAATTCATAGAGGTAACTAATTGCGTGAAAACAAAAATGAATTGTACTAGTTAGCTTAAAAACATGAATAAATTCTATTGGAATGTTTTAAGATATAATGAATTATAATGGATAGGGTTACTTGTTTTCTAAATATTAAATATGTGAGTTAAAACAAAATAAAATGTAAGGGAAAAATACACTAAACGCTTAACCTCTAGACCATTGAGTCTGTATCCAACGTTGTTAACGTTTAACCTCAACCAGTTCTCGGAATTTCGCAACCATCTTCCATTGTTCTGGGGTAGATACCTGTCTCTACCCGACATGGATTAGCTCCACTGGTCACGGCTTCTCACTAGAACTCCGAGAATTCCTTCACGATGCTAGTCACTAGTGAGCACATGGTAATTATCAGTATAGGGTTGTGGAGATTATTAAGTTTTTGAGTGAGTTCATGAACCGATTGATGTTAGACCACCACCAAACTAAGTATTCAACCTCGGTAACTTTTATATAAACAAAAAGGCTTGTTTCGATAATGCAATGAGAAGATGAAGATTACCAGAATTATGTAATATATTTGCGTAATACATTTTGAACAATCTGATCACACATATACTTGTTAAGAACATTTATATACGAGAAATAAAAGGTCAACCACAAAGGTTAAGGGTAAGCCGTAACAAAGAAAAATAAAGTACATAGAAACAACGTGATAACCACTCCGGATAATAAATCAGGATTATCTAGATAGGTTAAGGATAAGACTAAATAGTTAAGATTAATTAAAATTAATCTTGTAACCAGATTAACCTAACTTTTTATGCTGCTCAGCATTTCAGTGATTCAGTGACATTTCTTTTAACTAAAAAAATGCTACTTCATTTGAACTACCATAAATCCCTAGCTAAAGTGCTTAGAAGGAGATGCAGTAGCATGGTAGCCGGTGATCAATAATTTGTTCACACGCCATTTGTTCCCTCATTCGTTCTTTCAATTTTGTAAACAACATTAATGCCGTGAGACAGCAGTGAGTAAGACTTCTTTGGCAATGGTTGTACGCAAATGACCATGTAAGAGTATTTTAAGAGGGAGAGCTGACTCTCCCCCAATCTCAGTCGTACCAGGGCATTTTAGTTGTTTTTATACATAATTTGATTAGTAAATTTGAATAATCTTTTTCTTAACCTGATTCACATATAACAAAATATTAATGAAAGGAAAAATTTATAACTGACTAAAGACGCTATCACAAATGAACTAAACAGATGACTGAATTAGAAGAAGAAGAAGAAGAAGAACAAGAAGAAGAAAAAGTGCAGTTTATGAATATTGATTTTTGTTGTTGTTGTTGTTTATTTATCCCCCTTTGTGAATGTTTCAAATCAGTGTTTCCAAGATGATGACAGAATCACTTTATTATTATTATTATCAATAAAGTTGATGATTCTTTGCATGATTCCTTGATGGTTGTTTCTAACAACAGAATAATTATTGATTTCATTATTTCTCTTTATTGTCTTTACTGTCTTTTGAATGTTAATATAACTAAATTCATTTTTGCCTGATTTATATTGTTGGATAAATACACCAAACAAATGTCATCTGAATATAATCACAACTCATTGAACTGTATCTCATAATGATCAATATAGGACTTTATTTGTTTGTTTTTATCAAATACCATTGAAAGAAATAAAATGATTGTTTATAAAATCGAATGTCTTAATAAGAGATCGATTTTTGTAAGCAATGATGGATGATGGCTAGCAGTGGAATCCACGACGCGCGTTTCGTCCTGTTTGGGACTCGTCTGCTGGACGTATATCCATCTCAGAGTTGATGTTGACTCTGGGACTCGAACCCTGTGCCATTCGCTTCAAACGCTATTGCGTTATCCACTTAACTAGTGAGTCCTGATAGCCACTTGCTGATCAATCAAAGTCTTAAACCTCAATGGGAAGATACAAGCCAGACAATACCAAGTGAAGAGATCGAATGTTTAGAATGTTCCATATGCTACATAACTTCTAGTGAAATCAATTACAGTTTCATATTGGATATTTGTGAATCAATCATGAATAGTATAATAAACTATTGGAAATACATAAGATGATGGAAATGGATAGGACATACATTATCACAAGGCAAGTCCTAACTTGGAATCCTGAAGGGAAATGGGAAAGAGGAAGGTCAAAGAACACATTACGTTGGGAAATAGAAGCAGATATAAGAAGGCTGAATAACAACTGGAAAGGATTGCGCAGGACAGGGTTGGATGGCTAGTAGTGATGGGCCGCCTATACTCCTTCACGAGGAGTAAGTATAACAAACTATAATGAACTAGAAGAAAAAACCATCTAAATCTTAATTTAGAGGTAAAATAACTTTTGCCAACTACTAAATGAACTATTGTAGTTATTCATGATAAGAAATATTCAATTAAAAAACAAATTTGTTTTCCATAAAAAATGAACTGACAGTCAGTCAGTCAGTAAAAACGTAGAACTTCTGTATCCGTGCTGAGATTTCGTCACACACCAGACCAAAAGGGCTGATGAGACTTCCAAGATAAGTGAAACGGTTGACACGCCCAACTACTTCACTCCCTATCATTAGTTCGGGTGTCAATGCAAACCAATCCTGAAGCAACATTTTACATTTCGGAGGGGAGAATCGCATCCCGAACATGCTTGCATTGTTGCTTAGAGTGGTCAGAAGACTCTGCATTTTGTCAGCGTCTTCACCAAATAAAACTATGTCATCAGCATATTCTAAGTCAACAAGTGAACCTCCCGGCAGAAGTTCAAAAGAAAGAACTGAGATATCATAAGAATTAAGAATTCACCAAAATTCTTTCTTATAGGCTAAGGTTAAGGTTTATAGAACGTTCATAGAACATTGTCAAAAGCTATAAGTTAGGCACATGTAATTCCAAATTGTAATTGTCTTTAAAAGTTATTCAGTTTTCATATAAAATTGGTTATTGTTTAATTTCCTAGAAAAAAAATATGTATATTACTGATATACTAATTCATGTTAATGAGTATTGAAAATGAATAAATGTTATAACTTGTGATCGCAGATTAGAGGGCAGTGACTTATCAATCGAACCAAGGACGCGTAAACACGTGCGAGCAGTCTTGAATTCTGATTGATCCTGATTTCCGCCTAGCCCAGCCAGTTCAGTCCAGAACACCAGTCTCAGCCTCTGCAATATGAATCCTCATATTTCAAACATACTGGGTTTATATACCAATCAAACAGACGACAACATACCAATAAAATAGGAAATAACATTTGTATAAGAATTAACCAGATGTGGCTGTGAATGTCGGAGGTAGTAATTGATAGATTGGGTATAACTCAAGAATGGTAAAACGTATAATAATAGTTCATAGATTAAAATAAAACTCATAATAAGTGCGCCCTGAATATGCACAGTTTAGTTACTTAATAATTATACAATAGAAATATACGTTTAATATTTGTCCATAAATGGATCCTAAAAATTCTCATTCATTATTCTTGTCGGGACATGATAATAAACTACTCTATTAATAATAATCCATTAGATATTGATTTATTATAAAGAAAATATAGGTGACACTTAACTAAAATGATTATCATCATTTATCATATTCATTAAAAAAAGAAGGAAAAAAGGATAGAAAAAACTCTACTCAAAATGGTCTTAATATGACCCATTCGGTGAGAAAATTAAACTGTCTGTATTTGATACCTGGTCTAACGATAGTAGTGATGATGTTCCAGTCAATATTTAATTTATTCAATGTATTGATACAAACCATTGTATTTACATAACTGTTACACTACTGTCATAGTTTAATCATCATTTATTGTAGATCAATTCAGATGAGGCACAAATTTTATTCATAGAAACCTATTATAACTTCAATAATTGCATTTTTGAAATTATCAGAATGGGTTTTGTGGAGATTTGTAGAAATTTCACTGGTTGAAATCATGAGTTAATTGAAGCTAGACCACCATGGAAAACCTGAAAGCACTGGACGGCCGTTTCAAGAGATTCTCCTGGAGTTCTAGTGAGAAGCCGTTACCAGTGGAGTTCAATCAGATCTGTTGTGAGATAAAAACTCACTGAAGACAATGGTGTACGGTGGCGCAACTTCGTGAATTGGTTGAAGTTAGACATTAACACCGTTGGATGTCGGCTCAGTGGTTTAGTTGGTTAAGCGCGTGGAGTGAGATTGGTAGTTCCTGGGTTCGAATCTCGCGGGGTTGTGGGTGTACACTTTTGAGGAGTCACACACTAGGACGAGACGGCCGTCCAGTGCTTCCAGGTTTTACATGGTGGTCTAGCTTCAATTGATTCATAATTTCAACCAGTGAAATTTCTTGAAATTACTAAGTATGTAGTGCGTGCTACTGACATCAACAGTTATAAGTAGTATGTATTATCAACTGGAAGTGATATGTCTAGCGGCAGAATATTAAGGAGATCAAAAAAAAGTTAACCAGAACAGTAAATGATTGGTATGGAAATGCATGAAAAATAAAGTGTGAGATGATTGATTGATATGTTACAGTTTAAAAATCTCCATAGAGTATATTCAAAAATGAAGAATATTTGAGCGAACAATTGTGTTCAATCACTTCATCATCAGGCTCTACAGTTATAAATTCATTTGATATTGTTTGGCTTGTATCCTCCCATTGAGGTTTAAGACTTCAATTGATCAGTCTGTTATTGGCATATGTGCATACTGTGCGTATGCCTCGATATTCCCTTAATTCGCAAGCTCTGTAAGCAATGGTGGATAGTACTGGGTTCGAGTCCCAGAGTGATTATCAACTCTCTGAGATGCACGCACATCCAGCTGACGAGTCCCAAATGGGACAAAACACGCGTCGTGGATTCCACTGCTAGCCACTACCCATCATTGTCTACAGTTATAAGTCCGTAATGATAGTATTTTACAAAGGCCGAAAATAAGGCATGTAAAAAGTGTTCAGTCACAATAAGTGGAGAATAGTATTATAGCATTATAAGATTGTTGTGTGAATATAATATGTAATAAGGAGGAGGGTGTTATCAAGGTAATTAAGATAGACGAATTGGGAATGATGGATTCGAAGATTAGGATAGAGACAATAAAAAATAATGATAATACGGAAAAAGAAAATTAAATAAATAAAAAATAAAGGAAGGGGTAAGAGGTTTATAATATTCAGTCTAGGTATTCGATGATCCAGTCGTAGGCCAAGATAAACAAGGAGGCTGGATATACTTTTTCTGGATACATAAATTTGGTCTTCTGGAGTTGATCCAGATGGTTTCGGCTATGTAAAGCTGTCGTAATCTAACTCCTTGAGGTAGATATTTTAAAATTTGATATAAAACAGAGAAAGCTTCCTCTATTTCGATATAATGTTCACTATCTACCATGTGAGAAAGGATAGTACTGTTGATCGATTTAGTGACTCCTTTTCCCAACCATGCAAATGTGCACCATTTTTTAACACATAACATTGTCAAATTCATGAATACAGGCCTTAATTTTTTGGCCTTTGTAATTATGGACTTATAACTATACAGAGCCTGATAATGAAGTGATTGAAAACAATTGTTCACTCAAATATTCTTCATTTTTGATAGTTTACAAATGAAGTATTTACTGTATCGTTCTCATATAGTTTGCTAAGGTGTTCTGTTATTTTGATATTCAAATACATTTCATAGTCCTTACTTGTGTTCTCGTTCACTACAAGTAGATCTCTTTTTGTATCTTTCTCAAATGAATTAAGATCACAAAAGATGGTTTGTTTTTTACTGTAAAAGTGTCATATCAATTTTTATAAATGCTCTTTGAAATCAATAATCAGCTTAAGTTCAAACATTTTACGGGAAAACAAAAGAACTAGAAGACAAAGTTCATAGACGGAAATAGATCAAAACATTAACATAAATCTACATTGTTCCTTATTACCTCTTAATTATAAATCCAGTCTTTATAGTTGGACTATTTTACTTGTTACTTCGGTCAAATAAGAAGTTGATAAAACAAAACAATGAAAAATAGAGTACTTCTATAATTCCGAACTATACGTAATCAACATGTAGTGAACGTGAGCATAGACGGGGACAATCAAATGAATTTGTGTACAAAATTACAAAATCTCATAGTAAAATATCTGAGAATCATATAGCAAACTCTTTATTTGTAAAATATCAATCCATCATCTTAGATTTCATTGTTCTTACATTTCTACACTAATCATTTTCTGTTCATATTCTCTTTTCTTCGATCTTTCGATTGGTGATACATACTACTGATATCTGTCGATATCAGTAGCACACACCATAAACATATTTCTTATAGTGTAAATGTTTTATTCCAAAATTATAAAAGATACCAAACAACATGAATAAAGAATTCAATTGATCTTCAGGTACTTCGGTACTTTAGAAAACAACAGCATGAATTCACTTTATTTCATCTGGTTCTCATCAGCTACTTACAACCTGTGATATTTAAAATCATGATTATATAATGGGTTTAAATTACTTACACGAAAGGGGTTAGTTGGAAGTTATGTTGAAGACACATTAATATATTATAGTAAGGATGTAATTAAATTGAATAGACTGAATATTGTACCTTATGTAAAAGAACATTCTACAACATTGAGTGTGACAACAGTTCAAAGGGTGAGTAAACATTCACAGGAATATAATGAGTAGAGTTCAGTTGATTAATAATATTTGAAATAAAAACATAATGATGTAATAAATGCAAAGAAGAGTTAAAAAAAATCAAAGATTCAATGGAGGAATATTTGTCACCATGGCAACGAAAGATTAATAACCACCTCCTTTTGAACATATAAATCAGGCTTTTAACGCCTCATAGCAACAGTTTCGGCAAAGTTCAGAAGACTGGAGTTTGACTGCTTACTAATCAAATCACGTTGAAAGATTTGTCAGTTATTTAACCGATAAAATATTATCAGAATATGTTGATACGAAGTGAAACTTCTTGTCAAAATTTGTAAACTGTGAAAATTATTTCGATCCTATTCATGATGAGATCATAATGTATAGACGAATCAATCAGATATAAGATAGCAGATCATAGATTTTGATAAGTAATTCATTCATTTATTCATTCATTTGACTAAATAGTATCTTGGCATTTTTAACTAATGTCAATTGGTGATGAACAACCTAACTCTAATTATAAATCATAATTGTAAATCATAATTGTAATTTTATCACATTGATTTATAATCCTGATTTGGTTCTAATTTGTTAAGTGGACACATTCAATCTCATCAACTTTCTTAATGTAAATAAACAATTTAATAATCAAGGGTTTAGTACAGAAAACTCATTAAGTTTAACATTGTTCATCTGAAAATGGTTTAATGAAAGCCTTTGAAATCGGTTTTCTATAAAACTCCTACTTATATCGATAATAATAGTAGTAATAGCAATAGTAATAGTAATACTAATAATAAGATTAGTAATGGTATTAGTAATAGTAATAATAATAATAAGGTAATAGTATTCTAACAATAATCGATCTAAGGTGGATATGTAAAACAGTTACATTATAATTAAGCATACAATTTTTTTTGTTATTCTTATCCCTTTAATAATCATTCAAAATAGAATGTAAATATTATTATCATTAACCCTTTAATTATAGTTTCCTATGAATGATGAACATACTTCTTCTTATTACTGAAGCGAAATCAAAGGGATAGAATTGTAGCATACAAAAACGAACATTGTATCAACCGTTAGATGAACAATTAGTTGCTGTGAACAATGACTAGTGGTAAAAAACACAACAAACAAACAAATGTTCATTGTGTTCTAGGTGTGATTCAATCGAATTGAATAATATTCATTCTATTTCATTGATTCCTATTCAATGAGTATTTAGAAGAACTAACCATTCATTATATAATAAAGAATAAGAGTAATCATCATCATCATCATCATCATAGTAACACATGTTTGTTGCATAGAAAGAACAGTGAATAACAGGAATGGGATTAATAAAATACATTTTATGTCATTATTTCTATGTTCAATAGATTGTGAATTGATTTAGCATGGAATATATATCTGATTTGGTATATTAAAGAATGATACATAAATAAGAAATTTGAATTAATGCATAGTATATTTTGGGTGAAGGGAGTTACCCCCCATAGATTTTGTGATGTAGCATATAATCATTAAATAGACAAGAAAGTATCACTAGTTGGTAGGAAACCTCTTTTAATGAAGCTAAAATTCAACAATGGTGTCTAAAGGAGTGGAGAGGATCTTTTATAGAGCTAACCTTTGTCGACCTATGATAACTCTTCAAATAATAGGATACATTAGCTAGTTCACTACAAACATAAGTATCTACGAATTCATTCGCTCTTGAGGATAAATTTACTTTGAATGTACAGTGAAACAAATAAGCCAATGAGTTAGCGATCAGTGTATAACAAAAATAATACCCGGCCACACTTAATCCATCGTCGTTATTTAACGGATAGAACCAAATCGTTCAAAATAATTTATCGTATACGTATTACTTTTATTACGGTGTTTGATCTCATCCCCTTTTGTATAACAGAAGCTAAAAGGATTCGAGATAACAACACAATTCTTTTTATTCTTACGATATCTGTCACAAACACCTATATCCGTTCTTTAGGTCAACCAAGCTTGGGAAATAATTCTACCTATTATTCATATTACTATGTTGCATATCCTTTGTTTGTTTATTCCTATTTACCTTGCTTAATGAATTGGACATTTCTTACAACGTTATTTTAATCATTATTGGTGTCTTTATCTGTGTACATTTTTTTCAAGTCTTCGATCTACATTCTTTGTTGAGACGATTCAAACTTTTATTATTGTTACCGTAACTCAGTGTTGTTCACTTCAAGCACCATCACGTTATCCACTTATTCACTGAGTTCAGAAAGTCACCGTCTAGTGCTATATACTACTACTACTACTACATCGATGACACATTCACTATCGTATATCAGAATGCTAATAAAAAAGGACTTCTAGATCGTTTTAACAGTGTGAACCCAGAAATCACATTAACTGGTGAAGACGAGTATGATGATAAACTAGATTTTGTTGACATTTGATTAAGTGGAAGGGATGAAGGCTCGTCAAGTAAAGGCTTATGTAGAAACAGCTAATCTGTTTGCCAATACAATCACTTATAGTTTTGCACCCATCAATTAAGAAAGAAACCTGGTTAGATGCCTCACACTTTACACAAAAATGTTCTACTCAGATGATACCATAAAGAAGTAGTTGAAGTTTATTAACGACCATCCGAGAATTCTTTTCAAAAGTACATGTATGCGTGCAAAAATAAACTGGAGATATTGATCATTTATTGGAAACCTCTTTTCCTATAACTACAATTCATCGAGCATGTTTTGCGTGATAGATTGGCGAGGGCAGACAATAAAAAAATATACATAGTTAATCTTGTGTTAATATTTTTTCAGTAGAACAAACGCGAAGTTACCTAAATTTGGCTCCTCAGTGTGCATCTGCGAATTCAGCTGCTCTTGCGGAAATAGTAATATTGGGCATACCAATAGGCGAATTGACCAATTAATGAGTGAATGTCTCCTAGCTTGGCTTTTTAAGCGACAGACAAAGATTTTATGCAACTCTATATTGGCAGACTTGGTTAACTGTGGTTACATGGTAGATAAACTCAAATCATTTCGAGTGATCTGTCGTATACCTTAGTCATTTCAAGATGGATTTTGATCACGTCCCCCTACATATAGAAGCAGCTATAGGGATCCTTACCTATAACGCCTGTTTATGTGTTCAGGAGAAATTCATGATGACTCTGTCCACTCCATGACCCGATGTGATTTAATAAACGATTTTATTAATTCATTATATGTGAAAATTATATTTGAAATATTCTCAGCGATTGAAATTTAACTAATTCCAACATTTCGTCCAGCTTACTTGTCTGGACTTCTTCAGGGTAATAATCAAAATCAAAATTATCAAAGACATATATCGCTTTTTAACAATCAGGATTATACTGTGTTAAACCAATCATATTTAGATGTTGATTTTTTGTAAAATAGGGATCAAATGAGTCAGTTAACTACAAATCATGTGAAGAATTCAACTACACGGAAACACTTAACTGAGTAACCAAGTTGTATGTGTGTGAGTGTGCAGGTATGTATGTATGTGTAAGAGATTGATATGAAGGAATAAATAAAGTTCAAGTTCAAGGTGGAAAAATTTTATGATAATGAAACATCGATGTACATGTCAAAACATAAATTGTATTGTTTAAAAAACTCATTGGATTCATTCCAAAAATAATAACGATGCATGTGATATAAAAAAAACAGGTTTAAACAAGAGATAGGTTCCAAATTTTACTTGTTAAATGAAATTTGTCAGGTAGTTGTTGCCAGTGGAATACCATCTTTTCGGTTCAGGCTGTTCTTGTTCGCCCATATATGCAGCGCTTCTGCTGTCAATCTTTCTTCATGGGTGTTAAAACCTTTCTGAAATATTTTGGTCCCTTCAAAATTAATCTTGTGTCCTGTTTCTAACGCATGTAACGCTATCGCTGACTTATTTTCAAGTTTCTTTAAATCGACCGAGGATTTTGGAACATTTTTCAAGCATTGTTTGTGTTCCTTCAATCTTGCATTCAGTTGCCTGGATGTTTCTCCAACATAGGTAGCATTACAGTCATGACAGCGAATCTCATACACAATGTTCTGTTGTTCTTCCTTTGCTAATTTGTCCTTAACTTTCACTAATGTCGATCTTAATGTGCTATTCGCTCTAAAATACACTCTTATATCATGTTTGTTTAGAATCCGTTTGATTTCTTCTGATGTTTCACTCCGGTATGGTATGACTACGGTGTACTTCCATTCTTTTCGTATACTTTCTAGTTTAGGTTTTCTTTCATTTTTAATAATCTTTTTTAAAAACCTTTTTGGGTAGTTGTTATCCCTGAGAGTAGAAAATACTTTATTTAATTCGGTTCGTTGGTCTTCCTTGTCTATAACAGTCTTAGTACTTCTGTTCATTAGATTTTTCACTACATTAATTTTCGTGCTCTGTGAATGGACTGAATTAAAATCCAAGTATCTCTCGGAATGTGTTGATTTTCTGTAAACATTTATTTTTAACTTCTTATTATTGTGTCGACGTTCAACCAAACAATCTAGAAATGCTAGTTTGTGATCAACTGATTCTAATTCCTTACTTAGTTTAATGCTGTTTGCATTGTTAAATAGTTCTTCCATACCATCCCGTTTATTGATAATAAAAATATCGTCTACATACCTTAACCATAACTTTGGTGGACATAAACTCTTTGCGATTGCACTAGTTTCTAGGGAATGCATGAATAAATTCGCTACAATCGGAGAAACTGGTGAGCCCATTGCTATACCCTCTTTCTATCTGTAAAGTTGACCCCGAAATGTGAATAAGGTAGATCTTAAACATAATTCTAAGCATTTTATAACCTCTGATGGATCTAATGGGCATCGTAAATTCAAATCTAAATCAGATTCTAAACAATCGACTGATAGGTACATTAGTGAATAAGGAAGATACATCAAAACTTGCCATTATTTCGTCTTCTTCTATATCGATGGTATCAATTAAATTAATTCCATGATTAATCCGCTTTTCATATGGTTTGAGAATCTTAGCTAAATATTTAGCTAGATTGTAAGTCGGTGAGTTTGTATAGTCTACCACTGGTCTTAGTGGAGTATTATTCTTGTGGATCTTTGGTAGTCCATAAAATCTGCATGGGTTACAACTCTTTGGATATAACATAAACCATAAGGACGATCCTAGCTTAACTTTTAATGATTGTAAGAGTTTGCTAGTTTCTGCCTTGAGTTGTTCTACTTTTTGCTTCTTTGATTTTATTAATTCTTCACATTCCATATTTGTTTGTGATTTCTCACCTCTTTCCCTTTATATTCTTCGCTAAACTTTTTATTATGTCTTGTGATTATGATTCTGAAGTCTGTTTATCCAAAATAGACATTGACACTGTTGGATACTGACTCAGTAATCTAGAGATTAAGCGTTCGCACATAATGTTCGATCCCCGTATATGAGTTCGTTGATATGCACGACTGAGTTGAAAACTAGGACAAAACGCCCAATGATTGCTTTTAAGTTTATAAAAATGATCTTACTTATATCGTTTCATAAATTTCAATGAGACAGATATACTTACTATCTCAATTTGGTTACAGAAGAAAGTAATTCCTATTAATCTCTTTTCATTCAGTATTATTGCATTAATCGTTTGTTTGTTTTTTCACAATGTCCAAGCTTTATTTGTCTATTCTGTTCAAGAAAAACAGTTTTTTTTTCTTTTTCTTTTGTTTCTGTGATCCGATTACAATTGTTTCTAAGGAAGTATCACTTAGGAACATTTGAAAGTTGTAAATTAATAATTTTTAACTTTATGCAAAGGGTATTACGTAATTAACTAATTTATTTATTAAGAAATTGTTCATTATGAAAATTTAAGCCGACCGTTTACCATTGTAAAGATTAATTTTCTTTTTTATGATCAATAATCAATTTAGAATAGTTTATGTGATTAAGTAAAATTGAACAGGTGACTATTGTCGCATTGCTGAATAGTCCCATAATAGAACGAAACGCCCGTCCAGTGTTTCTAGCGTTTTCATGGTGCTCCAACTTCAACTGACTCATAATCTCAACTATTGGAATTACGATAATATCCACAAAACCACTTCTGATATTAACAAACATATGCTTACTAGTAACTACCATCAAGAGGCATATCCTGGAGTTTCAGTGAGAAGCAGTAACCAGGTCTGTTATAAGATAGTAACTCACTGATGGCAGTGGTGAATGGGTTGCTCCATTTCGTGGATTGACTGAAGTTAGACATTCACACACTGTATGTTATGAAAATATCCATGCCGTCAATCCTCGTATAAATTTATCGACTTAACTCGTATTGGTGAATAACAGAATTAGATAAGTCAAATATGAGAATTAATTTTAAATGCCTATGTTTCATACAATCGTTGACCCGGACAGACGAACAACGAAATAATGCTCAGTGGAGAAGGCGTGTGAGCCATCTCTATTTAATCAAGCGCTAATTGATATTTACAGTCAAATTAAAGTGAAGATTAATAAGCGAATAATTGACAAGGTCAAAAGGTAGCTTGATAAGAATGAATAGATTGATCTATTCAGAGGCTAGAATAACCCTATATGGATATGACTATAGTACCAGCCTCTACAACATTTTGATTTATTTATTTACGTCTGATGAAATAAATATATTTGCGATAACTTGTGCATCCAAATAACTAGTTTATTTTGATAAGTTGGAAGTTCATAAGGCTGAGAAATTTCGACACACGAAATACCAGTTCTTTACTGTCTAACTTCTTGAACAGTTTCCTAACTAAAGTCCGTCCGTAAGGGCGGTAAACCAGACAATATGAGAGTACAACAATGTAATCGAAATTTCCAAAGTTACTGATTAATTTGTTGAATAGTATGATGTTATTTAAGACATTGGTATTGTGTAAAAGGTTAATGTACTAGTTCACAATCGTGGGTGTTTTGAATGAAGATTACATCTTAGCATTTTTAAAGATGCATTGATGGACAATGCTACTTGGGTCTCAACAGATCACACTACAGAAAACCACGTCGACCATATTTCCATTACTAGAAAATTCAGAAGGTAAATTGGGGACGTGAGAATCAGGAAAGATGCTGACACAACTTCAAGTCACCAACTGTCTATAAACAAGATGAAACTGAAGCTAAAGAAATAATGGACAGCTGGAGAAACAGCACCACAAAGGTTAAATACAGACTTCCTTCCAGACACTAGCAAACTCAAAGAATTCAAGATAACTCTCAGCAACACGTTAGAAACCTTACAGGATCTACCCAAAGAAGAAGAAACTACTATGAAGGACAACTGGAAAGGGATCAAAGAAATACCAACTCCAGCGTGTCAGGAGCTGCTGGGTCGCAACAAACATAATCATAAGGAATGGATCTATATAGAAGCACTGGATAAAATCAAAGAAAGGAAGAACGAGAAGAAAGCAATTAACTGCAGCCGAACAAGAACAGAGAAAATCAAGGCACAAGCTGAATACACATAAGCAAACAAGCAAGTAAAGAAGGGCATTAGAGACGACAAGCAGAAATACTTTAAACATCTAGCAACGACAGCGGAAAAAATGTAACAAAAGGAAATATGAAACAACTATATCACACGACGAAGAAACTGGTAGGGGAATATAGTAAACGAGAGAGACCGGTCAAGGACGAAGACTAGCCAATCACCGAGATTCAAGAACGGGGGAACATATGGGTAAAACGCTTCGAGGAACTCTTGAATAGACCAGCTCCATTGAATTCACCGGTTATCGAAACAGTATATACAGACCTTCCTATAGATGTCATTCCACCAACGATCGAAGAAATCAATTGTGGCCGTCACACAAATCAACAGTGGGAAATCAGATGGATCTAACAATATACCAGACGAAGCACTAAAGTCAGACATGGAAGCAACTGCAAACATGCTCCAAGTTCTATTCAAGAAGACAGACAGACTGGAATGGAGAATACCTCGTCGATATATCAGAGAAAAGAGATTTGAGCAAATGTGAGAACTACAGAAGCATCATACTACTATCAGTACCAGAAAACTTTTTCAACAGTGTTGCTGAACCGGATGAAAGATTCAGTAGACAACCAACTTCGGGTAAAACATACCGGATTCCGAAAGGATCGGTCGTGCACTGATCAAATCGCGACACTATGGATTATCGTTGAACAATCAATTGGATGGTATTCGTCACCATATATCAAATTCCTTGACAATGAGGCGTTTGACAGTGGGATGGGAGAGTATTATGGGACTTTCTTCGACACTATGGATTGAGTAGCTGAGAAAACCGTCAATATGGTATGGAATTTAGACGACGGAATACAGAAATAAGAGATATTATGACTTTGTATAATTTCGTGTGACCTTTTTTCTTTGTGACATTCAGAGTTCGTATGCTAAGTTATTGTCATAACTTTAGAGGTTTTTATTTGCCATTAGTTTTTGTTATCTGCTTCGTCAAGTAGTACTGCAGTTCCCCAGGATTCTAATAGGTTTATAACTGTTTCATTAGACGTTTACATCAGCATTATATTATCTTTGTGAAAGCTATTTTGAGAAGTTTATACCAAAATCAAAAATTTAAAAAAAAAACACAATGAACTTTCGTGTTTCATTTTCAATTATCTTTTCAATTAAAGTTTCCATAGAATCCACTTGAAATTTGCTCGAAAATGTTTTAAGCATTTCTCTTATTATTTTGTTGTTGTTGTTGTTCATTTACTCAACTTGTAACTAGAATTATGTTGTGAACGACTTAATTGTTAATAAACTTCAATGGAAGCCAAAAAAGAAAAAAAGAAACACAGAATATCCATTAAAACAACGATTATCAAGGTCATCTTAGTCATTTTAAATGATCGCCATTTGAAAATGAAATACATATTTTTGTTTACAAGTAATAACATTATCGATTGAGATTATGAATCGATTGATGATAGACCATCATTGATAACCTGGAAGCATTGGACGGTCGTTTCGTTCTATTGTGGAACTCCTCAGCAGTGTGCATCCACGATCATGCTGATGGGATTTGATCGGATCATGATCTCAATCAATACCTTAATAATCTTCACAACCCTATACTGATAACAAAAAATTTATTTATGAAGTGTTTAGTTGCTATAAATTAACTAAATATCTTGCCATTAATAATACATATACAGTTGGGTCTGATATTATAGTTGACTTCTTGAAAAACAAGTTTTAACTTCTGTAAACTATAAGAAATATTGAGCATGATCTTAATCATTATTTGTTATAATTTTCTTAATGTACATTACGAACTGTTATTAGTTAGACAACGATTGAAGGCTAGGAGGCACTGGATAAATGTTTTATCCTAATAATGCATATCCACGATCTGACTACGGGATCGATCTCAGGACTTTGAGTTCTTGTTTGAACAACTTGATTTTTAGACTACCTAATTGGTATTCGATGCTTAATAATACCAAGTGAATTTAAAACTTCACCCCATTACACAAGCGAATGGCTATCAGGACTCAGTAGTTAAGTGGATAACACGATGGTGTTTGAAGTGAACGGTGCTGTCTTCGAGTCCCAGAGTGAACATCAACTGTGAGATACGGGTGTAGTGCACAAGAATAGCAGTGGGGACAATCGAATGTATTTGACTCACAGTTACAGGACTTGTAAATAAAATCTAACAATCAAATATCCATCAATTGTCTCATATTGACTCAGACTTCATTGTTCTGGCATTTTCATACAAATTGGATTCTGTTTCCATTTTTTTCTATTCAATCCTCTTGTTTCTCTACTGCCAGACATTCTGTTCATGAGTAACGTCATATACTACTTATGTCAGTATAAGTAGCACACACTACACAGGTATACCGGCTGATGAGTCCCAAATAGGAGGAAACATGCGTCAAACGATATTCCACCGTTAACCAGTATCCATCTTTCTTTATACAGTATAGTTTAATTTAATCTAATTACTTTTAAGGTCTTATTCTAACGTTTTGAACATTACACCACAATTAGTTTCTATGCTATTTAAGTAATCAATTTTCAGTCGTTACATTAGTCTAATTGATCGCTCAATAATAGTAGAAATCCTTATTTCATTCGATTCAGTATATCATTGTTACCATAAAACAGATTTCAGTTTTATCCCTATTTAACTTGTGACATATATATACATACATATGTAGGTTACTTTTATAGTTGCCAGAGGGGAAGATTTTGAAAATTTATCATTCACTTATTTAATTTAACCAATTTGAGTAGGATTGTTCAGTTAATGGGAAAAAAAATCTTAGTTTTGATTGAATCAGTGATAAGTTTATGGATATTCTAAATATAAAAAAATAGTGATCAGACCAAATGTATAACAGGTAACTATGCACTTAACTAGTATGAGAAAATAGAAGAAGTAGTTTAAAGAAAAAAAACCCTAGAAGAAAGTATTAACAACTAAGTGTTAGATGCCTTGGAGACTGACCGATAGCCGGACGTTTTGGTGTGAAACGATCATTAAATGTTTTCGACAAAAACGTCGAACATTCCGAGGAAACTCTGTGTGATTAAACTGTATAGTTCTATTCTAAATGATCCTTTCGTTTCCTTGACACTTTTCTATACAGGTAGGTGTAAAATCAATAGAAAATGAATGAATAATATATTCATTGCTATTTGGAAAAGGTTATACATTTTTTTGGCCAGCGTTTTTTTCAGTGAGTTAGTTTTCTACGGCATGAGGTCGCTAACCTCATGCCCAACCCTCCTCCTTTATCCGGGCTTGGGGCCGGCAGTAACCCTCGGAGGGACTCCAGGAGAATACTGTTAGCAAGAACCTACTGTTGGAGAGAACAAACCAGATCTCAGTGAAGGAAGAAATTAGAAAGAAGCACTGGAAGTGGATAGGACACACATTGAGGAAAGCACCCAATTGTATCACAAGACAAACCTTCACATGGAATCCTCAAGGCTAAACAAAGGAAAAGAGGAAGACCAAAGAACACATTACACCGGGAAATGGAGATAGACATGAGAAGAATAAACAAAAATTAGATGAAACTAGAAAAGAAGACCCAGGACAGAGTGGGTTGTCGAATGCTGGTCGGCGGCCTTTGCTCCATTAGGAGTAACAGGCCTATGTAACTAAGTAATACATCTTTCTACTTTAATAATAAACAATAACTAAGTTCTAATATTCAAGTGTTTAAACAAGACATGAATGTTTTTGTCATTAGGTGTAATGGAATAAAATTCATTTTTTTTTAACATAATGACATGTAAAAATAATCATGTGTATATTTTAGTTGAATTTAGGCTTTAAAAATAGAAATGTTGTGAAATGATGATTGGAGAAAATTAAAATTTTTGGGGGGAAGGTGGAAGTGTAAGATTTGTAACTGATAGTTTTACATCAAGATAAAACGATTCTATCAACCTTATGCACAATAGGTTGTACAAGATCGATTAAAATTAGACATTAACATCGTTAGATGCCGATTCAATGGTCTAGAGGTTAAGTGTCCATGTGTGAGAACGAAAGTCTTGGGTTCGGATCCCACTGTTGAGGAGTCCTATACTAGAACTAAATGGCCGTGGTGTACTTCCGTGTTGTTAAGGTGTAAGTAAGTAGGTAAGTTAATAATGAGCGTTCGGCGTAGCACTACGGATAATATCTCAAATTTTCAAGTTGCACAGTTACTACAGTGCTACTAAACTACTGAGTTGAAGTTCATTAGTCTAAATTTATATTTTTATGCTATGTGATTATCATGTACGTAAATAAAGTCTCATATTACTACATAAGGAAATCAGTAGTATTAATCGTTATATTTCGGTTCTTAGTGGATTTGGAAATGGACAACTGATAAAGCATCTATTAGAGTTGAAATATGTGGACGTTTCTTTGTAGATTATTTTCCCAAAACAACATTTTACAGATCACAACGGATAACCCCAATATTATAATTACTAAAAGTATAAATAGGTTTACTGTTCAAAAATTTGTCATAACCCAATGAGTACTACTCATTGGATTATACCACTAATAATACAATAAATTTGTCGAATTTAACTCGTGTTCACGCATGAGATCGACAGATTCTGCGTTTGAATTTCACGAGGCGGAATCGTGGATGCTCACTGTTAAGGAATCTCACACTAGTACGAAACGGCCATCTAGTGCTTCTATGTTTTTCATGATGGTCTAACTTCAATTGATTCATGAATTCAGTTATTAAACTAAGAATTATGTTGTTGAGAATCTGAAATATCAAATCAAACTAAAAAGACACTTAAATATCTTTTAAGGCAAAATTTTCAAAAACAAAATTATCTCTATTTAATAAGAATTGTTCATGATATCCATAGTTTGGTTGAAAGAGATTTCTCTTTAACATTGAATACTATCACGTATTAAAGTAATATATTCTACAGTCGGTCGGTATTCGATATAATCCTTAAACTTCGTATTCTACTCGTCCTGATAATGCCTAACTGTGAAGAAATTAAAAGACAGATATGAAGTGTTGATTACGTTTATTATTGCACCACACATAGATCACCAAAATCACAGGCACACGAAGCATGAATGATATACGAGTGCCGATGAGCAAGCCAGCAAATGAGTCCATGAACAAGAAGAAAATGTACATGGGAAAAATGAACGCGACATTGAATCGTTTAAGCAAATCACATGAATGTGTGCGTAGGGGATAAGCAATGCTCAAGCATACATGTTCCTGAAAACGTAACAGTGATAAAAGTTACAATGCTATAGATAAGTTGTCACTGTACAAATGACTCTATCCGTTAAATAAGTTAATAAAATGCCACAACCAAATTAAATTTGAACAAACTTTAATTAGTATTCTATACTGATGATGTCGTTCAGAAGAACAATGGAAGTTTCACGACCAAACCATTCAGTTCAGAGAACAAAACTTCATCAAAATTATCCATCTGAGCTATAAATCTTATCCACCATCTTATAAATACAATTGATTATCACTTACGGGTTAAACATTTATCATTTTGATCACTAATTCTTTATTATTATTTGTCATATCTCTTTATTCATTATTCATAAAATCTTAGAGTAAAATTTATGGCAACATTTATTACTTTCAAAGAACACTAGAATTGTTAAAGTTGAATTATCTCTTTTAATTCTTTCAAATACTTGTATTTCGTTTAGTTTTCTTCAGTCAAATAGCAGGAATATCAAAAATAGGTTAGGCGTTCGCGCGCAAGACTGAAGGCCCTAGGTTTGAATCTCGCGAGCGGGATCGTGGATGCGCACTACTGAGGAGTCCTACAACAGGGCGAAACGGCCATTCAGCTCTTCCAGGTTTTCGATGGTGGTCTGACATCAATCGGTTCATAATCTTCACTGAAAATAACTTTACTATGAACCTTTAAGTGGATAAGGCAACTTTGCTTTTGTACGTTAACAGTAGTTACAGGTAAATATATAGGAAGCCGAGAACAAATAGCGAATAACCATCATTAAAATTACTTCGTTGACGAAAGTTTCTTAATCAATCGTTAATACAAGACGTTTAGTCAGAATAATGTTACAACATAAATGGGAATGCTGATTGCCAAGTTACAAGCTTAAGTTGATAAGAGTGTTATAAATAAAGGATTAAGAAGACCTCGATATCTGGAAAAAGGAAACACGGAATAAAATGGACAGATTGCATGCAACTAGACGATTCCTACTTCACAGATCACATGGCTCTTCTATCCCATATACACCAATAAATACGAACAAAGACAAACACTGTAGCAGGAGCCTCTACATCAGCAGGCCTCAACATACATTAGTGAACAAGCAACATCCTCAAATATAACACAGAGAACACCAACCAACTCAATCACATATGATGGATATAGTGTAGAAGAGGTGGAAACTTTCACGTACCTGGTCAGCAGCATCATGGATGAAAAAGGAGGATGTCATACATACGTAAAGGCTAGGATTAGTAAAGCAAGTGGAACATTCCTACAGTTGAAGAATATACAGAACTCAAAACAACTGTGTGCAAGACGATATCAAATTCAGAATCTTCAATACGAACGTCAAGACAGTTAGTTCTACTGTACAGAGCTCAAAAGTACGAGTATTTACAAACAATTGTCTAAGCAAGATACTCAATCTCCGTTGTCGAGCGGATACCATCAGCAAAAGACTTACTGTGAGAGAGAACAAACCAGGTTCCGTCTTAAGAGAACACTAGGAAATGACACTGGGGGTGGATAGGACATACATTGAGGATTTCATCAAACTGTATCACGATGCAAGCCCTAACTTGGAAATCATGAATGGAACAGTAAGAGAGGAAAATCAAGGAATAGGAAGCAGACATGAAAAGAGTGAATAGGAATTGGAAAGGATTTTTGAGGTGAGAGTTGGATGGAGAATGTTGATGGGCGGCCTATGCTCCTTCACGAGGGGTAACAGGGGAAAGTAAGTAAGTTATCAACAGAAAGAGACTAAAGAAATCTCATACATATATGTATAAACCTCATATTCCACTAAATATATATAGGATGGTTCATTATCATAAAGAAGCTGATAGTAATTTAATGATTTGGTTAATTTTCTTTATAGGTTAATTATCACCTTAAGTGATTAGCATTAAAGTTTATAAATTAAGAGAATGATATTTCACTTATAATGATATAAACCATTCTGTGTTTATTTAATTATTCATTCTAATGACCAGCATGGTTAAGGTTGAAACTTAACACAAATTCAAATTAATCTACACATTAAAACAATCTTGATTGACCTGGAAATTTTATCAAAACCTCCTATGCACACAAAAGCGCTAGAAAATGTTACATTAAAAATAAATGAATAAACTTCTTATGCTATTTTATTCATTTTTAGATTAATCCTAAATTTTTTTCTTTTGATTGAAATCATGAGTCGATTGATGTTAGACCACTATTGAAAACCTGGAAGCATTAGACAGTCGTTTCGTTCTATTGTGAGATTCCTCAGTAGTGCGCATCCACGATCCCACCTCGCGATGTTTGAACTCTAACCTTAACCTCAAGACCACTGGGCTGGCCGGCATCCAATGGTGTTAATATCTAACCTCAGCCAATCCTCGGAATTGCGCGACCGTCTTTCACCGTACTGAGGTAGATACCTGTCTCTACTCGACACGGATCAGCTCCACTAGTCACGGCTCCCCACGAAGCTAGTCGCTAGTGAACACATGGTAATTATCAGTATCGCTGATTGGTTGAGGTTAAACATTAACACCTTTGGATGCCAGCTCAGTGGTCAATGGGTTAAGCGCTAACGCGCGAGAGTGATAGGTCCTGGGTCCGAATCGGGATTGTGGATGTACACCGCTGAGAGGTCTCAAAATGCGACAAAACTGCCGTCCAGTGCTTCCAGGTTTCAATAGTTGTCTAATATCAATCGGTTCATGATCTCAATCAACAGCTTAATAATCTCCTCACCCCTATACTGATAATCCTAAATTATTTATGGATTTCTTTTGTTCAGTATAGTTAAATAATTTCATAATTAAGACTTCATAGGAGCTGAATAAACAACTACAACTACTTTCTCATCAAATTAATGAAACTTATAAGGTAAAAGCCGTCAATAAGAAGTTATAAGCACTAAATAGTGGCTCAAATGTACAATGATTGATATTTCGTTTCAATAGACATCAGAATATCTCAGAATGAAGATATCCCCTGTATTCTTCTTATTAGTACACTTATAAATGACTGTAAACCACCATATATCTCTTCAGTAGTATTTTTGTTAACAATCGAACTCTTAAGTGAATTTGATTTCAAAATTATTTATATTGTAGTGAGCACTTCTTATGTGGACAGATATAAGTAGTATGTAGCAGGAATTGGAAATAGAATGCTTACCAGCAGAAGGAGGACAATGGAGAGCAGTTGAAATAACAACAGAATTAGAAGGGTGATGGGCAAATGAATAAAGATGTGTAAATAATGTATTCAATGTATGATTTTCATATTTTGAAAAAAAACGTATATTTACTCATTAAATAAAAAATTAGTTTACCGTATCTGAGTTTTCGAGGAATGCACTCAGCTGCGTCACAAGACAACTCCTCACTCGCAATCCTCAAGGCCAAAGGAAGAGAGGAAGACCAAAGAATACATTACGCCGAGAAATGGAGATGGACATGAGGAAAATGAAAAAGAATTGGGGAGAACTAATAAAGAAGACCCAGAACAGAATGGGTTGTCGAATGCTGGTCGGTGGCCTATGCTCCATTAGGAGTAACAGACGTAAGGAAGTAAGTAAGTATCTGAGTTTTCGTTCAGTATAACATGACTGGTAACACTCTTGCATATTTTTCAGTTATCTCACAACTGGTTAATCTATGACTTCCTTTAAGGTGTAAGAGTTATGAGATAGATTGGATTACATTCATGTATTTCGAATACGCTGGATTTGAAATTCTATTCCTTCTAAAGCATATTACTCTTTCTCTCTTTCTTCGTAAACAGGAACTTACCCTTATTGTTGAAAAACTACATACATCATACCAAGATTAAAATCTGATGATAAGAAAATTATCGTTCGATCAAATTGCTGTTAATGAACTTTCTAACCATAGATCTGCTGAAAAACGTATGATCAAAGTGGCCAACATAATTTTTTAAAACTACATCTTTTGTAGCCTGTCACTCTGACCTCTTCGACTTTTTTTATTCAACATGATCTCATAGTAGTGTAACCAAATTTTTCCACATTAGATAAATCATATACAAAACTGTATGAGTATGGAGCTCAATAAGATACCATGTTACCATGATACTCAAAATGGGAGTTGAAGTTCTGCGCTTCTAAATGTGAATGAATTTGATTTGATAATTCTCTTGTCGACCTAGATTTCCTAATAAATAGTAAGGTACCATGTTTGCTTTATATAGTGATGGCCTCAATACTCAGATATTCCCAAATTCATCCTCCTTTGAACAGCTCTTTAGGAAGACTTTCAAGTCCCAATAACTTCTAGATTGCATACGTATTATTCTCTATAACAGTTACCCATCCAGCGGGGATTTACACTTTGTATGATTGGGAGTGATTGTATCTTAAACTATAAATGTATATAAGATAGGCTTGAAATCGACTTTTTATGAAATCGAACACTTAAATGAAATTTCGTCTTTTCCTGCAATCCAAAATGTAAAAACACCTGATTATAGCATTCATAACTCTTTATCGTTGATGAAAGAATTTCATCCTGAATCTTCCCTCTATATGAATTACTTTACTATTTATTCATTGTATTGATGTTTATCTCTTTACAAAAACTACCTTGAATGTGTTTACAACTTTAACTATTACTTCTACTAGTGCAATTATAGGGATATTAAATGTTTAGTTCATGTTAATGACAAGACAACAATGAAACGAAACAATTCAAGCAGTCATACTTATTCAAGTAGAATCTTCATTTCATCGTATGAAATCTCAACAATATACACTAACTCAAAATGGAACACAAAATTGTTCCCAATACAAATATATGAGACCCCTTTGAGTGTTTCATAAATGTTACACATACACACATACATATATCGTTCAGAAGAAAACATTTTAGAGTTTTCAAGTTTTAATTTGAGAATTTGTAAACAAAGTTAGACTCATTTAAAGCATCAAAATTGTTTAATAATGGAGATTTATGTAACTTTAGCCAATTTATTTATGTACTTAAACATATAAATAGTGTTACAAGTAGACAACAAGTAGATATACGCCACATAAATCATTCGATTTGTGTGAGATCTAGGTGACTGCTCAGATGCCAAAACGGAAGCAGGTGGTTTTCTTAGGAGCCCACACTTCGAGCCTTTGACCTAAAGGTCTGATGTACAAGGTAATAGATTAACGTTAGGAGATTCAGTCCCATAGTAACCAGTGACCAACAATAGGTTCATATGACATTTGTTCCTTCAGGGTACTGGAGCCCATGTTCACCAATAGTTTTGAATCAGGGTTTTTCAACTCCTCAAAGTGCACTCTTCATGTTCACCAACCTGGTTAAAACGCCTGACATTCGCCTTTTGTCCTCTCAATTTCGTAAACAACATTCATGCCGTGAAAGGGCAATGAGTACGATTTCCCTGACAATGGTTGTATGTACTTGGTCATGTGAGAGCATTTGGATAGAGAGTTCTGTCTCTCCTTACTCTTGGCCATACCAGAGGATTTGGGGGCTAACTTTAGCCAAACAATTGAACAATCTATTCAGTCATAGAAATCAAAAACTTTAATTTCAGGATTTCGTATACTTCTCAACGAGATTTTCTTTTTTGCCTTTAAAATCAAATTAAACACTTAACAATCTAAAAAAAAACAAAGATTTTGATAGAATTTTTGTCTTCGAATTAAATAGTTTGATTGTGGAGCTTTCATCGTTCTTCTGAACGACATCATCATCAGTAGTATAAACTTCAAGTTGATGGGTACTTCCACAACAATGATTGATTAAAACAAACTAATCACTAAGTCAAAGATTTTGTTTCTATGTACATTAAAATTACAAAATCATACTTACTAAAATGAAAATGTATTTCATTTTTGTTCTTGTATTGATAAAATTAATCCAGAATTATTCATGATATAAGATATTTCTGATCTATTTATCATCGAAGTTCATCAATATTATGATTATAATATTATTAAGGGAATGGTGTATTCAAAAAATATTGATTATTGTTTTAATCTCTATGATGAATTTGAATATGAAAAAGCGTTAGTAACATGAAATTATATTATCACTCAGTAACAAAACATTTTTCCATTTTCCCATTTATATATATATACATAATGAAATCACTGGGGTGGGGGAGGTATTACCTGTTTCTAGTTGTATTGATATACGTATGTATATCTATATGACCTTGTGAGTGAATGGAAATAAGCACCAATAGGAATTAAGTTTTCATGATCATGTTATTATTTATGTGATTATGTTGTTTATTGAGTTATATTATCTTATAATAAATTAGTGTTCGTACATCAAACATTCTAACTCATTAAATAGGATCTTAGATTGTTTCATTTAATCTAAATTATGATGAATCACTTAACAACAATCCTACTTAAGATAGTGGAGAAGATTTGTAGCTAAGGTGGATGATTTTTGATGGAGTTTTGTTCTCTGAGCTGGATGGTTTGGTCGTGGACCTTTCATCGTTCTTCTGAATGACGTCATCAGCATAAACTTCAGATAGAAGTGAAGTGTTCGAATTTCTCCATATGCATTTCACAGCTTGTTCTGTTCACTTTGACGCTGTCTGGTTCTTATTTTATTATTTATTTATTTGAACACGTATATATTGGTACAAGAGTGCGCCAAACATATATGCGCCACACAATTTCAGTTCATTAATTGCGTGTGGGCTGCGTTACTGCCCGGGTGCCCAGACCGAAGCAGGTTCTTATTGACCTTAAATTTGTCATTGTTTACTTCTTTGTTTTAGTTATCTCCCGTTGGTTTGATTTTTGTTCTTATATTTGTGCACAAGCTGTGAAACGCATATGGAGAAATTCGAACACTTCACTTCTATCTGAAGTCGGTGCTGCTGATGTCATTCAGAAAGACGATGAAAGCTCCACGATCAAACCATCCAGCTTAGAGAACAAAACTCCATCAAAATCCTACTTAAAAAATTTTAAAAAAAATTAAATCAAAATCAATAACTATTCCAAGTAATATGAATACAGATATCGATAGTCTCTAACCAACTATAAGTTTATAAGCAAAAAAAGATTGTGACTAGCAGTGAAATCCAGTTTGATGCATGTTTCGTTTTATTCGGGACTCCTCAGTTGGATGCTAATAAGAGACTAATCAATTGCCGTTCAAAATATTAATAGAAAGATTTAAGTAAACAATACCAAGTGAATTTATAAGTTTATAATTACTCGACAATTAAACTTGGTAAATTCAGAGTTGAGTTTTTTGTTGCGTAGATACTAAAATTTAAATTAAATATTTGTACACTTAAATGAATCCATAAGAAGCTCAATAACTTTGTAGTGACCTACTTTTATCAACAGAACGCGATTGGTTTAATGGAAACAATTATTATTATAACCAATTGTACCAGTGATTGTTTCACTGTACTTGTTTGTTTAACTGTACTGTGACCTTGCACACACATTTGCTCAGTGATTCCGTTTGTACTTCTTTGGCACGATCTCGATATTCTTTCGATACCACAAGATCGCCAACAAATATATGTCGCTACAACCTCAAATCACCTTCTGATATCTGGTACGCAACCTTCTTGTAGTGGTGATCATAGTCAACAGCGACTCGACGCCACGCTACAACTTATTGTTCTATGAACATTTATCATCTGACCGAAACAGGCTCATCATTTAAAGTTTTGAACAAGATAACTGGATAATTAACTAAGGTAGTAGGTTTTCGTGTTCTTTGAATAGCTAAAGCTTTTCCTATGTATTTCTTTGTTTCTATCCTCAATAATTTATTACTGTTTTCATCAAACATTGTATTAGTTGTTGTTGTAGCAAAATATTGACATTGGCGATTACATAGAGTTGATGATGTGTTTGCTAAAAAGAGAAAACTTTACTGAATGTAGCTGTACCTAAAGATCGATCTCAAGTTTCTAAAAATATATTTTTCTAATGCTTACTGTCGACTTAGTGAAATGTAAAATACAAATAACAGAACCTCATTCTATTCTCTCAAGATTTTATTAATTAAACTTCAAACTCAACTACAGTAATTTACAGTTTAAATGCATTTGAGAATATTTGAATTCACCTTAAAAAGGGTGGAAAAGTGATGGCTTTTTTCGAAAATCAAATTAGTTGTCAAAAGGTTATTAGGTACTACAAAGTTTTTGGAACGTTTACACATACATATGGAACACAGAACCATGATATTTTGGAATTCAGAAGCACCTGACAATATACCAGCTGAAGCACTGAAGTTACACATATAAGTAACTGCATACGTGCTCTACGTTCTATTCAGGAAGATTTGGAAGCAAGGACAAGTGCTGACAAGCTGGAAAGAGTGATACGTCATTAAGATACAAAAGAAAGTAGATCGGAGTAAATGTGAAAACTACAGGGGTATCACATCACTATCAGTACCAGGAAAGCTTTCCAACTGAGTGTTACCTAATCCAGTAAAAGATTCAGTAGGGAATCCATCTTTGACACAAACAGGCTGTATAAGGTACGACCACGTATCGACTTAAATCAACACGCTGTGGATCAATATTGAGAGTTCGATTGAACAAAATTCATTGACATATATGAAACTACTTGATCGTTAAAAATCATTCGACAGGGAGGATAGGAGAGTCTCTTGGAATCGTCTTCAACACTGAGTTTTACCTGAGAATAATGTCGACGTTTAAATGAACTGCTAAAGCAGACTAAACTTCAAAGTCATCCGTGGATGCAGTTCACATATGCGTCTTAGATCAAGTCTGCTATCTGATAAAACTCTTTACTCTCACTTTTTCTCTTTTTTGTGGTTGTTTCCTGGATTATGGGGACTCTTATATCTAGAGGGGCGGGGAATACAGTAGACAATTTGAATGCAACAAGACGATTCGAACTTCACAGATGTCCTAGCTCTTCTATCCTACACACAGTAACAAGTCCGGGTAAAGGTAGCCAGTGTAGCAGCAGCTTCTGCATCAGTAGGCTTCAACACATACAAGGGAAAAAGCATAACCCTCAAATACAACATCGAGAAAACCAATCTAGTCACACTAGATGAAGAAGCTCTGGAAGAGGTGAATATCTTTAAATACTTGGGTAGTATCATCGATAAACATAACTGATATGGTAAAAATGTAAAGACACAGATTGGCAAGAAAAGAGCAGCCTTCCGAAAATTGAAGAGCACTCGAAATTGAAAGAACTATCACACAACACCAAAGTTAAAACAGTCCTATTGTATGAGGCCAAAAGTTGGCGAATCACCACAGATATCACTAAAAATTGCAGGTATTTATAAACAGCTTTCCAAGCATTATACTTCCGATCTGTTAGCCAGAGACAATCAGTAATTATCAGTTGTGACAGAGAACAAACCAACTTCCAGTTGATAAGGAAGTCAGGAAACGACGTTTGAGGTGGATAGGACACATTAAAGAAATCACTGGACTGGATAGCAAATTAAATCATAACTGGAAATCTTCAAGGGAAATGAAAAGAAGACACATCAAAGAACACATGAAACCTTATATTTAAGGTGGACGTCTAAAGAATTTGCATCACTTGATGACATTTAGAAAGAAGGGCTCAGAATGGAGTTAGTTCATAGAAATCTAAATTAGAAATATACATATAAACTTGTGATTACCTACTTCTATAAAAATGAATTTTATGCTTAAAATATCGTGACATTTCGGAAAGACAACAATGTAATTTGCTTTATTATAAACTTGAAGTGAATTTATAAATCTGTCAAAATTGTCTTACGTATAGAATAATATATTTTTTTTACAGTAATCAGAAGTCACTAGGGTAGTCACTTTGGATAGTACAGCTAGTTGAGTGCAATAGTTGACTATACAAAATGATCTGACTTTTATCCAACTAGATATATAGAACTGATAATGTCACATTTTAGCGTCGGATTTACATAGAAGATACAATGAATGTTTCCAAATCCGCAATTGAAAGTACTATGCACTGCATAGATATCATAATTATCGAAAATAATTTATGTTTGAATATAACTGGTGGCGAGACTACAATTTATGGACGAACTAATCAGGTAAAGTATAACAGGTCTCTGATTTTGGCGTGAAATTCATCCATCCATTTGACTGAATAGAGTTTTGGCATTATAGCTGATGTTTCAGTTCGTGATGAAAACCCTAAATCCAATTCGTAACCCTAACCATCAACTGTAAATCATAATTCTAATTTCTCATGCTGGTCGATAACCTTGATTTGGTCTCAGATGTTAGGTGAACACTCTCAAAGTCACTTTAGCGTCACTGAAAGGTTGTCCATAAATTATAGTCTCACCTAACTGGTTATTAATCTGGTTTTGCCTTAGTTACGGAAAGTTTTGCTTATCTATCCCGGGTATTATTGATATCAGTTTTTGATTTTTTTTGACTTCATGTCCATCTCTTTATTTTAACCGGTTAAATTCAACCTACCGCATGTCATAAAATTGATTAATTTACTTATTCAAAAACTGAACTAAATATTCAGTGATTTCAAGTTCCACTATCTCTTTTTATACTATTCTGTTTTCGAGATTACATGATTCCATTGATCCATCTTTGAAAAATAATTCCAAGTTATCTAGACGTAGTAACTAAGTAGGTGACACGATGTCGTTTGAAGTGAATGGTGCTGGGTTCGAGTCCTCGGCTAAAGCTTATCTATTTGTATTTAATGTATTGTATTTAGGCTGAATTTCAATTTTAATTCTCATATATCTATATCTATATCTATTTTAGTGATAAAGTCTCTAGAGATTTGGCTACATTAAAATTTATAATATTTTGACAACTAGACAATAGAAACCATTGAGGTTAGACATTAACATTCGCGCACGAGACTGAAGGCCCTGAGTTCGAATCCTGCGGAATCGTGGATGCGCACTGCTGCGGAGTTCTACAATAGGACGAAGCGGCCGTCCAGTGTTTCGAGGTTTCCCATGGTTGTCTAACATCAGTCGGTTGATGATCTCAATCAAAAAAAGATACCATTGAGTTTCCACAAACTACTCTTCTTCTTTTTTTCAGTAAAAGTTTTCAATTCATCTAATTATTTTGTCAATTATAGAAGGGTAACCATTTGATCAAAATAAAAATTAAAAGTACAAATGGATACAATATAATTTGATTAAAATTTACAAACATGAATCCATGATGATCAAATCAATAATTCATAAATTGAATAATTAAAAATCAATTGAGATATGTTCATATGGAAATGAGTAGTATACAACTGCATAGAAACAAATAATCTTTAATTGATTCAAAATTATACTATACAAAGTTATAGTTAAAGGTAATCATCACACATTTCGGTTAAAATGATTAAAGTTGAATCAAATGAAAGATAAACTATAATGAACTAAGATGACACCATTTCTAATTTTATAGATTGATGGATTTATTTTCATTGATAATTCGGTCATTAATTATCATAACCAATACGCTATGAAAAACAGTTGTTAACCGTCATATTCACAAAGGATTTTATGCGTATAGTACTATCTAGTCTAATTTACTTGCTGACTTACTCTTGTTGCTCCCAATGGAACATAGACCGTCGACCAGCATTCGACAACCTATTCTGTCCTCAGCCTTCCTTTCTAGTTCTATATAATTGTTGTTCATTCTTCTCATGTCTGTCTTCATTTCTCGATGTATTGTGTTGATTGGTCTTCCTCTTCTCTTTTATTTAGCCTTAAGGATTGCAAATGAGGGCTTGTTTTGTGATGCATTTGAGTGCTTTCTTCAATATGTTTCCTATCCACTTCCAGTGCTTCTTCCTGATTTCCTACTCCACTGGAGTCTGGTAAGTTCTCTTCCACGTTAGCCAGAAAAAAAAATAATCTAGTCTAAACTAAATGATAAATGGTAATGAATAAAATATTCATTAATGACAAATTAGCTTCATTTTACTGATACTGTTTTATAGATTTCGTAGGCTGTACAATATGTTATCGGTTATTTTATAATCTATCAAACAGTTGATGCTTTGCATTTAATGAAATACATTGATATCCAATCAAATATAATTATATTCTTTTTGATTGAGATCATGAGTCAGTTGAAGCTACATCACCATGGAAATCCTGGAAGCACTGAACGGCCGTTTCGTCCTATTGTAAGACTCCTCAAAAGTGTGCATTCATGATCCCGCTTCGTGAGATTCGAACCCAGGACCTATCGATCACGTGCAAGAACACTCAACCTCTAGACCACTGAGGCGGCCGGCATTCAACGGTGTTAATGTCTAATTTCAATTAATCCATGTAATTGAACGACACATCCACCATTGTCATCAGTGAGTTACTATCTTACAACAGAACTGGTTGAACTCCACTAGTTACCGATTCTCACTAGAACTCCAGGATATCCTTCTTGAATGTAGTCACTAGTGAGCATATGTTGATTAATATCAGAAGAGGTTTTGTGGAGATTGTAGTAATTTCAATAATTGACTCATGATCTCATCTAATAAATTACTACAATCTTTACATAACCCCTTCTGAATACATAATTCTTATTTTATGGGTTTTTTTCCTATTCTCAAGTAGATTGTTTAGTTTCTTCTTTTGTTTTTTTTATTTTTTATGTTACTATCATTTATACTACTTAATCAGATGTAGTAATTTACGCAGATTAATGGACATATGACTGAAGAAAAAATAATAATAATAAGACAAAACAAATTATACTACTAATCGGAAATCTCGACGTTTCTGAATTAGTTCAAATGTAGATCTACATAGAAGAAAAAAACAAAAGCACAACACAAAAAATCAGTTATTTTTCAGAGAGAACTTTCACGTGTTTTACCCACACACAAAAGAAAAAAACAAGAGAAAAACTTTCCATTTCCATTTCCATACCACAACATTCATTGGTTAGTTATTGCAAAATAGTGAGAGCGAGAGAGAGATAGAGAGAAAGAGAGGGGTGGAAGGGAGTGCGAGAGTAAGACAGAAAAAAAGAACCAACCCCCCCCCCCAAAAAAAAGAAAACCGAATTTATGACAATAATGAATATTGAAATTTTTATTTATTGTAAAGCTTTTAGTTATTTTATTTTCTTTTATTTCTATGTATCTCTTGTCTTAGAAACAAAATAATTCAGACGATAAGAAAAGAAAAACAGAAATTAGACAAAACTATCCATTTTTTTTCCTTCGGTAGAAATTTTTCTTAGTGTTTTTGCGTTCTTATTAAAGAATACTTAGACATAGATATTTGTGTGTCCTATCCACTTCCAACGCTTCTTCTAGATTTCTTCCTCCGGTGGGATCTGGGTTGTTCTCTCGTACTGTTCTCATTAAAGAATACTTAGACATAGATAGACATTGTTTATTTGTATTCAGTTTCATTTCTTATTTTCCATTGTTTCATCATCTTGCTATGAATTTGTTTTGCTTTTTGTTGTTGTTGTTGTTTTATTACGTAAAAATGTACTAATTATAATCACGAAATAGGAAAGAAAGTTTATTGATATTATTTAAGAGAATTAGATAATGCAATTTGCATACATTACATAATTACTTAGTTACTTAGTCTTGTTACTCCCAATGGAGCTTAGACTGCTGAACAGCATTCGACAACCCATTCTGTCCTCAGCCTTCCTTTCTAGTTCTATACAATTGTTGTTCATTCTTCTCATGACTGTATCCATTTCTCAGTGTATTGTATTCTTTGATCTTCCTCTTCTCCTTTATTTAGCCTTGAGGATTGCAAGTGAAGGTGAGGGCTTGTGATGCAGTTGAGTGCTTTCCTCAGTATGTGGTTTATCCACTTCCAACACTTTTTCCAGGTTTCTTCCTCCGCTGGGATCTGGTTTGTTCTCTCCCAAGGTAGCTTGTTGCTAATAGTGTCTGGCCAACGGGTCAGAAGTATCTTGTGTAGACAACTGTTAATAAACACTTGTGTTTTCTGGATGATGTCTTTAGTAGTTCTCCGGGTTTCCGCCTCATACAATAGAACTGTCTTGATATTTGTATTGAAAATCCTGACCATGGTGTTAGTTGACAGTGGCTTTGGGTCGCAGATGTTCCTCAGTTGTAAATATGCTGCTCTTGCTTTGCCGATCCGCGCCTTCACATCTGCATCAGATCCACCGTGTTAATCAATGATGCTGTCCAAATATGTAAAAGTTTTTACATCTTCCAAATCTTCGTCAAGTGTTATTCGATTGTTCCATGCTGTGTTGTATCGGATAATCTTGCTTTTCCCTTTGCGTATGTTGAAACCTACTACTGCTGAGACTACTGCTACACTGGTCGTCTTCTCCTGCACATTTTTTGCGTTTGGTATAGGAGGGCCAGATCATCTGCGAAGTCTAGATCTTCCAACTGCATCTTAGATGTCCACTGTATCCCGTGTTTCCCTTCAGATGTTGACGTCTTCATGATCCAGTCGATCACCAGAAGAATAATTTCAATCTTGAAATTATTTACCTTTGAAATGAATTTCAATCATGTCCATTTGTGTGTTACATATCTGGTATGCAATTTGTTATGTCAAGTGGAAATTTTCTAATCATTTGTTCTGTTTTTGTAACATTGGGGATCCGCATCAATAGTTTGGTTTTCATCATTGGACATAACATAGTAACACTATTCAAAGAACACTACACGCTCAAGCTTCATCATAATAGTACACCATTCGACTGTCTTTAAAAAAACATTGTGATTAAACTATTGTCAATTGTTATGAATCACCTAACTCTTCACATTGAACAAATATTACTTTCTAAAAATTTATAACCCAATTCACAATGAAATAACAATGAACATTCATTCTAAAATTAATCACCTATCAGCTTTAATCATGAGTTTTGTTTATTTTTTAATTAAAAGTTGAAAAATGCAAATTTATAGTCTTAATGGCAATTAATATTTGCCCCTAATTGCCCTGGTACGGCCGATAGTGGGGGGAGTTATCACTCCCACTCAACATCCTCTCACATGGCCACGTTTATACAGCAGCCAGTAGGAAAGTCCTACTCAGTGACTTGTCGCGGCATTACTGTTGTTTATGAAATTGAGAGAACGAAAGTGAATGTCCGGCGCTCTAGCCACGTTGCCGGACACGAAGGATTTACCTAGGGAATTTGGAAAACCCTGATTCCAAACAAATGCTCTACATGAGCTCTAGGATCCTGAGGGAACAATTGGCGTACGAATCGATTATTGGTTACCGACTACGATGGAACTGCATCTTCTGACGTTGTTCTACTGCCTTATGGCTCAGACCTTTAAGTCGTAAGCTCCGGATGTGGCTCCCTAAGAAAAGCACCTACTTTGGTCTGGGCACACGTGCAATATCACAACCCACACACAAATCAAGTGACTTGTGTGGCGTATGTCTATTTAGTGCCTCCTTGTACCAATGTTTATGTGTTCAAATAAAATAAAGAACAACAGTTTCATTAGTTTATTTTACTGAAAAGTTTGTATAAGGAAAATGAAGCATTTTCATTCATTGTAAATATCTTATGTGTACATTCATATGAACTGCTAAAAATTAAACAAAATTCATATCAAAATGGAATTCAATCACAGAAATTTAATGAATATAAAGTAAGTTGATCACTAATTATAATCATGAATGACGATTTGTAGTGTCGGTTATTATGCCAAGCCCATATACCTTATACTCTAGCTTTGGGACATTCCATTCCATTCATTCTACTTGAGTCACATTCGGACCTTGTTATTTATTCGCTTATCATTCTTGACTGCTTTTATATGAGCGCGTAGGTGTGTTTACATTTCTTATCCCATTAGTCATCACATGTCTATAATTAACTTTTGTGTAGCTGTAACTATTGCTTAACGCTTGACTGCAAGGGAATTGGCCTACCCCCCATCTCCACCGCGCGTCGTTTCTCTTCTTTCTATCCCTTTCACTTCATATATAAAATATATGTATTCAAAATTCCTTTCTCGTTATTTGACTTATCTAAATCCGTTATTGACTAACGCGATTAAAGTCGATGATTATATACGAGGATAGGCGACAACATATATATATTTCAACAATATTCATCATGACGATCTCATCGGAGTCAGATCTCGGGCCACTAAAGTAGAGAGCGCTTTTCGACAACATCGTTCGATCTACATGACGATTAAATAACTGGCCTACATAAAAGATTCATGTAAATATTTACCATTCTCTCAGAAAAATAAAATCTCATATTGAATCGGTAAAAGTTCATATTTGCAAGATTGAAAACAAAAGTCGATGTTTCTAATAAATTAATTGACTATTCGTATATATTTTATGTTAAATGGAATTCATCAGTTTAACTTATGATCGAGATCATGAACCGATTGATGTTAGACCACCAATGAAAACCTGGTAACACGGAACAGCTATTTCATCCTATCGTAGGACACATCAACAGTGAGCATTCACCATCCCGCTCGCGGGATTTGAACTCAGGACTTTCAGTCTCGCGCACAACTCCATAATGTTAGTTAACTTATGACTATGATGAAGTAAATGCTCAAATGATTGTTTTTGATCATTTCAAAGTAATAAAGTAAATTATGTAAATGAGATAATCATATAAATCAATTAGCGATCATAATCTCGTTGTTTACAAATCCAATATATAGCTTTATCTTACCGAAATGAATTAACTACATAAATCATATGACATTCATTTTCTTACTCTTCAATATATTTTAATTCCCATAAGTCAGAGATAAGTAATTAGATAACAGAATATGTTTGGAATCCTCAAAAAAAGGAAGACAAATAATGGTTACATAACTAAAAAGAAACCTCATCTAATATACACACGAAAGTCTATTCGATTGAATGAAATCTGTACAGTTTGTATATATAATAATCATTTCTTTGTATACTGTTCTCTATGCTTACTTGATGTTTTACAATGTATCCAAAAGACACTATTTCATTGTTATTCGAACCTAACATCTAATAGCTTACGTATAACCGAAACATGAACATATTTCGGTACTGAATACTAAATTTATCTGTTATATATCAGATAGAGACAGGTATCTACCTCAGTACAATAGACGGTTTAGGTTAGACATTAACACCGTTGGATGCCGGCCAGCTCAGTAGTCTAGAGGTTAAGCGTTCACACATGAGACTGAAGGTCCTGAGTTTGAATCCCGTGAGGCGGGATCGTTAAAAGAACTGTGTTCAAATCACTACTATCCATAAATGGAGGACACTTACAGGATGCTTTATCTCTAAGCAATTTGTTTTTCTCATAGTACTTTGTGTGTTAACTGAATAATTCTATAAATGAAAGTTCCTGTTTCAATTATATATATATATCTCAATAAATCCCAAGCAAATAACTGTCACTTCTAATTCTCTTAAAATCAACTATTAGTTTACTAATGGGGGATGAATCCGTACACGTCACATCAACTCCCAAGTGTATCAAGTTAAGTTCATTATCAAGAATAGGACTGACATCCTAGTTAACTAATTTTTTTTCAAAACTATTTTAATATTTCAAAAGGAGATATCAATTCTTTATATACAATTCATTAATATACCCTAGAGGGTAGAAACAATCCAAGTTTTATAATAAGCCACTTAACATATTATAGTTTATAAGTCCATCAGACAACTAATAATAAAGACTCATAGAGAAATTCTACAAACTTATCTTAAATATCAAAGATAGTTATTCTCATTAGTAGTAGTGTAATAAACGAGAACACAAATGAGGACAATCGAACCAAACAGTAAATACTTCATTTACAAAATGTCAATCAATCGTCTCAGACTTCATTGCTCTTTCATTTCCACAGCAATTATTCTATGTTTTCATCCTTCTTTCTTTAATCTTCTTAATCTTTTACTTTCAAGTATTTCACTTTCGATAGGTAAAACATACTACTTATATCTCTCGACATCAGTAGTACACATCACATAAGTAGTGATCTCATGGAAACTACCGATTCGCTTATATAATTGATTGTTCAATTGAAAATGAATCAATTTTGTGCAATATCATAACCATTTTCTCAATTCATTAGGCGTAAAGAAAGTAGTTTAGATTGCCTAGAAAGAATGTTTCTTCTAACCGTTGACTACAGATTTATAACAACAAACCCCTTCAAATAAAATCAAGTCTTTTTTTCATTAGCCTATTCATATTAGTCTCCTCTAACATATCATAACTGGTATTTAATTATACATACATGGATATCACTTTAGAGTAAATTTCAAGTTTAATTGGTAACCTATCACTGAGTACATATAACTCAATTCTTTTGTTTTAACTAATCGTTAATCAGACATTATCAGCAACAACCTATTGTGAGAGAGAACAAACCAGATTCCAGTGGAGGAAGAAATCTGTAAGAAGCTCTGGAAGTGGATAGAACACATATTGCATCACAAGCCCTCACCCTCACTTGCAATCCTCAAGGGTAAATAAAGGAGAAGAGGAAGACCAATCAACACAATACACCGGGAAATAGAGATAGACATGAGAAGAATGAACAACAATTGTACAGAACTAGAAAGGAAGTTTGAGGACAGAGTGTGTTGTGGAATGGTGATCAGCGGCCTATGCTTCATTAGGAGTAACAGGCGTGAGTAAGTAAACAAGTAACCAACTGTGAGATTATAGCTAGTTGGTTTGAGGATGCAACTTATTTATAAAGTGAGAGTTTATTTTACTCAATTATTTGAAATTTTTTATTGATGAATTTGATCAAATTTACCATACAAATCAATAAATTTTTCTTTATCTTATCTATACAACTGAAATTTCATATTGAAAAAAAAGATAATGAGACTACAATTTATGGACGACCTTTGAGTGACATCAGACTGACCTTGAGAGTGTCCACCTAATAACTAAGACCAAATATGGATTATAAACTTGTGTGTTGATTAGGGTTAGGAATTAGATTTAGGGTTTTTATCACGAACTGTAACATCAGCTATAATGCCTAAACTCTAACTGAATGAACGAGTGAATTTAGTGCCAAAATCTGAGACCTGTTATCTTTAACCTGATTGATTCGTTCATTAATTATTACTTACTTCTTACTTACTTACATCTGTTCCTCCTCGTGGAACAGCATAAGCCACTCACCAACATTCTTCATTCAACCCTGTCCTGAACAATCATTTCCAGCTCTTTCTAGTCGTTATTCATCCTTTTTATATCTCTTTCCCGAAGTAATGTGTTATTTGGACTTCCTCTTTCCCGCTTCCCTTCAGGATTCCAAGTTAGCGATTGCCTCGTGATGTAACTTGATGATTTCCGTAATGTATGTCCTATCCATTTCCATCGTCTTTTCCTAATTTCCTCTTCAGCTATAAGCTGGTTTGTTCTCTCCCAGAAAAGGCTGTTACTGATGATATCCGGCCGATAAATGTTGAGTATCTTGCGTAGACAGCTATTTATAAATACTTGTACATTCTTGATGGTGGTTGTTGTAGTTCTCCAAGTTTCAGCTCCATACTGTATTACTAACTGTATTGATGTTCGTAATGAAGATTGTGCGTTTGATATTGGTTGATAGACTGTTGTTTTGAGTTGCATATGTTGTTCAGTTGTAGGAATGCGGTCCTTGATTTGCCGATCCTCACCTTTACGTCTGCATCTGAATCTCCTTGTTCATCGATGATGATGCTTCTCAGGTATGTGAAAGATTCTACATCTTCCAGAGTTTCACCATCAATTGTGACTTGGTTGGTGTTATCTGTGTTGTATTTGAGGACCTTGGTTTTCCCCTTGTATATGTTTAGGCTTATTGATGTAGATCATGAATTATAGTCTCGCCAAAATACAACAAACTTGCATTTTCAATACATACTTGATTATTTACTATAAAGTTTAACAATTTCCATTATAAATCATTTATGACTAGTAAATCTTTCACAGTTTTATTCACTTAAAATAAAATTAGGTAAATATACCGGCAATCAATGAATGTTTTTTTAAAGACTTTTATTATAGATGAAGGGGAAGTGCAACTAAACTTACCGATCACTAAATAGGGATCGTTGTAAATAAACTTAATTCCGATTTCCTAATTTCGACAATTCACTTATTGACCAATCACAATGAATTATGATTTCCTTTATTTTGTGAACAATGGTGGTCGACTTGACTGATTCTATGTGTTGCTGAAGTATTTTAATCTTTCATTAAGTCGAATATCTGTAATTTATTCGATTCTATGAATGTTTGAGTTATTTCTTTTGAATAAGTTATGCTTTCTCGATTCTTCCTACGAATACTCATGTCAATGTATTCCTTTCGATATGTTTAAGTGTTTTGTATCATAAAATGTTAATCCATTTTGTTTCGAATATTTTCTTGTAGATATCGGCACTAGCATAAGTGTTTTTTTTTATCGAGAACCGTTTGTTATTCTGTATAGTATGATGAATAACTGTCTCATGTCAACAAGCCAAAATTAATATTGAGTGTCCAGTTGTTGTCGGTGCCTGTAATTCATTTGAAAGAATTATGAGACCTAGGTACCTAACAACATAGGACCAGTATAGGGGTTGTGAAGATTATTAAGTTTTTGATTGAGATCATGAACCGATTGATGTTAGACCATCACCATTGGAAACCTGTAAGCACTGAACGGCCGTTTCGTCCTGCTGTGGGACTCATGGATTGGTTGATGTTAGACACTATCACCATTGGATGCCGGCTCAGTGGTCCAGTAGGTTAAGCGTTCTCAAGCGAGACTGAAGGCCCTGGGTTCGAATCTCGCGAGCGGGATCGTGGATGCGCACTGCTGAGGAGTCACACAATAGGACTAAACGGCCGTCCAGTGCTTCCAGGTTTCCAAAGGTGGTCTAACATCAATCGGTTCATGATCTCAATCAAAAACATAGGACCAGGTCAGAGATGTTAACAATCTCTTGCAGAAGATTCGTTATTGAAAATATACCACATAACATTAACAGATGACTTGAATGTATTACGTGGTGCGTGAAAGCAAGTTGAAAGACCAAAAGCCAGAAATCCGCTATTAGTATGTTGTGTAGGTTTGTTGTCTTGACCATAAACGGAAACCAGTAGGCCATGGTCAGAGACTGGAAGTGTAAATAACTATTATTATGCCCACATCTTTATATACCAACGTTTTCCGGTTGTCAAGCCATATTTCACTTGCGAAATGATGTCACCCGATATATAATAGTTTCATGTAAGATGATACACAACCATCCTTGTAACAAAGAGTTCCTGACAATTTTATATAACTGTATTCAATAGCAAAAGCATGAGTATCAGTATATAGAAATATTATCACTAAGTTTGTAATGTATTTGATAGTAATAAAAGTAAAAATTGTAAAGTACTTTATGATAATAATATCTTTTAGGTCACACATATACTTCTCAAAGCATTTTATTACTATTAAAGGTCAATTAACTGAAGGTTCAAGTAAATAAACTAATAAAGGAGAGAAAAAATCAACATATAGAAACAATAAGAAACTGTATCATTACTTTAGGCTATAAAATAACTTAAGGATTACTGAGACAAATTTAAGGATACAACCAATTGTTTTTTCAACAGTTGAGATTACTACAATCTCCACAAAACCCCTTCTGATACTAATCAACATATGCTCACTAGTGACTGGCTTCCAGAGATATATCCTGGAGTTCTAGTGAGAAGCAGTAACCAGTGGAGTTCAACCGGGTCAGTTGTGAGATAGTAACTCACTGATGACAATGGTGGATGTGTCGTTCAATTTCGTGGATTAGTTGAAGTTAAACATTAACACCGTTGGATGCCGGTCAGCTCAGTGGTCTAATGGTTAAACGCTCACGTTCGAGGCTGATAGGTCCTGGGTTGGAATCCCACGAGTCGGGGTCGTGGATGAGCACTGCTAAGGGGTCTCACAATAGAACGAAACGGCCGTTCAGTTTCAATTGACTCATGATCTTAACTGTAGAAATCACTCCAATCTCCACAAAACCCCTTCTGATACAAATTGTTTTTTGTACACATAAAGTAGGGGAGGGGTAGTGATAAATGTGCGAATAGCCAAGGCTTCTCTATAAATCTAAGAATTCATGCTTGACAATTTCGATAGCAACTATGTGTATTGTTAATGATTGTTCGAAATGTATAGCGTAAATACATCACAGTGTTGTTGTTTTTTTCTTCAGATCAACTCCATCTTCTCGTTACTCTATGGAAATTGATAAAAGGGATTAATTGCATTAAACAATATCTTTTTATCGGATCTACCGACTTAATTAATCGTTTAATGACTAGGGTTTAAGTGCATATTTAACTTTGTTTTATCATTTTAATTGATGATCATCATTGTTAAGTCTACAATTAATCTAATTCTATATTTTCTAAAAAAGAGAAAAAGAAAAATATAATATCTGATTAATAAACGTATTAATTGGATAATGACTACATGTTGCCTAGGACAGAGTGGGTTGGAGAATACTGGTCGGCGGCCTATACTCCATTAGGAGCAACATACGTAAATAAGTAACACTATGTGTTAATTGACTTGGTTGACAACATAAATCATCATCAAGTTAATTTAGTTAACATAAATAACACTTGAGAAATACTAAATTTAAATGACTGTCCATTAAGTACTGGTTCTCAACTGTTTCCCAGATAATATTAGACCATGATAAATACTTCATACATTTCTGCATCTTTTCTTGATTAAAGTTACAATCATTTAAAAATCACTAGTGTTGAGGATGGTTGGAAGAAAGTTAGGGGCGGTCAAATCAAAACGTGACATCAGTCCACAAAGTCACCAACCTCTAGTCTGAGCCACGTTGGTACATGTGTACTACTTGGTTGGGGTCCGCATGACTATCGTAATGAATGGTTGGAAACTCTGTGTGATATGGCTCAGAATCGATCACAATGGCGTAGGCGTATATAATCTCTGTCTTCCATTAATCTATGGGATTAAAATCGCTTCATGTCTTTCTTTCTACGAACTAATCCTTTCTTCCTGTACTATATCCTTATTGTAATCTTTCTTTTATATATTATTACCTCTAAATTAACTACTTTCATAAATTCGTGGTCCATCTTGTTGTGCTAATGAGGTATGGCAACTTGGATCGATGCATATATGGGCCTAGTCCCACGTTGTAGCTGATTGACTGACTGACATTTAAAACTCATTCCAGTAATAAGTAACGTTGGTAACTTTTCGTTCCGACACCCTGTGATTTTATTTTATCATTGAGTTTAATGTACAGAGCCATTTAGAAGGCAATATTAGTGTGATATCTACTTCGTAATGACCGTTTTTCTTATTTTACAGAAGGGGATTAATTGTTTAATAAGTAGCAGTACATATCCAATCATCATTACGATCGACTTACCATTCATCTGGAACTGAAAAAATATTTCATTTCGATAATAAACTTTATCAAAAGATAAAAATGATTATTCAAATGTCATTTTATGTTGTAGGTTTTAGACGACATTTTATAAATAGCTGAAAAGTTATAGGACTGTATTTATCATCTTTCGAAGCGATTTGATCAACATACAAAAGCTTCGGTTTTAGGATAAATGTAGGTTTGTGAGGTATGAAATCTAGTGAGAAAAATTTGATCGATACCGTAATTAATTTCAGTTAGTGAACATTATAACTGCTGTGAGATGTTAATGTAGTATCCTATGTGATCAAAAACATGGGGGGGACAACATTTTGGTGGCATAGACTTCGAAGAATACCCGTCCTACATCTTTACATTGATTTATTTAACTTCATTGTAGTATCTCATAAGTCATTAATCAATCATTGACTACAGATTAGTTCATTCGTTCGATGAACAGTAGTCAATTAAACCTACGTACACTGAATGTGATGAAATACAACTCCAGAAATAACATACATTTCTTTACAATTACATGACGATATCAGTTGAGATGCATTCATTCATTCATTCTGGAAATTAGTAGCCCATAAAAATCGATCGTTCTATCAGAACCTTGAATAAACTCAGCTCTTAACTATAAGTAAACTGCAACTACACAGATATATATATATATATATATATATATATATATATATATATATATATATGACTTGTATGACCTAGAATAAGAATGTACTGATTATAATGAGATCAAAAAAAACTATTTTACAATACTCAATACTTGTTAAGTTCACGGTGTACGTTCAGTCTGAAGGAAACCTTTAATGATGACATACAGCTTGATATTCATTTCAATGTAACTACTCATTAGATTGATCTAAGTCATATGTTTTGAGCATTAATCTGATCAGTTTCAATCGATTAATTTTACAAGAATTTAATTCAAATTAATCAAATAGATCTTGATCACTGATCACAAATCCAGTTGATTCGATCATTAATTTATTCGATCAATTAATATGTTACAGTATAGTGATCAGTTGAATTTCTTCCATGTTGTTATCTTTCTACTAGCTATTCAACAAATCTATGCACCAGTTACCTTATCAAATCCTGCATATCAAAGTTCTTCAGTTAATTATATATCAACTAACGATCAGTGGCAGGAGGTTCCAGAACCAACTAATATATTTGATATTGTTAGGAACCAATCACCAACTTATCAAAATAAAGTTTCAAATTCATTTGGCTTAAATCCAGTTGTTGGTGGGAATGGATATAGAGTTCTTCGTTCTGATGATGAATCTGTGGCATACGTTATACCATCGAGAACAGCACAAAATACATTTCCGATAGACAATGATCTAGAAGATGATGAATTAGAGACATGGATTCACCAAATAAGTGGATTTGACAATAGACGAAATGAATATGTATCACCTGGTCAAACGATGTGGAACACTCAATTGTATACAGGTTGGAACGTGCCACATCAATCGAATACCTTAAGTTTTCACCACCATTCACCACCACAAAGACGACTTCTGACTCCTAGTTACGCTGCATCTGTTCCATATCAGAATAGAAGGAATTCACTTTCAACTAGTTACCCAAATGCCTTCATAACACAACAAACCAACTTTCCTCCACAAAGATCTAGCCTCGGGCCACCGGTAGACATTATTCGACAAAATAGGTACACTGGATTCCAACCTAATCAGCAAACATCAATTTATACTCCAAACATGTTTATCAGAAGACCTTTTAATTCTTATAGAAGACAAATGTCCTTATCTTACTTGATTCCGAACTACCAAGCATTGAATAAAGCAACTTTTCGTGGATACAGACCAACTACACCATCAGGCGGCAATCCAAATTACCCAACATTAGGGACCACAAGCATATATAACAGTACAAGAAGATCAACTTTTAGCTAGTAAGTGTATATGGATCTAACTGATTAAAGTAATGAGACACATTTTCAATTAACCTTTTCAAGTCATGTTTATTTCTCAATAAAATATCATAAACAATTTTGTTTCATTACCTGTGTTTGATTTATAATGTTGAGTGTGATTGTATTTATGTAAGCTGATAAATAGGGAATTCAATATCATCAAAAGGTGGATCTGATTTCGTAGTAGTACTTCCACATGAAATACCAACATTCTAATGAACCTTTTGTGTTGGATTTTATGAGTCAGATAATAATTGATAATCTGATTCACAGTATTTTCTATTTTTCATCTACGTACGTCAATAGATACTGTCAAAAGATAATCTGTCAAATGAATCAATGAACCTTTTAGTCCAATACTCTCTACCGATTGTTGCTACTTTGACGTAGTGGTTGAGCTTGTCTATCGTGATGAACCAATCGATTCTTATATTATAATTTGGAAATTCGTAAAGAATATACCTAATATGGAACGTTACACTAACGACTTGGTCATTTAGAGGATTTAACTAACGATAAGATCATTTATATTCCTACATAACAAATGATACGGCTAAAAAAATTATTTGGCTGAATTTCTCTTGGCGTTAATTTTAATTGGAAGAGTTTCCGACACCACTTTTAAAACTTTAGAAATTCCTGTAGCATTGAACAACTTTGAAAAGATTTGTCCGTGACTACGACGTTCACTAATCGACTTGGAAAACTTAGTGAAGACATTGAATTGATTCAGTTCCTTTTGAGTAACAGTGAAATCCTGTTTAAGATGAATATCTCTCTCTAAATACGAAATGCTTATTTAGAACTGGTCTGCTTTATCTCCAAGACCGATCATAATTGATGAATTAGTTGAATGGTAACTTCTAACCTGTGTCTCTGTGGAATAGGCGAGAAATTCATCTATCGACTAGAGAACAAGTTTACTATCCAATAGTTCATCCTCATTACCCAATGGTTGTGATACATGAGATTGAACAAAGACGATACTCTTTCCTTGTGGATTTCGATTACAGATGTGTTTGGAGCATTCCTTGAGTAATGCGTAACGACCAAGTGAGCAGTGTTGAAATTGGGCAGAGAGTACTAGGAGAATGAGGCTAAATTAGTTAATTTGGTTATAAATCTTCATCGACTGTAGTTGGGATGTGTTATGTATACATAACCAAATCGTGATAGGGTAGGGGTATGTTGGACATAATTAAATCCTCGAGATAATACTGTCAAAGTAATCAGGTAAATAAGATACTTGATGAACAAACTAACAGGTATCACTGGTTCTTTATACAAAAATGATTTAACCGACAGTGTTCACTCTATTGCTTATTAAATATTTCATACTCTAATGGAGCACTGTTCTGAAGTTATGGAAAGTCGTAGCATTTATAAGTGTAACTACTAGTCGTCAAATGGTTAGAAGTGTTGAAATTTAATCGCTTTAAATAACAAACATAGACTAGGCATGACCTTTGCAATAATATGCGACTATTCACTTATTAAGTAACTAAATATCGGGCTTAGTTATACTACAATATAAGGGAGTTAATACATAGGTGGAGTACTCTTAGATATCTTGAAGTCGTTAAACTGATTATTTGTAGATCGAACATATAAAAGTGTGGGACGAAATAGTCTGTTATCTCAATGTAACTTCAAGAGATATATCATAATTCCTTCTTTCTTAATTCATTTAACGAAATCATTTCAAAATCAGTTGAATCATCTTAGGCGGCTTGAACTGATTATTAGGGTTCCTTGAAGTACCTTTTGTACATGTCAGTTTGATCATTTATTTGAAATAAATAGACATTTCAGTTTATGATATCAAAGGATTCTGATAACTTTCTTATGAATCGGGTCGGTAAATCCCCACCGAAAGACAGAACCTACTGTAATCAGAGAATTTAGTTGTTTAAGAGATATTCAACTAAAATAGTAAGACTGAATAGCTTATAGATGCCATATATTAATGAAATAGACAATGTTATACGTAAAAAGTAGTAAACATGAGCATCTGTTACGACATAAAAACTTCGAAACAGTTTTAATAGTTGAGGTCATGAGTCCATTGAAACTAGACCACCATGGAAAACCTGAAGACACTAATCAACATATGTTCACTAGTGATTGGTTTCAAGATGTACTTCCTGGAGTTCTAGTAAGGAGCAGTGACTAGTGGAGTTCAACCAGATCTGTTGCGAGATAGTAACTCACTGATGACAATGGTTGTTGTGTCGCTCAATTTCGTGGATTAGTTGAAGTTAGACATTAACACCGTTGGATGCCGGCCTGCTCAGTTGTCTAGTGATTAAGCGTTCACATGCGAGACTGTTAGTTCCCGGATTGGAATCCCACAAGGTGGTATTGTGGATGCGCACTACTGAGGAGTCTCACAACTGGACTCAACGGCCGTTCAGTGCTTTCAGGTTTTCCATGGTAGTCTAGGGTTAAGAAACTAGATTTATGGTTTTCATCACGAACTGATATCAGCTATAATGCCAAAACGCTATTTAGTCAAATGGATAAAAAATCTCGTGCCAAAATGCAAGTAATTTTGTCATAAGCCTGATTAGTTCGTCCATATATTATAGTCTCATCAAAACGTCTGTGGGAATCAAAGTATAATAAGTAAGCTCAGTAATAACAATGATTGGAACTTTAATGTTCTTATGATTTTACTAGTGAAATGGATTGTAGTTATTAGTGTAGATGCTTTTAAAACAGAATCAATGAAGCAATGATCATCGATATACTAAACAAATGATGATTGTAATTTTAAAGACAGATTACTTACTTACTTACGCCTGTTAATCCTCGTGAAGGAGCATAGGCTGCTCACCAGCATTCTCCATCCATCCCTGTCCTGGGCAATTCTTTCCAGCTCCTTCCAGTTGTTATTCATCCTTTTCATATCTGCTTCTTTTATCCGACGCAATGTGTTCCCTTCAGGATTCCAAGTTAGGGTGCTTAAAGACAGATTCCTCGTCATTATTTCAGTCTTTAAAATTTACTAGTAAATTTATTCACATAGATACAGGGTTTAGGATGAAACCGTTTCATTAACGATAAGGGTCATTGATTCACATTGTTGTAATGTTTGTGGCAAAAGTTCCCTCAAAACAATTTGTGAATCTTTAGTAGTTTTACATTTGAATCCAGTTAGATCGCATGATGATTGTTCCTGAAATATACATATCGTCAATTCACGTATAGAATTATCGACTTCACTTGCGATGGTGTATAACGGATTTAAATAAGTCAAATATGAGATTGAATTTTGAATACGTATATTTCTTACAATCGTTGATCCAGATAAAAGATTGGAGAAGCGAAGAGATTGAAGTGAAATGACATACAGTGGATATGGCGTGTGAACCGACACCCGTTTCACCAAGCTTGAATCGATATTTATAGTCACACAAAATTACGTCACAGACATATGATGAATAGGGATAAAAAGTGCATACATTTAAGCTTATAAGAAAAACAGTCACGGTTGATAAGTGAAAATATGACTCAAGAAAAATGGATAAATTTGACCTGTTCAGAAGGTAGAATAAACTAAGTGGACTTAACATAGTAACCGACACTACAAATCACATCATTTCAAACAGTCAAATTACATATCTCTGTTCTTTACATGTAACATTGCTTTCTGTATGAATCTGATCATGCCTGTAAATTGTCATAGTCGCTATCAGGACTCAGTAGCTGAGTGGATAACGCGATGGCGTTTGAAGCGAATGATACTGGGTTTGAGTCCCAGAGTGAATATCAACTCTGAGACGCAGGTACATCCAGCTGACGAGTCCCAATTAGGACGAAACTTGCGTCTTGGATTCTATTACTAGCCACTAGCCATCATTGCTTACAAATAGCTTGTGAATTCAGGCAATATTGAGGCATACGCACAGTATGCACATATGCCAATAACAGACTGATCAATTGCAGTCTTAAACCTCAATGGGAAGATATAAGCCAAACAATACCAAGTGAATCGTCATAATTGTTTTAATAATTTTCAGAATATCATTTCATTTTAGTAATCGACGTATATGTAATAAATTGAATGATGTGAATTAACTAAATGAGATTAAAAGTGAGATTTGTTTTAAATGAATAGTGATGAAATTAACGATTGTAAAGATGTTTCCAACTGGGAATTTACATCCATAGATTCAAACATTCTCTGGTGTATAAAAAACGCTCTCTTACCATGTAAACTTAAAGTTCTGAGTCTAGTTGCGTACTGCTAAAAATGACTAAAGCAGGATAAAACAACTATCCGGTGTTCTTGATCTTCCTCAAATGATATTAATCTTTAGAGAAAACGCACTTTAAGTTTTTCTCCGAGAACTTCACAACAAATTGTTATATTCGGACGAAGAATAAGTGAATAGTAACCTCTAGGATCTATTTGTGGACTATTATATATATCCTAATTGTATGACTAATTCCGCCTGTAGCTCTTCTAGAGTTACTGTCGGTCCCAAGCCCGGGTAAAGGAGGAGGGTTAGACATGGGGTTAGCGACCCCCTCCCGTAGAAAACTAACTCACTAAAAAACGCTAACCAGAGTGCTACATCCGAAATTCGGAAATGTATACGGTATGACTGGGTAGGGTTCGCTACCTGAGTTATATACAAGTATACAAGTATTCATAAACAGTTGTTTGCGCAAGATACTCAACATCCATTGGCCAGATACCATCAGGAACAGCCTTTTGTGGGAGAGAACAAACTTGTTTCCGTGTGAAGAAGAAATTAGGAAAAGACGATGGAAATGGATAGGACATACATTACGGAAATCATCAAGTTACATCACGAGGCAATACCTAACTTAGAATTCTGGAGGAAAGCGGAAAACAGGAAGGCCGAAGAGCATATTACGTTGGGAAATAGAAGCAGATATGAAAAGCATGAATAACAACTGGAAGGAGCTGGAAAGGATTGTTCAGGACAGGGTTGGATGGAGAATGCTGGTGAGTGGCCTATGGTCTTCCACGAGGATTAACAGGCGTATGTAAGTAAGTAAGTAAGTAGTAAGTTTTGTATGACTATTAGGTAATCATATCAAATGTATATTCATATTCTTTTTATTATGAGCTTTTATTTGATCTGTTGACTATTATTATATGATTTACTATTCTTAAGATATTCTCAATTTATTTGTAGCAATCTCTCACAATCACATCCACTTTTTGGTTTGGTCTTGTATAATTGGTATTTTCTGTTTTGCGGTATAGTGCGGTCTGCTTTGTTAATGAATAAACCCATTATGTCTGATATACATGATTCGTATATCGGATGCTGATATTAGTACCTTGGACTAAACCGGCTGGGTTAGGAGGGAAGCTACTATCTCGATGGTCCAATTGACTCTGGACTCCTCATACGGGTTTATGCATCATTGACCTGGTCAGTAGGTCAGTGTTCTACTTCGTGATCGCATCACGTGAGAATTAACAGGCCATAAGAACACAACTCAGTCCTAGAATGAACATCAACTCTGGGATGTAGATATATCCACCTGACGAGTCCCAAATAGGACGAAACGCGCGTCAAACTGGATTCCACTGCTAACCACTATCCATCTTTGCTTACAGAACTTGTGGCTTAAGGCAATATCGATGCAGTCAGCACAGGATGCACGACGTGGCTATAATTTATGGACGAACCGATCACATATAAGATTACAGGTCTCGGATTTTGGCGCGAAATTCACCCATCCATTTGGCAAAATAGCACCTTGGCATTATAGTTTATGTCAGTTTGTGATGAAAACCCTGAATTCAATTCCTAACCCTAACCATCAACTGTAAATCTGAATTCTAATTTCTCACACTGGTTTCTAACCCTCATTTGATCGTAGATGTTAGGTGGACATGGTGAAGGTCACTTCAGCGTCGTTCAAAGGTCGCCCATATATTATAGTCCTGACGGATGTACATATGTGAACTAGAGACTGATGAATTTCAGCCTTAAACAACAATGGAAAGATACAAGTAAAACAGTGCCAAGTGAATAACACAAATACATATGCATGCAAAATTCACAAATAATGTTATCATGGAAACAAATTTTAAAATAAATTGGAAAAGGGAAAATATTAGTTTGTAATTAAAATTTATTTACATAGTTTGAGCTGCATATGTTGTTCAATTGTAGGAATGCTCTCCTTGATTTGCCAATCCTCGCCTTTACATTTGCATCTGAACCTCCTTGTTCATCGATGCTGCTGCTGACCAGGTATTTGAAGAATTCTGCGTCTTCCAGAGTTTCGCCATCAAGAGTGATTGGACTACTGTTCTTCCTTTGGTTGTCCCCTTGTGTATGTTGAGGCCTACTGATGCATAGACTGCTGCTACACTGTCTGTCTTTTTCTGCATCTGTTCGTGCGTACACGATAGGAGGGCTAGGTCATCTGCGAAGTACAAATCGTCTAATTGATTCTGAGCTGTCCATTGTATTCCGTGTTTTCCTTCAGATGTAGGGGTCCTCATAATCCAGTCGACCACCGGAAGAAAGAGGAAGGGAGAGAGTAAACAGCCTTGTCTGACCCCGGTCCTTACTTGGAATGCATCTGTCAGCTGTCCTCCATGCACGACTTTGTATTGTAGTCCGTTGTATGAGTTCCGGATAATATTGACAATCTTCTGAGAAACTCCATAGTGTCGAAGAAGTTTTCATAATGTCCTCCTATCTACACTGTCGAACGCCCCCTCATAGTCAATGAAGTTGATGTATAGTGACGAGTTCCACTCAATTTGGTTTGTGCACCATTGATATTTACGGAATCCAGCTTGTTGATCTCGAAGTTGGGCGTCTACTGAGTCTTTCATTCAGTCTAGTAACACTCTGTTGAAGACTTTACCTGGTATTGACAGTAGTGTAATGCTTCTCTAGTTTTCACATTTGCTCAGATCTCCTTTCTTTGGAATCTTGATGAGGTGTCCTTCTTTCCATTTCATCGTCACTTGTTCCTCCTCCCAAATCTTTTTGTATAGAAGATGAAACATGTTTATAGTTACCTCAATGTTTGACTTCAACATTTCCATTCACTTAAACTTATTACCAATACTGATAATCAATCAATTGGTTAGTATAGCACTTTTATCAGATTGATACACACATACACACATACACACATATATATAAAAAAATCGATTTCATTTTTTACACTTTTCTTTATAAAAAGTCACTAAGATTTAATTGGATATCATTTGTAATGTAAGTTCCATAAAGTATGTTTCATTTGTATTGTGCTCTAGTAGATTGATCAATGTTTCATTGTAGTTTGTATTGTGTTTCTCTATAAGAGAATTGAGTTCACTGATTTAAAAGAAGAAACAAACAACAAGAACTCCATATTCATTTGATGATGAAGAATTAGATGATAAACAAATTGCTTTAATTAAACATGACAAAAATAAACATCAAATAGAATGAAGTAAAGTGAAAATCATATTAGATTATTATTACAAATGGGGAATACATTCTCTTGTAAGTTAATATTAAATTCTATTTTATCATCATTTATAATGATTAAGATTATGAGTTCATTGAAGCTAAATGTTTGTTCGTGTCTTATAGAGAGAGAGAGAGAGAGATTGTAGTGAACTTTTGTATTAATATCAGATGGGTTTTGTAGAGATTGTAGTAATTTTATTGGTTGAGATCATGAGTCAGTTGTGAGGTATCAACTCACTGAAGACAATGGTGAATGTGTCGCTCAATTTCGTGGATTAGTTGAAGTTGAACATTAACAACGTTCGATGCCGGCTCAGTGGTTTAGTGGTTAAGTGCTCGCGCGCGAGACCAGTAGGTCCCGGATTCGAATCTCGCATGGGGCGAGGTCGTTCATGCGCACTGCTGAGGAGTCCCACGATGGGACGAAACGGCCGTCCGGTGCTTTCAGGTTTTCCATGGTTGTCTAGCTTCAACTGACTCATGATCTCAACCATTGAAACTTTTGTATTGTTGTTTCTTCAATTGTTCCATGGTTCTTTATCTTGGATGTAACCAGATGATAATCTGAAGCTACTATCAACTCCTCTTCTAGTCTTTATGTTTTTTCATTGACTTTGTGAAATTGTTTTATTGATATCAAGATATGATCTATATGGTTCTTGGTTATGTGATCCGGTGTGATCTATTTAGGTTTGTATATGTGTTTATTTTGGGAATATTGTGTTGCCTATAATCAATATGTTGAATCCACATAGAGATTTGCAAATCTCTCCCCATTTTTGTTTCTCTCTCCTAGTTCATGTCGTCTTATGTTATCTTCATATCCAGTGTTATTCATTACGAATTTGTAGTTGATAATTGATTGAGATCATGAACCGATTGATGTTAGACCACCACTGAAAACCTGGAAGCACTGGACGATCGTTTCATCTTATTGTGAGACTCCTTAGCAGTGCGCATCCACGATCGCGCTCAAGGGACTCGAACCCAGGGCCTTCAATCACGCTCGCAAACGCTTAACCTACTGGACCAGTGAGCCGGCCGGCATCTAATAGTGTTAATGTCTAACCTCGACCAATCCAAGAAGTTGCGCGACCATCTTCCACTGTACTAGGGTAGACACCTGTTTCTACCCGACACGGATTAACTCCACTGGTCACGGCTTCTCACCAGAACTCCGAGAATTTTCTCATGAAGCTAGTCACTAGTGAGCACATGATGATTATCAGTTTAGGGGTTGTAAAGACTGTTAAGTTTTTGATTGAGATCATGGACCGACAGATGTTAGACCCATAATAGGACGAAACGGCCGTCCAGTGCTTCCAGGTTTTCAATGGTGGTCTAACATCAATCGATTCATGATTTCAATCAAAAAAATTTAACAATCTCCACAACCTCTAAAGTGAAAACCAGTAACATTGAATGACTGTTTTGAAGGATCAGTGAATTTTATCAATAATTTTTAAACATGAGTGTTATTTACTGAATAGTTGATCTATGGATTTTTTAGTTTTATCAACTATTAGGTAACGAATTTGAAGCCCTTGAACTAAGTTTTGTATTAGTTGGTATCTATTAACGACACATATCAGTCATTGTAAAGAAAATGATACTCTCTGAAGATTTTGAGTCAGCTAAGAAATCGTAAGTAGCAAAAGAAGAAAAAGTGGAATGTACTATCGATTGCTTCTGACTACTTCATGTTTGAACATAGTACAATAAATTTTGACTCTCTTGGATTAGTAGCTTTATCTCAAGATATTAAGTTGAGTTCACTTAGCAGTAAAGATCAAACGATGCATTGGTAACTCGTGTGTGTTTATTATGTTTCACATAGTATAATATTCACTTAATTCCTTACGCCTGTTACTCCTAATGGAGCATAGGCCGTCGACCAGCATCCGACAACACACTATGTCCTGGGCCTTCTTTTCTAGTTCCATCCAATTCTTCTTCATTTTTCTCATGTCTATTTTCATTTCCCGGCGTAATGTGTTCTTTCGTCTTCCTCTTCTTCTTTGGCCTTCAGGATTTCATGTGAGGGCTTGCCTTGTGATGCAGTTGGGTGCTTTCCTTAATGTGTGTCCTATCCACTTACAGCGCCTCTTCCTTATTTCTTCCTCCGCTGGGATCTGGTTTGTTCTCTCCCACAACAGGTTGTTGCTGATAGTGTGTGGCCAACGGATCCGAAGTATTTTGCGTAGACAACTGTAAAAATAAACAACTGTATCTTCTTGATTATGCCTTTTGTAGTTCTCCAGGTTTTCACCCCATACAGTAGAACTGTCTTGATATTTGTGTTGAAAATCCTGACCTTGGTGTTGGTTGACAGTTGTTTTGAGTTCCAGATGTTCCTCAGTTGTAAATATGCTGCTCTTGCTTTACCGATCCGCACATTCACATCTGCATCACATCCACCGTGTTCATCAATGATACTGTCCAAATATGTAAAGGTTTTTACATCTTCAAATCCTTGTCCGTTAATTGTGATTGGATTTGTGCATTCTGTGTTGTATCGTAGAATCTTGCCTTTCCCTTCGTGTATGTTGAGGCCTACTGCTACTGAGACTGCTGCTGCACTGTTCGTCTTCTCCTGCATTTGTTGTTGAGTGATATTTATTTTCATTGAATTGGATCCCATCGTTATTGTACGCAATGAATAACTTATCAAAAATAACATAATTCAATAAAGCACAATATCATCCATCTTTATGCTTAAGATTTTTGAGTACATGAATACGGTTAAATGAATGATCCATTGATTCATTTGATGGATTCAAGTTATCTTATTAACTCTAGTTAATTAGTCATAATTTAAACATTTAGCAATCTGATTATTTTTCTCCATTATATTTTCAACTCTTTCCATTAAAAGGATCCAAAATACACATCTCTTCCTATCTAGAACTGATCACTTAGATTTACATCTACATCAATATCAAATTGACCCGAATGTATCTTTTGGGTAGTTTTATCGAATCTCATCTAGTCTATGGTTTCGTTTACGTATATATATATATCTGTTGGTTTGAATTATTTGTTTTTCTGGTTGGCGTTTTTTTTACAGAGATGGGATGAGGTCACTAACCTCATATCTAACCCTCTTCTTTTGTTCGGGCTTGGGATCGGCATTAGCTTAAGAGGGGCTCCAACCGAACTTGTATATATCTATTACATATAATAAAAGATCATTGACATTCATTTCAATAACATGAACCTTAGCTACAGCACAACATATACACATTATTCTTTCCTACTATAATTAACCATTAATATTATCTATAAGTTATTGATAATCAATAAATAATGATTATTCAGTTTCTTAAAATAATTACACTTGATCACAAAATTGAATCAATAATTCGAATAGAAGTACAGAATCGATTTTTTTTCTTTGTTTTACAGTAAAGTACGAATAAAACTTATTGATTAGAGAATTCAATCAATATTAAGTATCATATGGTGATTAGTTTACATTATAAGATCTATCTTTATGGTTATTCATATATCTATATAGTGTATAATAATGTATAATATGAATAATGTTAAAAGTGAAAAGTGTACTCATGATTGTAATCATGGTTATGATGGTGATGATAATAATCGATTGATCAGAGCAATAAATAATAGGATAGAGGAATCATCAAAACATTTTTATAATTTCAATGGTTTAGATCATAAGTAAGTTGAAGCTAGACTACCCTGGAAAACCTGGAAGCCATGGATGGTAGATATTAACATCATTGGATGCCGGCTTAGTGGTCTAGTGGTTAAGTGCTCACCTGCGAAACCAGTAGGTCTTGGGTTCGAATCTCGCAGGGGGCGAGGTGGTGGATACGCACTACTGAGGAGTCCCAAACTAAGACGAAATGGCCGTCCAGTGCTTCGACGTTTCCCATGGTGATCTGGCTTCAACTGACTCATGATCTAAACTATTGAAATTACTATAATATCCACAAAACCCATCTGACATTTTTATAACTTAAAATCTTTACTAGATCCTGGAATAAAGTTACTCGTCTAATGAATGTGGTTTATTCCAGTAACTAATTAAGATTATGAATATTTCAAAATAATTCTTGTAGACTTAGTAGCTAAGTGGATAACGCGATGGTGTTTGAAGCGAACGGTACTGCATCTGAGCCCCAAAAAGAACATCAACAATGAGGTGCAGGTACATTCAACTAACGAGTCCCAAATAGGACGAAACGCGCGTCAAACTACATTCCAATGCTAACCACTATTCATCTTTGCTTATAATGCTTGCGAACTAAGGCAATATGCACAGTATGCACATATGCCAGTAAGAGACTGATCAATTACAGTCCTCAATATCAATCGGAAGATTCAGGTAAAACAATACCAAGTAAATTTTACTCTTGTATACTGTTGTAATCATCTTTGGATTTACAGTGAACATACACTCAAAAGGGTTCTTGTGAATATTTTATTAGCAAACCTAAACATAGAATACTTTTAACTGATTTAATGTATGTGGTCTAGAGGTTAAGTGATCGCGAGCGAGATAGATCAATCCGGGGTTCGAATTTTGCGGGGTGGGATCGTGGATGCGTACTGCTGGGTTGTCCCACAACATGACAAAACGGCTGTCCATAGTGGCCTAGCTTCGACTAACTCATGATCTCAATCATTGAAATTAATTAAGTTATCTGCCTGCCAACCAAAGGACAAGTTTACTGAGCATCAGTTTGCACTGTTCCATTTTATCTGAAAAGCAATGTCATTAAGAACAAAAGATATTCATAGGTTACTGGTATTCAGTTATAAATGTATTCAAATCATTACTGATGTTTTTTAGACCATCAAGGAGACAATCGTATGCTTAGGTAGTAGGGTGATCACTCACTCAATGAGGTGATTGGGATGCGTATTATGCATGCTCAACCACCGCATATTTCAACAAGACGATCTCGTTTGGTGTAGAAGTAGGTGAGAAGAAAGCTAGGGGCAGCTAGACCAAGACATATTGTTATCACTCCATAAGGTCGCTGGCTTTTGGAATAATCTATTTAAGTAAGTTTAGACTTCCTGGTTCGGGTTCAGTCAATTATCGTGACCGGTGGTCGTAGAAGTCAGACGAAAAGGTTCTGAATCTATCAAGATGAGGCGGATTCATTCACTCCTTTCTATCCTTCGTCCCTAAGTTTTATACTTTGTTTCTTCATTGTATGCTTAATCTTTTTCACTACAAATATTGTCAATACTTTTATTTCTCTGGGATTTAACTCGATAATTTCACCATCCTATGCTAATATTATGTACAAATTGAACCAATGAAAATGTTTGTTAGGTCCTACCTTTCACTGACTGACGTTGGGTAACTGACTGATATTTAGGAATTAGCACAGAATATTTCTATCTGTATGATGGATTAAATTGTGTAGTGTGTTTCATAATAGATTAATCAGATTAAAATCAGTCTTTATTTTACCCGGATAATAACTCATATAGCAAATAGAGCTATTTATTACAGTTATGGCGTAGAGTTTGCATGAGCCTTCAACTTAAAGGTTTGATCCACAGAGCAGTGGAGCAACGTCAGAAGATGCAATCCCATGGTAGTCAGTGACCAATAATTGGTTCATACGCCATTTGTTCCCTCAGGATACTGGAGCCCATGTGTACCATTGATTTGAAATAAGTGTTTTTCTAATCCCCCTAGTTGGACTCACCGTGTCCACCCACCCGGTTAAAGCACCGGACATTCACTTTCCGTCCTCTCAATTTCGTAAACAACAGTAATACCACGAGAAGGCAGTGAGTAGATTTTCCGTGGTAGTGGCCGTATACGCGTGACCAAGTGAGAGCATTTCGAGTAGAAGAGCTGACTCTCTTCACTCTCGGCCGTACCCATGGCATTTGAGGATTGATTATAAAACTTCGTAAAAAACTATGTTGAAGAAATTTTCTCTTCACTGAAATGTCATTCTTCTCACTTGTGTTGTCAAAGGTTAACTTTATTGAGTAAATTTCAACTTGTTTAATGAGATTTTGCTGGGTATTTTTCTTTAAAAAAATTGTGACATAGCAACTGGATTTATGTAAGTTTAGCAAACAATACTATTTCAGGAAGCATTCTAACTGATGTGAAAGATAGATAGATGTGTGGATAGATAGATAGATAGATAGATAGATAGATAGATATACACACACATACAGCCAGAGAGAGCACACATTCAGATAGATTTTATCGACATTTTTCTCATTTTCAGAAGGGGTTTGTGGAGATTTTAGAAATTCCACAGATTGAAATCATGATTCAATTGAAGCTAGACCACCATGGAAAACCTGGACGCCAGTGGACGGCCGTTTCATGCTGTATGAGACTCCTCAGCACTGCGCATCCACTATCCCTCTCACTAGTGACTGATTTCAAGAGATACTCCTGGAGTTCTAGTGAGAAGCCGTTACCTGTGGAGTTCAACCAGGTCTGTTGTGAGATATCAGCTCACTGAAGACAATGGTGTACGGTTGCGCAACTTCATGGATTGGTTGAAGTTAGACATTAACAACATTGGATGCCGGCTTAGTGGTCTAGTTGGTTAAGCGCCTCGCGCGAGACTGACAGGTTCTCGGTTCGAATTTCGCGGGGGTGCGTGGTCTGCTTGAGCATCTGGGCTACCTGTTCCTGCCATCTAGATATTTCGACAAGTTATCTATCTTTGTTTGTTTTAATATATCATTATGTCTATTAATCGCACAACCTATTCTGCTGCGTTTCTGAAAAGTGTACAACCTTTCGTTGTCAAAGTTACAAAAAGCTCAAAAAGAGAGAATATTGTTGCTGGCAATATACAACGAAAAGAATGTACATTATTCAGATATTCATTTACTGGACTGTTAACATCTAGCTGGCGATCACTCAGTATTTATCGCGAGGACCGACCAAGAAGAAAGAAACGGAAACTTGTTGAAATACTTTGTGCTGAGAATTCTATATTGTACCAATAATATAATATTGAATAAAGCTAATAATAATAATATTAATAATAATGAATACGTACTACTGAGGAGTCCCATGCTAGGATGAAACGGCCGTCCAGTGCTTCCAGGTTTCCCATGGTGGTTTAGCTTCAATTGACTCATGATTTCAATCTGTGAAATTTTCATTTCCCAGATGAAGATCTAAAAAACAAAAGTGATTGTGTGTACATCGTTTCTTTGCTTTATTTATTTCATTTCATTTCTTCTTTGTTTTTCAACTTTTTTTTTGTTTTCTAGACAGAAGTAACTCTGTTTTAGAAACTGTCGGTAGAAATGTATTAATTATTGTCCCATTAACAACTGCTCTTAAAAACCCTACACTATGGAAAAAATGTAGATAGATATTTGAAACAAAAAAAAACACACAAGTAGAATAGATTAGAACTGGATAAAGAGTTTAACTTTCAGCATATTGTATTTCATGTAGTTTTCCAAGTAGTAGCCCATTAGTAGTGTATCTTTTCAATGGCGGTTTATTGTTCTTTTAACCAATTTATACCTTTGTGTTTATACCCTTTTAATAAAATATTTATTACATAAAAAACAGTAATTGTCATTTATCAACAATATGACTGTTTAATGAATATTAACATACCCCCCGGGGGCTATTGCCGGTTCCAAGCCCGGATAAAGGGGGAGTGTTGGACATGGGGTTAGCGACCGCAACTTGTAGAAAACTAACTCGCTAAGAAGAAAACACTAACCAGTAAAATAATACTAAATGATACTTAGCAGTAAATATTTGACTGGCACATGTTATCCGTTAGTTATATAAACTATGTTAACCAAAAGATTACTGTGTTAAAGCATATTACGTCGATGGAGATAAAAATCAGTCGGTTGAATGCTGTTTAAAAAAGCCAACTGCTAATCGGTCACCTTTACAATGAAAGAGTTTTTCTTCTTTAGTATCTATAACCCATAATTTTTGTGAATGATTGTTCCATCTATTCTTGTATCAACTCTGAGGTTTACAAACCTTGATGTTGGCATCAATTGTTAGCAGTAGAAATGGATAATGTGTCTGTTTATAGAGTTAACCTCTCCTAACTAATTGTTATAAAGCAGCATTACAAGAGAAGCTCATAATCTATAGGTTAAACTTTCATTCAGTATGGTTGATAGTATAACTTCATCAGATCTTAAACTTGTTGTATTTCTCCTAAACCTCTTCTCAGCTAGTACATAGTTCTTTCTGGGTTGGAAACTAGTACTGTCATGAAGTATCGAGTACTGTTTTGTACAAATGTAAACAACTTACCTTTGTGGTGACATTTGCATGTTGTTTATTCAAAAATTACTTACTTATAACCTTCTAACTTTCCTTTATTCTTTGTCTAGTTAGTTTATCAAGGTAGTTTTCTAATTGCTGGACAACTCTGTACATCCATTCATATTCTATATGAAATCACTCTATTTTATCTGAAAAAATTTTAGCTTCAGAAGATCTCTCCAGTTCTAATAACGAAAACAACAAGAGAAAAACATCTGCCTCAAAAGATGGAAAGCCTAAAATTCTTTCAATACAAGAGTATGAAGCAGAATTGGATCTTTTAACCAATGAACCAAAATCCTCTGACGATACAGACACAGGGGAATATTTTTCTGATGAAGATGATGACAATGACAAAAATGAGATCAAATCCTTTACATTACCGGTAATTACTAGTTTTGTTTTATAGTACACATAAAGGTGGTATGTACGGTCGAGCTTAAAAAGAAACTGTCGACAAAACAGATAGTGGCTGGAGATAGTCAACAATAAACCTTGGACCTAGGATTCGTGCTATTTGGTACTCATCAGCAAGATACACCTGTAATCTTAAGGGAACTAATGTTCCCTTACGGATTCAATTCCGTATTACCCAGCTTCACTATCAGAGATATTACTGGATAGCTCAGTGATAACGTCTCTCACTGTGAAGCTGGGTGACACGGGATCGAATCCGTAAGTGAACATCAGTTCCCTTAAGATTACAGATACATCTTGCTGATGAGTACCAAATAGCACGAATCCTAGGTCCAAGGTTTACTTTCAACTACTTCCAACATAGTGCACGCAATGTCGATTCACCTAGATTAGTGGCTACATTTCAATTTCGTTGATAAGATTCGATATGCATTATGAATGAGCTTACATACATGACAATGATCACCATTTAGTGATCAATCAATTGTAAATATTAACAAATTTTATTATCATGAAGATTTTTCAATTTTTAGCCGACATCATGGACTAAATTTAATCTGAAGGCAGAGAAAATCAGTAATGCTCGATCATTATCTCGACTTTACTGAAATCAAAACTGTAAACAAATATCTTCCAAATTGGCAGTTTTAAAGTATCGTTATATCCCCCAAACCTAGAGGTTATACTTTCAATTCCTAGGAAAATTGTGGGTGTATACTAGTGAAGAGTTTCATATTAAGGCGAAATAGTAATTAAATTCTTGCTACATATATTTAGTTCCCTTTATTATGTTGAATAGAGCACTTTTCATTTATCTTTGGTTATTTTCTTGCAGCAAATGTGTAATCTACAAATGTCACTCACTAAGAAACCCGGTCCTGAGTTCGATCTCTAGTGAAGTCGTGAATAAGTACTTGAAAGCGATTCCGTACTAAAAAGAAAGAGCTATCAGGTCCTTCCTAGTTTCTTTTAGAAAGTAACATCAGGCATCAAAGTTATCTATGAGGTGTGTGCGATACCAACAAATACTCATTACAGTATTTCTACGGTATCACTAGCTATTAAATGTAGCTTAACAATGAAATATTTTTCCAAACTAAAGTAACTTCGTTTCAATGGATAAATAGAGAGATATGTGATATAAATACTTGATGGGATGTTTCCATTATATTCCCTTCAAAGTGGAAGAGATAAGAATCTTAGAAAACAATATTACAGAACAATCCGTTTGAGACTATGAATATGAATTTTCCTTAATTCATTTAAAGAAATAAAATTGTCCGCATACTGAACTTACTTACTTACTCCTGTTACTCCCAATAGAGCATAGACCGCCGACCAGCATTCGACATCCCACTCTGTCCTGGGCCGTATACTGAACTAATAGACTGATTTATTTTCACACCTTGTAGAATTCAAGCAGACTGCAATTATCTGTCCATTATAATGATGCAGAACAAGAAATGCATGTGAATGTTATGCGTGCAAACAATGTACCAGGCAGAGAAGCTGGCGGACCCTCAGCTTATCAAGTATGTCGAAGTGATTCTATGATCATTTTTGTCGTATCTATAGATTCATTACTATTAATATAATTAAACCCCCCAACTGAATTGTTATATTGTGAGATGGTACAGATCATACGTTTTCAAAAGCATGTAACTTTACGTTAAACGTTCACCTACTTAATAGTAGTATAATGTTTGTATTCAAGCATTATTTAAAAGTTAGCCGGCGTGAAAACATCACAGAAATTTCATTAGGGTAAATATTTTGGATAAAAAATTCTTTATTAGATTAAGGTACTACAATGAACAGTTAAGTGTCAGTAAGTCAGTCACTTACAACATAGGACCAGGCACATATATACATCGGTCGAAATTGCCATACCTAATTAGCACAGCAAGATGAACACTGGATTCATAGAAGTAGTTAATTCAATGGTGGTAATATATAAAAGAAAGATTACATATTAGAATATAGTACATGAAGAAAGAGTTAGTTCATAGAAAGAAAGATATTAGCCGATTTTAATCTCTTAGTTTAAATGAAGACAAAGAGTGTATACACCGACGCCATTGTGATCGATTCTGAGCCATGTCACCAAGAGTCTCCAACCATTGGTTACGATAGTCATGCGGACACCAACCAAGTAGTCTGAATTTATCAGCAAGGCTCAGACTAGAAGTTAGTGACTTCAACGACTGATGCCACGTTTTGGTTTGACCGCCTCTAACTTTCTTCCAGTTGTCTCCAACACTAGTCAGCATTGCGCGTCGTGGTAATCGGTATTCAGGTATACGCAACACGTGGCCCAACCATCTAAGTAGATGAAGATTCACAACCTCATCAACTGACTTACCATCATCATTCCCTAATACCCTACGTCTAACCTCACTACTACTAATCCGGTGATCGTAGATGCGAGCAATATTTCTAAGGCATCTGTGGTTAAATACTAGTAACGAGTATCTTCTACTCTTAATGGCGACGTTTCGTAGTCGTAAAATAGAGCGGAACGAACTGCCGCGCAGTATACTCATCCCTTAATTGATAGATGGATAATTGCACATTAAAATGATAAGCTTGTTTGATCTAGCATAAGTGGTTAAATCATTTGTCAAAAATAAGTTGCTTTTTGCATCATTTAGACGTAAACCCATTCGTTTGTTGTATTAATTGATGTAAAATTGCTAGAATCTATCAGAAATTCCTACAAGATTACTATGACATAATGAAGTATTGTTTTAAAAAATGCGTAAACGCCCTATTTACATGTCACTCTTAAATGCATAAATTTTCTACCATAAAGTGTGTTAAGTAATTTGTAGATTCCTTGGAAAACGTTTCTCATTGGAATACGACAGTGAATTTCAGTACTGGAACCGAAGATGTATCCATCCGATGATTCCCAAATAGAATAAAACACATATCCTACATTAAATTACTAACCGAACTTCATATATACTGCCTAGAAGGTGTGAATGTTTTTCTGAATACTTATGTTGCTAAACAAGTTAAATAGCTTTCTCAATCTAAACAAATAAGAAATTTCACTGATTGAAATCATGAGTCAGTTGAAGCTAGACCACCATGGAAAACTTGGAAGCACTGGACGGCCGTTTCGTCCTAGTATGGGGCTGATAGATCCTGGGCTTGAACCTTGCAGGGTACGGGATCGTGGACACGCACTGCTGAGGAGTCCCACAATAGGACGAAACGGCCATCCAGTGCTTCCAAGTTTTCCATAGTGGTCTAGCTTCAACTGACTCATGATTTCAATCAGTGAAATTTCTAAAAAATCTCCACGAAATCCCTTCTGAAGATAAGAATTTAATTAAAAGCACCTTAACTTGACTTACTGTCTAAAGTAAAACTGGTTTCTAATGAACATATTGGGGACGTTGGATCCCGAGAACTTACTTGAGAAAGAACCTTATTTTGTAATTTTATTTAAACAATTTGAATTTCTTTGTTTTCGCACCAAAGGTGCTCTTGTCACCTTCATGTCGTATTTTCCACTGGGAAATATTTCAAATGCTATTGGTCCGTTGCGTCTTTTAGTATGCTATTTGGTAACTCCCCAAGGACGATTTTGTGATGTATATATATACGTTTTGAATTGTATTTGTTGTGATCGCTCGTTTCTGGCTGTTTGCAGAATACACTTCTTCATTCTGAACTTGGTCTTCTCCCTCTAGTTAGTGGGGCTGGAACGCATCAATAGCTAGCTTACTGGTCTTTGGTCACCGAGTCTTGTTTCTCGTTGGCAGATTAAGTGAACTCATGATAACTTCGAACCTAGCAGAAGAGAATTTAATTTGTTATTTCCTTAACATAATACTTTCATTTCTTTTTTTCTTTTTCTTTAAAAAACAACAAACAAATCATAAAAGATTAACTTATCTATGGAACCAGATAATAAACAATATTGGCAAAGTAAAATACGTACAGCACCAAATCCAGAATACTTAGAAGAATGGAAATTCCAAATCCCTCTTGGTTTGTTTATTGTTTGTTTGTTTGTTTTTTAGTCAAATCCGAGTTAATTAGTCGTAAAATAGTACGTTTCAATGTTAAAAAGTTGGGATTAAATAAAAGCAATGTGATGGAGAAGATTTGTAGCTCAGGAGTTTTGTTCTCTGAGTTGGATGGTTTGATTATGGAGCTTTCATCGTTCTTCTGAACGACATCATCAACACAAACTTCAGATAGAAGTGAAGTGTTCAAATATATTTGTAAATATCTCCATGAGTAGAGAAATGAGATTTTCTGACGTTTCGTAACTCAGTGTAAGCCACTTCTTCAGAGCAAATAAATAACCAGTTTGGGCACTTGGACAGTAGCTCAGCCCATACACAAAATCAATAACTTGGATTGTCTATCCAAGCTACTATGTCACATTTCACACTATTATCTTACATACGAATTAAACTCTATACTTTCTCACCATAAAGGTCACATATTTTTTTAACCCTAACCTTGCACACATGCAAATAAACGCACACAAATTGACATACATTTCGCTTATGAATCATGTTGACTGAAATGACATGACATTGATTTATTCAAATCGGTTTTTTTGATTGATCTCACCTAATATTCTTGTTTTGTTCCTTTGTACTATTTAAACTTGGATTAATTTTGATTTGGTTATTTGTTCACTCTCTGAAGAAGTGGCCTACACTAAGTGACGAAACGCCAGAAAATTCAATTTTTTCTACTCACTGGGATATTACAAAAGTATATTATTTTTATTAATAACAATCTAATCAACGCTCAATTTATTTGAAATTATCAAATTAAACCTTAGTAATGATACCAATTAACTTGAGATTATTTGGATGATGTCGAATAATCGATCTGCCAAACATCTATATGATTACAAAAGATGTTTTTAGAAAAAAATGAACGAAAACTTCAATTAGATGTATAGTAAAAATGAAACATGCTAAATCCTTTCAACTTGGGATTATTTTTCCGTTATACGTTTATCGGTTGTCGAACAATGTTTTGCTCACTCTTCTTGTTCTGAAAGAGTCCTTCTGACTTATTTACTTACTTACTTACGCCTGTTACTCCCAATGGAGCGTAGGCCGCCGACCAGCATTCGACAACCCACTCTAGTCTAGGCCTTCCTTTCTAGTTCTATACAATTGTTGTTCATTCTCCTCATATCTGTCCCCATCTCTCGGTGTAATGTCTTCCACCTCTTCTTTATTTAGCCTTGAGGATTCTAAGTGAGGGTGAGGGCTTGCCTCGTGACACAGTTGAGTGCTTTCCTCAATGTATGTTCTATCCATTTCCAACACTTCTTCCTGATTTCTTCCTCCGCTAGAATCTGGATTTTTCTCTCCCACAACTGTTAATAAACACTTTTATCTTCTGGATGATGTCTTTCGTAGTTCCGCAAGTTTCCGCCCCATACAGTAGAACTGTCTTGACATTTGTATTAAAAATTGTGACTTTGGTGTTAGTTGACATTTGTTTTGAGTTCCAGATGTTCTTCATTTGTAGGTATGATGCTCTTGCTTTTCCGATCCGCACATTCACATCTGCATCAGGTCCACCTGAAGGTCTGTAATATCTACTACACTATTCGATAAAGAGGTTGCTCACAAGTTAAAAATAATCTTCAGTTTATATCACTTTCAATGTTAAATCGAGCAATCTCATTGATTATATGGCACAAAATGTCAACTTAAGACTGTATGTAAACTGACTGAACCTAAATCAGTGTTAAACTTTATTCATAAACGTCAATTTTACAAGTAATACTTTAAATAATCCAACTTTAACGATGAATTTTTCTCTGAGAAATTCTATTTATTTAAAGAGATATTACTATTAGGCCTGAAGGCCCGGGTTCGAATCCCGCGAGCGGGATCATGGATGCGCACTGGTGAGGAGTCCCACAATAGGACGAAACGGCCATTCAGTGCTCTCAGGTTTCCAAAGGTGGTCTAACATCAATCGGTTCATGATCTCAATCAAAAAGCTGTTCTTATTCGTTTTAAAGATGGGTTTCAAATATTTCTTGATAAATGAAGAATCCATTTAATTCATCATCAAGTGGCTATAATCATGTTTTACAGTTTAATTCAAAGATAATAGCCAACATATTATGTTCTACTTCCGATATATATTTTTCTCTATTTAGTCAAATCACAGTGACTTTGTCGAAAAAAATAATGCCAAAGCATTTTATTTTGGGTTATGTTCAAATTTTAGCTCAGTGATACCTCCAATGTTCTTTTTTACTTCAACAATATCTTGTCTTATTGTTCTATTGCACTTCAAAAGTCATTCATTGCGGCTAGTAACAAATATGTGAGGACGGTCGAGCGGTCCAAGTGGAAGTAATCAGGTCACAATCCACTCAGTGGGCGTGTGCTCGAATCCCACTCCTGACACTACAATTTGCCCGCAAATGCCCTGGTACAGAACAGAGTGGAGAGATTCAGCTCTCCCTCTCGAAATACCCTTACATGGCCACGAACATTTAACCACTGCAAGGGAATTCCCGCTCACCGCCTTCTCGCTGCATTACTGATGTTTACGAAATTGAGAGGATGAAAAAGAATGTCTGGTGCATCAACCGGGTTGATGAACACGGAAAGTCCACTTAGGTTATTTGGGAAACCCTGATTCCAAACCAATGGTAAACATGGGTTCCAATACCCTGAAGGAAAAAATGATGTTTGAACCAATTGTCGATCACCGGTTAGTATCGGACTGCATCTCCTGACGTTAACCCACTGCCTTGTGAATCAGACCTTTAGGTTAAAGGCATTGAGTATGGCATTCCAAGAAAACCATCTACTTCGGTTTGGTCACCTATGCAGTATCACAGCCCACATAAAAATCATGTGACTTCTGTGGCGCATATGTATTCGCTGCCCCTTTATAGCAATATTTATGTGCTCAAATAAATAAATAAACTAAATATGTTTATCTATACTTTTATATTTCACAATCACTACAGGAACTAACTTGATTGACGATGAATTCGCATTTCCACTATCTTAATGTTGATTTGGTATTTTCTTACCACTCAAACTACCCATCCTAATGTCTTAATGATCAGTGAAACTACTTCAAAAAATCTACGTACAGACTGCTTTATAGACGAGCCTTTCTCCTCAACCTCTTTACAGAAAGCCATTCTCAATTTTAGATGTATATTAGTCTAGTGACTATATTTCTGTCTAGTCATGCTGTATATTACTCCTTATATGATATTTGTATTGAAAGAGTCACAGTGATAGGTGCATGGAAATGTTTTCTCTAATTCTTAACTGGGTTTTTTTAATGTTTCAAATTCTTCTGGTATTTACCTTCTATACATTTATTGTTTGACTTATTGTCAAGTTACTATACACAAATCTACGCTTATTTGTTGTATCGTTGGATTTTTCGGAAATGAAGAATATCTGTGTGGAGAAGCTTTTCTACCGTTTGAAAATTTAAATTTAAATATTGAAAATATTCTCACAGTAAATTTTCAACCAATACATGTTCTACCGGTTACACATGATTTGCAATTAACAAAGGTAATTGGAATTGATTGTAATTTGTTTTTGTAAATTGTCAACCTACTTATTTTTAATTAAGTAGTAAAAATTTATTAAAAGAATAATCATAAACAACAGAGTTGACCCATATCATTCTGTGCCTTTCATTTGAACATTTTCAGCTACTTCACTAGGCTTGATAAGATTATTATAAATTAATGTTTAACTTCAACCAATCCATGTTATATTTAAGGTATATTTTAGAGAGTTTAACATAGTTCATGAGAACACATTTGTATAAATCGATATTAAGTCTTGTTAGAAGATTGTACGTTATTAAGGCATGAACCCAAGATACTTTTCTCTGATTGTCAAACTACATTAAAAATATTGACCTCGTCATACATTTAATTTATATATAATTAAGCAAGACTTGTAGAAATTATTAACAAAGTAATTTAATAATGATAATTACTAGTTGAAATACTGAAAATTCCTTGTTCACTAAACAACTATAAAGGAATCTAATTAAGCTTGGGATCGTCTTCAGAACACCGTTTAACCGTGATAACTAAAGTACGGACTATATGAAAATAAGGTTTTTGTTTACATACCAAGTGTTCAATAGACAAACATTCATGAGTAAAATAAATCGAAAGTACTGGACGAAGTTCATCATCTCTCAAAATTAATACTATGAGAAGGAATATGTCATATTTGTAAAGAATTTTTGTAAATCATTTATTGACTACAGTTTAAGAAAAGGATCATCTATATTGCCATGGTAACTACAGTTTCTAAATTAGTTATTTTAGAATTCTTAGAAAGATAAGCGGATCATGGATATTCAGTGCAAATCAGTTAACATTGCATTATGTTTCACAATACGGTCAGTAGGTTCTTTTCTGTGTGTTATTGCTGTGAGATGGCAATCTTCCGAAAGAAAAACTGCTCAAAGTATTATGTTTTATGATATGTGAATTGTAACTGGGAATAGAGTTCGGGAAATGTATTTTCCCTTACTTATGACTTGTCAGCTTGATATTCTTAAATCTCAGTGCTGATGTTCACAGTGGAACTTGAACTCAGTATATTTTTAGCCTCCTATGTATTGTGTGATTTCACCTACTTGTACTTTCTTTTTGCATGCTTTTACTGGACACCTAGAACAAACTGCTCGATTTTCAATTTATTTAGACACTTGCTTTTTTTTAGAAAATTTCTATATGTTTAGATGAACAGCCCCATTGAGTTGACAGCGACATCTATACAATCGTTTCAGTAAAATCTACCACAACAAAAGTGTGGACGTTTCGTTGTACATTTTGAAAAAACAATTGGATCCGTTAGATCTCCACTTCTTGATCTTCTGAAAAAGGCTTTCTCAAAACAATTTGTCAATAGATCTTCATTCTGAACGAAGAATGATAATTCCACTGAATTATCAGATGACATTATGAACATCTAATGCTGCCAACTAACGGATCTGAGAGAAAACGTTTCATTTATTGTTTAAGGTTTGCCGGTTTCTCAAGTCTATTCCATATAAATTGGATCAGATAGAAGTAGTGACCTAATTGTACCTAATTGTCGAAATTCTGATAACTCTGATATTTCGTAATTAGTCATGATAGTTAACGGATGTAAACCATCATGGAACTCGTTTAATTGTTTGAAATTACTCTATAAGAATTCGTTCTTTTGTCGCTCATTGAAACATAAACCAATGGAATAATCGTGCCGAATTTCATTACATGACTTGTGTAAATTTGAGCAAACAAAGGCGGCAATATCTTGAATGCTTCATTGCTACACTAATGAGGACACCTATTACTATTTCACATCCTGAGTTATAGAAAGATTTATATTGGTTTACAATCTGTAGAAGTAAATTTTCTCCTCTCGCAGTCATCTTACATCCAGAAAACACATTTAGTGTGTATCCATAGATTCTGTATTTGGTAAAGGTGCATGACAGCCATGTAGTATGAGCTAAATTATTTCTCTAATTTAAATCACAGCTAGAAGATAATTTATTTATTTATTTATTTGAACACATAAATATTGGTACAAGAGAGCGCCAATATATATGCGCCACACAAAACAATGGGAATTCGAAGAGAAGTAGAAAGAAAAAAAAAACTAAGGAACGCAAAAGAAAAAGAGAGTAATGACGAAGAGGTACAATCAGAAGAAATCTTTCAGGTAAAGGAGACACAACCACTTTTTATGAAGAAAGTAAAAGAAGGTTACAGCAGGATCGCCACTGGCTTCTATTCTGAGCCATATCTGATAACGTCTCTAGCCACTGTGTTGCACCATCTCTCGGACCCCAGCCAGGGAGTCGTGAAGGACCAACACAAGCCAGTCCTTTGCAGCTTTCTTTCATGCCACGACACCATGTCATGCACTGACCACCTCTCCGCTTCTTCCAACCAGTCCCAGAGTCGGCAAATAATGCACGACGTGGAATTCTCTGGGACGACATTCGGAGAACATGTCCAAGCCACCGAAGTCGGTGTTTCAAGATGGTGACACCAATTGAGTTATCATCTCTGTGCCCGAACACACGATGCCGAACCTCTGCATTACTAACATGGTGTTGCCACTGAATGTCAGCAATCCTTCGGAGACAGCGATGATCAAACACAGAGAGTCGTCTAACGTCCTCAACTCGGAGAGGCCAGGTTTCACAAGCATAGAGCAAAACTGCTCTCACCGACGCGTTGTAGATCCGGCCTTTTACAGCCAGACTGACATCACGAAGGCGCCAAAGGTGGCCCAGATTGGCATAAGCCGCTCTGGCTTTCACTATTCGTGCATTGATCTCATCACTCACACCCCCACCAGCACTTATGCAGCTACCCAGATACACGAACTTCTCAACTACGTCTATCTGCTCACCATCCAGGGTGAGTACAGGATTGGGATCCTGCCAGTCTTGTAGAAGTACTTTGCACTTCGAAGGTGCAAAGCACATACCATACCTACGGACATTGATTGCCAACTGATTAAGTGCGGATTGCATGCCTTGGGCATTATCGCACAGTAAGACAATATCGTCCGCATACTCAAGGTCGAGAAGTCTTTCTCCAGGCAACAGATCCACACCACCATTACTTACATTCATCAGAGCTGTTTCCAGAATGTCATCGATGGCAAAGTTGAAGAGGAATGGTGAGATTGGGCAACCCTGCCTAACCCCACTGCTCGAATGGAACAATGGAGAGAGGTGGTTGTATGCCCTCACTCTGCCTGAGGTGTTTTTATACAGGGCTTTTAGGATGTTAATAAACTTCTCAGGCACACCCTTCTTCAATAGACAATCCCAGAGAACAGTCCTATCCAACGAATCGAAGGCAGCCCTGATGTCAAGAAACACAACGATTGTTGGCCTTTGAAAAGTATGGCGGTGTTCTAACATTTGGCGGAGGGTGAAGATATGATCAATACATCCTCGACCAGAACGAAACCCAGCCTGCTCCTCGCGAGTCAATCTTTCTCGGGTTTTGAACAACCTACGAAGAATGACGGAAGCCAATAGCTTGGACGCAATCGGAAGTAAACTTATCCCCCGATAGTTGTTACAAGAACGACGTGAACCCTTTTTAAAGATAGGGACAACTATCGACTCATTCCATGACGTTGGTACACTCTCTAGATCCCAAACCTTTGTAAACAACGTCGTCAATTCCTTAGTCAAAAAGTCACCACCATCTTTAAAAAGAGCCGGAGGTAAGTCATCTGGGCCAGGTGATTTGTAACGCTTCAAGAGTTGGAGTTCCTTGCGGACTTCCTCCTCATTTGGTGGATCAGTCGTCACCGGCCATGGAGGGCAGGACAGTCTGACCGATGTTACCGGAGCAGCAGGCCAGTTGAACTGCCCTTCGAAAAATTCTGCCCATCGTCCAAGACGTCGATGGATGTTAGTGATTGGCATCCCATCATCCTCGCAGATTGTTTCACTCACACCAGACTTCTTGCTGCCAGTGGCTCGGATGAGTTGGAAGAGCTTCCGGTAGTTACCAGATGCAGCTGCTGCTTCCAGCTCATTAGCACGCATCGACCACCAGGCTTCTCGGTCCTTACGCAAGCTTTGCCCGATTTCCTTACGTAAAAACCTTCGTTTATGGTCAAACTCACGGTTACCCGGAGTAGACCGACGGGCTTCAATGAGTTGTAAGGAACCAGAAGAAACCCAGTGCTTAAAAGCGGGACGTTTCGCAAACCCACAACTGACTGTACCCGCCATTTTCATGGCGTCATGCAATTGCAACCAATGCTCATCTATACTTTTCGGTGGAGTGGTAGCTAGCCTAGAGGCTAGCTCGGTTCGATACTTACTTGCAACAGAAGTTGCAACCAGCTTGCTAACATCAATCCGTTGATGGCGTTCACTTCGTTGTCCACTGAAAAGTAAGGCAAGATTGGCGCAGACCAAGGCGTGGTCAGAGTCCAGATAGGTACTCCAAAAGGAGCGGCAGTCTTGTACACAACCACGCCAGCGGTAGCTGATCGCGATGTGATCAATCTGAGTCCAGGCTTGAGATGCAGAGGGAGGACGCCAGGTGGCACATCGGCGATGACTGTGCCGAAAGTTAGTGCTAGCCAGAAACAGGTTGTGGTCTGCGCAAAGTTGCAGTAGACGGTCCCCGTTATCTGACCTGCGACCAACGAGTCCCCATCGGCCACCTAAACGACTCTCTTCTGTGCCTAGACGCCCGACCTGAGCATTCAAGTCTCCGGCTAGTACTACAATATCTGTCGAACGCACTTTCTGGAGAAGAACTGATAACTGGTGGTAAAACTCATCCTTGATTGCATCCGGGCTGCAATCTGTCGGGGCATAGGCGGAGATGACGAAAAGACATCGTTTCTCACGCCGATTTCTTCTCACTTTGATGGAACTTTCTAATCTAACAGCACATAACCGACTGTTAATGGGGATCCAATCGACTAGTGCTGCCTCAGCTCTAGCGCTTAGTGCGACACCAACGCCAGCAAAACCAGACGAAGATGCCACAGGGTCCCCGGATAAGCGCACGTAAAACAAGCTTTTCGAAGCGACAGATGGAGATCGAATTTGTAGTACTTCGCCAGAGTCTTGAATACGGGTCTCGGATAGACAACACACGTCGATATTAAGACTTTCCAAAGACATAGCCAGCCCTATCTGTTGTCCGACCTGCATAAATGTGCGAACGTTGAAGGCAGCCAGTTTGAATGATGCACGTGGTTTCAGAAAATCTGCTTCAGTCCTCGTATTCGGTGGTAACATACAATTTTCAACCGGACAGTGACTCGAGAACGTTTAGATACAGTCGGAATTCCACCAAAGACGAGCCGCTGTATAAGTATAAAAGAAGGTGAATAATGTGGAAAATAATAATAATAATGATAATAATAACAATAATGACAATAATAGTAGTAATAATAATATTAGTATTAATAATGACAATAATTGAAGTGAACATAATTTGAATCAATTGATTGTTTTTCAAAGCGACAAAAGTAGTTTCCATAGACATAAACAGTTCATCATTTGTGTGTGGGCTGTGATACTGCCCGGGTGCCCAAACCGAAGCAGGTGGTTATCTTAGGGGGCCACTCCCCGAGCCTTTGACCTAAAGGTCTAACCCACAAGGCAGTGGAGCATCGTAAGGAGATGCAGTCCCATGGTAGCCGGTGACCAACGATTGGTTCATACGCCATTCGTTCCCGCAGGATACTGGAGCCCATGTGCACCATTGGTTTGGGATCCGGTTAAAGCGCCGGACATTCGCTTCTCGTCCTCTCATTTTCGTAAACAACACCCCCGCCACGAGAAGGCAATGAGTAGGACTTCCCTGGCAGAGGCTATATACGCGTGGCCGTGTGAGAGTATTTCGAGAGGGAGAGCGGACTCTCCCCACTCTCGGCCGTACCAGGGCATTCAGGGGGCGCTAGAAGATAAACTGATACAACATAAGACCAACTGGTAGATATTGCAGTTACAGTTTGACGTATTATTTCTGCTGATGAAGTTGTTCAATCTTATAACTTGTTAACTACCTTGATTTTATATGAAGTATGGTTATATCCCGTTATGTATTGTAATAACAGCTTCATAGGTCTATATGACAGTGCGATCTTAACCGTCGACAAGATTCTACACAACTCCAGATTTTCTCGTTATTCATCATTCTCTCTTTTCTGTAAAGATTAAGTCATTTCACCACTAAAACATCAATGGCTTTGTTACTTCTTACCTAATATTGTCCTAGTTAATCATAACGAATTATAACTAAGAATATAGTTCATTGTCATTATGCATCATTGTATGATTATGAACTTTAATCCGATAATCTATTTTATAGAAAATGAATACTGATTTATCTTATGAACCATCACAACTTCATTATATTGTGATTTAGTTTAATAAGTTTATTTTTTCACTTGGATCTGAATTCAATAAACAAACACTTAGTTACTAATGTGTACCATATTGGATACTCGTTATTGGTTCTATGATATTTATTTAGAGTTATTATTTTACTGTATTGTTGAAGTTACGTTTTAATACTCCCTCTCTTATTGACATGAGTTCCTTTGAACAACAATTTTCTGTATGCAAAAGATAGGATACATGTCCGTGATTCTGTAGAGAATCCATATTCAATATGTATGATATATAGTATATCTTCTTCATGACACAATTCCATGAAATCACTGATAGGTGGACTGAGTGAGCCATGTTGGTAGGTGTAGACTAACTGGTTGGGATCCACTAGATGATAGCAACCGATGGTTAGAGACCTTGAATGACATGGTTCTAAATCGTTCGCCATGGCGTAGGTGCATCCACTCTTTGTGTCCTCTCAAATTATAATCTTCTGAATTCTTCATGTCCCTTTCTTTTTTCTCTTTCCAAATTTATTTTACTGGATTATACTCCTTGAATAATATCTTCACACCCTAATGTTTCCGATGACTGCTTATACTTTTACTACCAACAAAATCACTACAATCAATCTTATACAAACCAAAAGATGAAATAACAAAGGAAAACAAATCAAACATCATCTACAAAATAAATTGTGCCAACTGCGAAAAACACTACATCGGACAAAGCGGACGCCCCCTCCACCTTCGCCTACATGAACATCAATTAGCAGTCAAACGGCATGATATCTCTTCGCTTATATCAATACACGTGGACAACTACGGACACTCATTCGATTGGAAAAATATGGCAATCTTAGACAGAGGAAACTCCAAAAACACCAGAGAATTTTTAGAAGCCTGGCACTCAGGTCAATCAGCAATCAACAATCATATTGAAATCAATCCAATTTATCAACCAATCAGGAAAATCATGCACAAACATAAGAACAAAAATCAAAACAATGGTAGACACAACCAAAACAAAGAAGTAAACAATAACAAATTTAAGGTCAATAAGAACCAGTCAACATCGAGGTGTAAAGAACAAGCTGTGAAACACATATGGAGAAATTCGAACACTTCACTTCTATCTGAAGTTTGTGCTGATGATGTCGTTCAGAAGAACGATGTAAGCTCCACGACCAAACCATCCAGCTCAGAGAACAGAACTCCACCAAAAACCACCTCTACCACAATGGGATTCGAATCGACCACTGCATCTCTGTGCTAATGTGGTATGGCAACTCGGACTGATGTACGTACATATGAAGTCCTGCGTTGTTGCTGACTGACTGACTGACTGGCTGACACTTATTCCTATTCATTTAACTGATGAATGCTACATAAGAGGGTATAAATTTCATTAAGGATTTTTAGTTTAAGTTCTAACTTCTTACTTAATTTGCTTCTTTCATTTAGCAATTTAGAATGGGCTACTTTCATGTGTTCATAAAAGGCATATATAGATAACTTTAACTGACTCAAATAAAATCCCAAGTAAAAATCATACTTGTATATGTACAACTAATTCACTAGACGAGTATAAAAATGCTCCATAATGCTAGATGCATCAGTTTTTCGATAATGCTATAAGAAGATGATTATCAGAACTATCTGATGATAGATTAGCGCTATGCATTTCGAACAATCTGATCACACATTATATACTTGTTAAGAACATTTAGATATAAAGAAATAAATGGTCAATTAGACAGGTTAAAGGTAAGCCGTAACAAAGAGGAATATAGTACACAGAATGTTAATCACTCTGGATAATAAATCAGTATTACTAAGGTAGGTTAAAGGCAAGAACAAATTGTTTTTGAACACATAAAGGAGGTTTCAGTTCCCCTATACCAAAGGCTTCAATAAACCTTTTGTATAACACTACAAATGTTGACTTCATATCAACCTTATGACCAGTCTTAAGTAAATGTTTCGCTATAGAGGAAGATGTCTGTCTATTCTGTGATTTTATTTGACCATTGGAATTCATCTGATTCTTCACCCATTTAGGTATGTGTTCACCCACTATTAATTGCTTAATTCACTTTTTATTGAACATTAAATAAGGGATGGTTATCCTCATATACATATATCCTTATTAAAGGATACCAATTCGTTTAAAGAGTATGAAGCTATTTGTAGTGGTGTGTAAGTCCCCGTTGTTAAAATCCACGATTACAACTGTTAAGTATTTGCGTCTGGGATGTACCGATCAGTTGGGTCCCTGAATTTTAGTAATAAAAAATTACAAACCATTACGAGTTATTGCATTTCATTAAATGTAAACATTCTTAACCACTGAATCCTAAAATGCAAATGTAACTAATCTTTTATGAGGATTAACAAAAGGGTTCTGTTGTGTCTTTAAGGTTGGCTAATTATCACGTAATTTATTTGCCAATCGAAATACGACTTATTCACACTTGTACTATGCTAAATCAATGACGTTCGACTGGTCGGATCAGCCTAACAGTCCTTGTTGATCCTTTGTCTTCCTAACCCTGTCAGTTGAGTTCAGAACACTATGAATAGCTTTCGATGTACGAATCATTTCAAATATACTTGATTTATATACCAGCTAAACAGATCACATCACATTATAAAATAGGAAATAATATTTATACAAGATCAAGCCAAAAAGTGACTGTGAACGTGATTGTGGGAGACTGTAATCAATAAACTGAGTATAATTTAGGAATAGTTAAATCGTATAACAGTAGTCGATAGGCCAAAATGAAACTTATAATAAAGGAGAATATCGATATACATAATCTAGTTACTGAATAGTTATACAAGAAGAATATATATACAGAATATTAGTCAATTCATAGTTGGCAGAAGTTACTCGTAATATAATCTTCACTAGGATATAACAAGTTCAATATCACAACTGTTTAACGTTAATTTAGATCAATAACTCCCCTAATGGGTAAGATTATTATTCTTTAATCATCTGCTTACTAGTGACTGACTTTAAGAGATACTCCTGGAATTCTAGTGAGAAGCCGTTACCAGTGGAGTTAAACTAGGTCTGTTGTGAGATATCAACTCACTGAAGACAATGGTGTACGGTGGCTCAACTTCGTGGATTGATTAAAGTTAGACATTAACACCGTTGGATGTCGGCAGGCTCAGTGGTCTGGTTGGTTAAGCGCCTGGCGTGACACTGATAGGTCTTGGGTTCGAACATAGCGGAAGACGCGATCGTGGATGCAGTTTAGTTCATATAAAAATTATCAATCACTGAGCATTTAACTTGATTCTTGTTACCATTCGAAGTCAACTTTAACCATGAACTAAAATCAAATAGACAACTATGAAAGCTGAAGAATCAATGGGCATTTGTTTCTTCAGCGAGATCATAATTTATGGACGAGCCAATCAGATTTAAGATAGCAGATCTTGATTTTCGGCACGAAATTCATCCACTCATTAAGCTAAATACCATTTTAGCTTTATAGCTGATGTCAATTCGTGATGAAAACATGGAATCTAATTCCTAAACATAACGTTCAACTGTAAACTCTAGTCCTAATCCCTCACACTAATATTTCACTCTCATTTCACCCTAGTAAGTAGGTGGATAATCCATGGTCATTTTAGAGTTACTCAATGGACGTCCATAAATTATAGTCTCACCGCACTGAGTTAAAATTCACTAGTCCATAACGATAATTCGAATCTGTTACCATACTGTAACTCGAAGTCGTCACCGAACACTGCCCCAAATGATTTATCTAAACTTTTCATTGAAAACAATTCATACCATTTTTTTTTAAAAATTAACAGACAGAAGTTGAAACAGACGATAAAAGTAAAATTGCAACGTCAAAATTAACCGATCAAGATCGACCATCAATTTGTCCACAGAATGAAAATGCAATCATTTTCAATACACGATTATCTAAAGTTTTACTTACGCTACGATTAAGTCAAAATACTGGACGATTTGAATGTTGTATTCAACAAATTAATCTTATTGGTATACGAATAAGTAAAATACCAAAACGAAGTAAGTGATAGAAAAATATTCACTTTATAATAAGTTTTCTTTTATCTAATGAAATAATTGGAAGCATTCAACAGGAATACTTTGATTGGGATCATGAACTGATTAATGTAATACAACCATTGATAATAACCTTGAAGCACTGGAAGGTTATTTTGTCCTAATGTGGGACTCCTCAGCGGTGCGCATCCATGATCACGCTGATGGCATTCGAACCCAAAGCCTTCAATCTCGTGTGCAAACCCTTAACCTCTAGACCACTGAGTCGGCATCCAACGGTGTTAATGTCGTGGATCGTGGATGCACACTGTTGAGGAGTCCCACAATAGCACGAAACGGCTGTCCAGTGCTTTCAGGTTGTAAATGAAGGTCTAACATCAATCACTTCATGATCTCAATCAAAAACTTAATAATCTCCACAACCCTATTCTAAGGAATACTTTGAGCTAGGTTTTATCTTAACAGTCATTGATCGGTAAAGTGTACCTATAATCTCATACTGTATTAAAATTGAAACTGGTTTACCTAATATCATGAATTTCTTGCTGATTATCTCCAAGATCCGGCTATGAAATGTAGCGTACATAATTTCAAGTCATTTAGACAAGTGATTGTGTTGTAACTTATTTCATAATATTTAACCAGTACCAACCAGAACATAAATTTTTCGGTCTTTTCTAGGAAAGTTTAAAGTCTAATATTGATTTGTTTATTTTGGAAATCAAATCAAATTCTACTCTATGGTAAGTTGGTAAATAGAAGATCGATTTAGTACTAAACATAATTAAGATCCAACTTTAATAGAGGTAAGCATACTGATGAAAATTATTTTCAATGAAACTGCGAACTGATCAGATTTAGACAACCATTGAGAACTTGGAATTACTGGATGGTTGTTTCATCCTAGTATAGAACTCCTCAGAAGAGCGTATACACCACATCGTAAGCAGAAAATCGAACTCAAGACCTTCGTCCTTGCGTACGAATGCTTGACCTCTTAGACGAAATGGCCATCTAGTGAATCAGGTTTTCAATGGTCACCCCGGTCGGTTAACGATTCCAATGAAATTTGACAATCTTCATAACCTTATACTGAAAATTTGGACAGTGTAATAAGAAGATGAAGATTATCGGAACTATGTGATACATATATTAGTGCAATGCATTTCGAACCATCTGATCACCCATATGCATGTTAAGAATATTTATACGTAAAAATAAGTCAAGGGTGAATACTAAAGTTTATTGAAGTCTTGGTCATACAAAAATTCAAACCTCCTTCATGTATTTGAAATGTATTGCACTAATCTATCATCACATAGTTCTGATCATCTTCCTCTTCTTATTACACCATACAGACTTAACAAAAGGGTCTAATTTCATTCGAGTTCCTATAACGAAAAATTATTTCACTTATCAGTCCTTGTTAAGATCCGTCATATAATTAACTTAAAGTTAAGGCAGCTCAGTTTATCCATGACAGTCTGGTTGACACGTAGAGGTGAACACTTTAATAAATCAGCTTTAAATCCAATTAAATGATTTGAATTTTTTCTGGTCAGCGTTATTTTAGCGAGTTAGTTTTCCACAGGATGAGGTCGCTAACCACATGCCCAACCCTTTTTCCTTTATCCGGGCTTGAGACCGGCAGTAGCTGAAGAGGGGCTCCAGGCGGAGAATATCTTGGACTCAAAACAACTGTCAACCAACACCAAATTCAGAATTTTCAATACAAATATCAAAACAGTTCTATTGTATGGGGAGGAAACTTGGAGAACTACCAAAGTAATCATCCAGAACATACAAGTGTTCATTAACAGTTGTCTACGTAAAATACTTCGGATGCGTTGACCAGACACTCTCAGTAACAACTCACTGTGGGAGAGAATAAACCAGATTCCAGTGGAGGAAGAAATCAGGAAGAAGCGCTGGAAGTGGATAGGACACACATTGAGGAAAGCACCCAACTGCATCACAAAACAAGTCCTCACTTACAATCCTCACAGCTAAATAAAGGAGAGGAGGGTTGGAGAATGCTGGTTGACGCTCTATGATCCACTGGGAGTAACAGTTGTAGGCAAGTAAGTAAGTGAGTAAACCCCATTAAAAGCTTAAAAACTGTATGACTTGCTCAATTGTTCTCTGTAAGTTAATAATAAAAAAATTATAGGCATCAAAGATAGTTATTCCAATTACTTAATTATTCTTTCTTTCATTAGGTATCTATGTGAAATTATTTATTAGAACAGAAGAAGATGGTTTAATCAATAAAGCGCATAGTGCATCTCATCAACAACAATCTACAATACACATGAATGAAACATTTGCATTTTATATAAAACCATATCAAATAGGTCGAATCACTGTAGAATTTTCATTATTCAAAAGAAAACCATTCAATAAACGAATTATAATTGGAACGTGCAAAATAGGTAAGTTCTTACATAAAAAAATATTAAGTTCCCATGGGAATGAAGGTTAGATAAGTGTTTTTCCTTAGTATTTTGGGCTTTATTAAACGCTGAACACAAGGTTGATGTGGGTTAATTGTTTCATTGTATCAGATTCTGATACGGGTCAATAAGTCACAATTGATTGATCACTGGGTGGTGACCAATGTCATGTGTGTCAAGTCCTTATTATTAGTGCAGACCAAATGCTATTGACCATGATGCAATGTGGCCACCAGTCTAGGTGACTCGACACGTCTCTGACTGTGAAGCTGGGTGACACGAGACCGAATCCGTCAGGGAGCACCAGGTACACCTTGCTGACGAGTGTCAAGTGGCACGAAACCCGAGTCCAGGGTTTTCTGTAGATTACCTCCAACCACCATCTAACGGGTCAACAAGCTTCATATTCACGAGTAAGAAGATTGAGGAGGAGGAGGAAGCATTTTATTAACCCAGTTAACCGCTAGTACCCAACAGTAAGCAATAGTCAATGCAAAAATCAGAATATTTCTATCGTATGGGGTGGAAACTTGGAGAACTACCACCCCTGTCAATAAGAAAGTATTTGTGTTTATAAAAACGCCTGTCGACTCAAGATACCCGAGATCCAGAAAACCAGTCAGCTACCAGTTCAACAGGAGTTTAGAAAAAGACTCTGGAGGTAGATAGGAGACATTGTACGGAAACCATCAACATGCATCATAAGGCACTCTCTTACTTGGAATCTGTGAAGTAAAAGAATGTGAAGCACAACTAAGAACATTTGGTGTCTGTAATTGAAGATGGGAAATAAGACTACGAATAGCATTTGGCAGCACCTGGTAAGGACAGTCTAGGACAGAGTTGGTTGGACGTTCCTGGTTGTTGACCCCTGTCTCATGAAAGGTAGCAGGATTAACTGACTGGTTAATTTCCTGAAGTTTCGACCTACTCCCTACGTCAAAATAATTATTCACGTTGCTACTCTGTTTATTGTCCCCATGAATACTATTAAACATGCAATACATTTTATTGTCACTGACTGAGAAATTCCCTTCGTTGCTGTAATATTATCATATATGCATATAAATGGTGCAGACTTTTAGACTGAAGCCTGATAAAGTTTTAATTATCTAATTATGTTTGCTTTAAATGAGACAAGTGATCTTCAGCTTGAGTCTAAGACTTCGTAATCCTGAAAAACCGTTGAATACAGTTTTAACACATAACTTTAGGATTGTCAAACAAAATAGAATCAAGTTGTTATGACTCATATAGAATATTAAATTGAATCATCTTGTATATTAAGTGAAAATTTTAAGATCCATGATCAGAATAAATAAGGGTTGAAGTTAGATACTGACACTGTTAGATGCCAGCTCAGTGGTCTAGGGGTTAAGAGTTCACGCGCGAGACCGGTAGGTCCTGGGTTCGGATCTCGTGAGCCAGGTCGTGGCTGCGCACTGCTGAGGAGTCCTACACTAGAACGAAATGGCCGTCCAGTGCTTCCAGGTTTTCCATGGTGGTCTAACTTATCTATACAAGTTCCCCTGTTTTACATCAGGATAACAAGAGAACAATTTAATAAGAAACCAAACAAACTACATGAAATAATAATGTCTATTTAAATGGTGATTTGAACTGAAGAATTATGAGCTGTCCTAGAACAGAGTAAGTTGGAGAATGCTGGTCCGCTGCCTATGCTCCATTGATGGTAACAGACGTAAGAAAGTAATTAAGTAAGTAGGTAAGTAGGTAAGTAAGTAATTCATATTTCGGACGATTAAAGCAAGGTATTGCAATTAGAGAACTTAAAATTTTCGATCAATCTTTACTTATCTTGAACGATGTTTTAATTTTTAAATCATTTTTATCTAATAAGTGTTATGCCTCCACGGTTAAGTCAGTATATTATGTTAGTTTTTGATGGAGTTTTGTTTACTGAGCTGGATGGTTTAGTTGTGCAGCTTTCATCCTTATTCTGAACAACATCATCAGCATAAACCGTCCAGCTTAGAGAACGAAACTCCATCGAAATCATTCACCGGAGCTACAAATCTTCTCCACTATCTCAATATTGTGATAGTGTTTATGGTAACACGGTCTAGACTCCGCAGATGATCTGGATCTTCTATCACACACACAACACCAAATGCAAGAGAAGACGACCAGTGTAGCAGCAACCTCAGCAGCAATAGGTCTCAATATACACAAAGAGAAAAGCAAGATTCCACAATACAACATAGCATACACCAATCAGATCGCATTCGACGGAGAAGATTTGGAAGATGTAAAAACCTCTACATATCTGGAAAGCATCAGTGATGGATACGGTGGATCTGATGCAGATGTGAATGTGCGGATCGGAAAAGCAAGAGCAGTATATTTACAAGTGAAGAACATCTGGAACTCAAAACAAATGTCAACTAACACCAAAGTCATAATTTTCAACACAAATGTCAAGACAGTTCTACTGTATGAGGCGGAAACTTGGAGAACTACGGAAGCCATCATGCAGAAGATACAAGTGTTTATTAACGGTTGTCTAAGTAAAATACTTCAGATCCGTTGGTCAGACACTATTAGCAGCAACCAACTGTGGGAAAGAACAAACCAGATCTCAGCGGAGGAAGAAATAAGAAAGAGGCGCTGTAAGTGGATAGGACACACATTGAGGAAAGCACTCAACTGCGTCACAAGGCAAGCCCTCACCCTCACTTGGAATCCTCAAGGCTAAATAAAGGAGAAGAGGAAGATCAAAGAACACACTAGGCCGAGAAATGACGACAGACATGAGAAGGATGAACAAGAATTGGATAGATCTAGAAAGGAAAGCGGAGGATAAAGTGGGTTGTCGAATGCCCAGAGTAGAGTGAATTGCTAAACGCTGTTCGTCGGCCTATGCTCCATTGGAGGTAACAGTAAGATTATGATAGCAAATAGTTCTTTTATTATCGTTTATGAAAATTATTAAACTTCCTATTTGACACCTTATCAAATTTACTATTATTATAAACATTCTGTGAAATAATGAAAAAAAAATCGTATTTTCTTTAATTCTATGAATAATTTAAGGTAAATATAATACAAGTATTAATGAATTAGAACATTGGGAACGTGTATTAGCTACAAAAGATCAAGTCATATCACAATGGCATAAATTCTATCCAATAGCAATAACACCACCGGAAATGACATTGAAAATGGAAGATTGATTGATTGTCTTTGGGGGGGAGGATTATTTATGATAATCATTTCTTTCTATTTAACTACTTCAAAATGTATACACTTTTAATGATTAATGGCTTTATACAATATTGTGTAATGGGTACAATATAGAATCCTCAATATAAAGTATTTCAACAAGTTTCCCTTTTTCTTTATTCTCGGTTGATCCTGACAATGAATAAAGAGTAAACATCAGTTCGATGTTAGCAGTCCATTTAATCGAACATCTAAATAATGTATATTCCTTTCACTGTATACTGTTAGTGTAACCACGATATCTCTGATTGAGCTTTTTTGTAACTAGTACAACGAAAGATTGTACAGATGGATAGTGTTTAGCAATGGAATGGAGGACGCGCGTTTCGTCCTATTTTGGACTTGTCAGCTGGATATACCTACATTCCAGAGTTGATGTTCACTCCGGGATTCGAACCCAGTACGCCATCACGTTATCCACTTAGCTACTGATAGCCATTTGTTTGTTCAATGGGATGAAGTTTAAATTCACTTGGTGGTGGACGAAACGCAACACCTGGATTCCACAGCTAGCCACTATCCATCATTGCTTACAAAAAGCTTGTGACTTAAGGCTATATCAAGGCAATCTGCACACGATGTACATATGCCAATATGAGCCTGATCAATGGCAATCCTAAATAACAATGGGAAGATATAAGTAAAACAACACTAAGTAAGTTGAAATGTTGTACACTTTTCAGAAACATGCCTGAATAGGTTATGTATTTAATAGACATAATGATTTATTAAAATAAACAAGAAAACAGGGAACTTGTTGAAATATTTACATCGATGACAGGAACAAGTAGTCCAGATGTTCAAGTAGACCGCTATTAATGACAGCGATGAAAAGAATAAAACGATAATGATAATAGAATCAATATATGTTCTTAATTTAAATTTTAAACCAAAATTCAAATAATTTTTAATATTTAACAGAAAAAATAGATATTCATCGGGTTATTATAAATTCATCATTATGAAGTTCCTAAAGTATTTAGTGAGGCCCGTTATTTAATCGTCGTTTATATCGAACGATGTTGTTGAAACGGTTCTTCACTTTAGTGATCCAAGTTCTGACTTTAATTCGATCGTATGAATGTTTGTTATTGACTATTCTTGTATATAATCATCGACTTAAATCGAGTTAGTCAATAACGAATTTAGATAAGTCAAATAACGACAATGGACTTCTGAATACATCATATTTTGTATATAAAGCGAATGGAGTAGAGAGAACAGAAACGACTCAGAGTGGAAATGGCCGGTAAGCCAACTCCTCTTTTAACCAAGCGTTAATCAATATGTATAGTTACACAAAAGTAAATTACAGACATATGATGAGTAATGGGATAAGAAATGTATATGGACTTAATATAATAACCGACACCACAAGTATAATCATCATCCACATTTAATATTAACAAACTGTCATGTAGATAATATTGACTCATTTGATAATGATGTGATCATATAGGTATATAACCATATATCAAGGATGTAGACCAAATGCAATTCTATACTATTTTTTTTTCCACAGAACATTACACAGAATTACTGCAAATACAAAGTGTAGTAAACATTGTGATATCAAACAGATTATCAATTAGCTTTTAGAATACTGAAGTAGGAACAAGTATATAATATTGAATGTAATTTATGTAAGAGAATTGGAAGATACAAAGGTACCTTCAAGAAGTAAATACATGAAAAATAACCAAGTCATTCATTTGTATCTTGATAATCAACTATAATCTAAATAATGTGAGAACTAAACTAAACGATTAGAATCATCAGTATAGGGGTTATGGAGATTTTTAAGTTTTGATTGAGATCATAAACCGATTGGTGTTAGACCATCATGGAAAACCTAGAATCACTGGACGGCCGTTTTGTTCTAGTATGGAACTTCTCAGCAGTTCACATCCACGATTCGTCACACAAGGTTTGAAACCAGGACCTCTAGTCACCCGCGTTAACGATTAACCTCTAGACCACTGAACTGACGTCCAACGGTGTTAATATCTAACTTCAACCAATCCACGATATTCGGCGATCTCAATCAAAACTCAACAATCTCCACAACCACATATAGTTATCGTGTACTTATTAGTGACTAGCTTCGAGGGGTAATTCTCGGAATTCTAGTAAGAAGCCATGATCGGTAGATCTAATCCGTGTCGGGTGTGAGGCAGTAACTCACCGAAAACAGTAGAAGGTGGTCGAGCTAACATATCGCATAAGTTTATTTAATCTTGATCTTTTCATCACATCATTCAAATTTATTAAAGAGACTGTTTTAAAAATTAATAAAAATTTGGAAATTTTTACACTTGATTTCCTTACAAATCTTGTCGACTTATTTCATGGGTTCAACTTCCTAACGTACTCTAAAATGTAAGCTGTTAATAAGTGTGAATTATCTCTTAACTAATCGTTTAGCGTTGAAATTTTGTCGATGCCTAACAATATTCATGAATGTGACTTTTATAGACGATCAAATATGCAGGAAATCATTACTATGCAGACTAGTATTTTCTTAAGATGCAAGTGTATAACAATTAAGTTTCATGACGGCCAAGGGTGGGGAGAGTCCTCTCTTCTACTCGAAGTGCTCTCACATGGCCACGAATATACAGCCACTACCAGAGAAGTCCCACTCACTGTCTTCTCGTGGCAGAGTGTTGTTTACGAAAATGAGAACACGAAAGGCAAATGTCCATTGCTTTAACCGGATTCAAAACCAATGGTGCATATGGGCTTCAGTATCCTGAGGGAACGAATGGCGTATGAACTAATTGTTGGTCACCGGCTTCCATGGGACTGCATCTCCTCACGATGCGCCACTGCCGTGTGGATCAGACCTTCAGGTCGAAGGCTCGGGGTGTGGCCCCCTAGGAAAACCACCTGGTTTGGTTTGGGCACCCGGGCAGTATCACAGCCCTCACACATATCGAATGAGATTTGTGTGGCGCATATGTATTTGGTGCCTCTTTGTACCCTTATCTATGTGTTGAAATAAATAAATAAATACAAAAGAAAGGAGATCTGAGTAAATGTGAAAACTAAAGTGGCATCATTTTACTATCAGTACCAGGAAAGCTTTTCAACTGAGTGTTACCTAATCCAGTAAAAGATTCAGTAGGGAGACCATCTTTGACACAAACGAGCTGTATTTTATAAGGTACGACCACGTATGCTGTGAATGATAATTAAGCATACCATTAACTATATTCCATTCCACTAGTTAATTTAGAAGAACATTAAACGTCCAACCATTGGTATTACTGAGCTCATTCATTAAATTTCACTTCTCATAGATATTTTATATTCACACGATCCTTGGTAAATTCAACTAATTTAAATAATATCTGTCCCAATTCATACATCATAAATCAACTTATTACTTGCATGACGACAAACTCATCACAATAATTGTTGCAAATGTTGTTGTTCGGTGGTCTTCTTTTCATTCTCTTTTCTCTAATTATGAATGAATACAATTATTCTATAATAACATTGAAATCACCTCATACTGTTACATTCATACATCAAAATGATTTCCCTGTTCTCCCATTTTTGTTTTTCATTGTTGTAATGTTTATGACAAAAGTTCCCTCGCCCAACCACCACCTCGCCCTTGTTTGGTAGCTATTGAAGTCATCTTGTTAGTTAATTAGACTTCATTGGAAATAGATATCGATTGATTGTTGTAAAGTTTTGAGGCTTTTGTAATAACTCTTCATTTAGTCCCAATATCGGTAATGAATAGGCTTGTTTAAACGTAGCTTTCGGTAATTAAATAACTAATGTAGTCTAGAATGACTTAGCTTATTTGTAAAGTGCAATGGTTTTGTATATTGTAGCGTTAAATAAATCCCCAAAATCAATAACTTTGTAAGTCTTCGACATTGGATGCTGACCACATTAATTTTAATGGAATCACCTAAATGAAGGCTCTTGGTCATGCATCCGTACCAGATCACGAGTGGAAATACCATGCTCGACAACTCCTGCAATCGCCAACCAGTCTAGACCAGCCGATTCTCGATATCTTGATAGCCTATCAAATATATCTTCGAACCTCCTTTCTTCTAACATTTGATTTCAACAGGTGGGTACGATTCATATTTGAAGGTGTTACCGGTTAAAGCGTTTTCAAACTCCAAATACCTGTTGTATCTTCAATATTAAAGAAAACTTCATTGGATCATGATAATCTACTTTAAAATAAAATGTAATTCACGTATGATGTCAAAGTTGTAAATCACTTTGTAAAATAATAACTGGTTATTCCTAATGTAACTCCGCCTATAGCTCTTCTAGAGTTACTGCCGGTCCCAAGCCCGGGTAAAGGAGGAGGGTTGGCGATGTGGTCAGCAACCCCATCCACGAGTAAGTATTCCTAATGTAAAACTATCATAATGAAAAGTTAGATTAAACATTACTCACATTTAACCTGTAACGAATAAATGACAGAACACAGAAATCTAAATAACTGGTTAAACAAAAGATGTTTTATCACAGATACTCATAGAATTATCAACGAATAGAATTTATTACCTTAACACATGACTGAAGCTTCATCTGTCGACTCTTTGAAAAGTAAGTTGGATCAACTGAGAGATCATTATTATCAGGACTAACCTAAACCATCTAACCTCCTGTCTTATCCAAACTAAAACTGAAACTATATATACAATCGACCATAGTCGAATATCATTCACTGACTGAATGATGTTTTATTTTATCAAATTTAGTATTATAAACTATAATGAAACAATTTGACTAAATGGATATAAAGGGTGTAATAAAATGACTAATACCAATTTGTAGTCAATTTAGATAAACAAAACAAAATCATTCACTTGAGTATACATCTAATCATACCAGTTCAGCAGTGAACAATCCACAATGTGTATCACTATCACTGATTAACTCCTATATCACTTAGTTTTACAACTTCTATGGATACAGATTCTAGAAGCTGTCAACTTCAATATGCACTAAGCCTGAATTCTTAAATACATGTTTTGTTAAGGTCTTATTTCAAAACTCAGCCACAAAAAAAAAACAATCAGGAAAACACAAGCGAATTCACCGAACAAACTTACTGTTATGGACTGGCTGGAATCATTTGAACCGAACTCTTCAAATTAGAGTTTATAACAAAATGAAATACTGATTAGTCAGTAATTCACAGAACATCTAGCATTATTTACTTACTTATGCCTGTTACTCCTCGTGAAAAAGCATAGGCCGCTCACCAGTATTCTCCATCCAACCCTGTCCTGAGCATTCCTTTCCAGCTCTTTCTAGTTGTTATCCATCCTTCTCATATCTGCTTCTATTTCCTGACCTAATGTCCTTCCTCTTTTCCGCTTCTCCTCAGGATTCCAAGTTAGGACTTGCCTCGTGATGTACTTTGATGATTTGCGTAATGAATGTCCTATCCATTTCCATCGTCTTTTCCTAATTTCTTCTTCGGCTCAAAGCTGGTTTGTTATCTCCCACAGAAGGCTGTTGCTGATGGTGTCCGTCCATTGAATGTTGAGTATCTTGCGTAGACAGCTATTTATAAATACTTGTACCTTCTTGATGATGGTTGAAGTAGTTCTCCAAGTTTCAGCTGCGTACAGTAGAACTAACTGTATTGACGTTCGTATTGAAGATGGTGAGTTTGATACTAGTTGACGGACATTCGTTTTGAGTTGCATATGTTGTTCAATCGTAGGGATGCGGCCATTGCTTTGTCAATCCTCACCTTTACGTCTGCATCTGAACCTCCTTGTTCATCGATGGTGCTACTGACCAGATATGTGAAGGATTCTACATCTTCCAGAGTTTCGCCATCAAGAGTGATTGGATTGGTGTCCTCCGTGTTGTATTTGAGGACCTTGGTTTTCTCCTTGTGTATGTTGAGGCCTACTGCTGCTACACTGGCTGTCTTTATGTGCATTTGTTCATGTGTCATGACCATGAGTCAATTGAAGCTAGACGATCATGAAAAACTGGAGGCACTGGATGACCGTTCCATCCTATTATGGGACTACTCCTTATTAGTGCGCACCCATGATCCCGCATCGCGTGATTTGAACCCAGAACCTACCAGTCTCGCGCGCAGGGGCTCAACCACTAAACCACTGATCCGGCAAAAAACGTATTAACGCACTGCTGAGGAGTTCCAAAGTAGGACGAAACGATGCTGCAGTGCTTCCAGGTTTCCCATGGGGGCCTAGCTTCAATCGACTCATGATCTCAACTATTGAAATTGTTATAATATTCACAAAACCCCTTCTGATAGAAATTAATGAATAAATAGCAATGTAAGGATGCAAGCAATAAGAAATTGGATACAGCTTTATAAAAATTATTTTTAAAAAAAAACAAGCATATGTTAAACAATATACTACTTAGATGTTTGTTTACTCACCTACACCTTGGTAAATAATTTATGATTAAAAAGAAACAAAAACAATTAAGCGGGAAAGTTGTTTTTTCTTTCCTATGATATTACTTCATCAAGCTGTGCAATTGTAATCATAGTAACTTAGTAGTCTGTTGGTAAGTACAAAGTAAATCATAAAGTATTCTGAAATTTCAAGCGCCACACAAGAATTGCATAACGATATGATAGTTAAAGGGAAGTAGTCAGATGAAAAACAAATAGATGAAAGATAATTTTCCACTTAACAAATATGAAGATGGTGACAAAGCAAAGAAAACATGTGGTGATAATGATATATAGTGGAGGAGATTTGTAGGTCAGGTGGATGATTTTGATAGATATATTAAAAAGGTTTGAAAGAAAATAACGTCAAATAGTTGGTATGGAGAGCCAATCAGAGATGACTAAAGGTCAATCGACGAGAACCACAAATGAACTAAAGGTGCATTTCATTGGAGTCAAAATGGGTTAATTTCCTAAGGATAAAGTGGTATATATATGTATACGAATGAGTATTTTTCACTTCATCCAGTAGTTCAATGCGTTTTCTCGGTCACTCTTGTGTTCTCGTTCAAGTAGTTGAAGGAGTGTGAACGTGTAGCATACTGTGTATTTCGAACACCGCCCTTCACATCACTCGTCTACCGAAAATCAGAAGTGTTAGAAACACTAGCGAACGAAATCCTGTATGTGCTGCATTTACAAACAAACTTCAGTGTTGAAACTTTGAGTTGTTAACGCCAATACTAAACACAAATTATTGATTTATGTTTCCTTTCGTTTAAATGTCTAGACAATTTTGAAGGATATTTCTGAAAGGATAGTGTGACAAAAATGGATAAGATGTGTCAATATTGAGCTATTAATTATTCTACATTTATCTTTTGAAAGCGATTTAGGATGATAGTCAGAGATACATTTTGAGGGGACTCGCTTTACGTTAGCAGTGCAACTTGATCCATGTGAGAGATCAAAATTATTGATACAGTGATGTAATCCATAGTTGAAGTTTATCCTTAATGCATGCACAAATCAGAGGTTAACTGAGGAAAATGATATAAAGTGTAGATCTTTTTTCAAAATTTCTCTTGTAGTATCTTCATTCAAACATAATGTTTATGAAGTGAAATTTCTTTTAAACTGTACATCTTTTATCAGATTGAAGTTTTGATTCCAAGTTCCTATTAATAAACCTGGGCAGATTGCACTAAATAAGGACTTGACACACATGACATTGATCACCACCCAGTGATCAATCAATAGTGATTACATCTCAGTCCTACATGAGGTCGATTGCGGCCTTGATAGCTCAGCAGTAACGTCTCTGACTGTGAAGCTGGGTGACACGGGATCGAATCCACCAGGGTACGAAGCAATTTTAATCTCATAGTTTAAGGCCAGATATAGAACATTTATAAGTTAGTTATAGAGAAAAGATCAACACATAGTTGCTCAACTTGATGAACTGTTCAAATAAATAAAAAGAACCTATATGCAAGGAGTCTTTTTTTTTAAGAAATTTAATTCAATTAGTGTCTTTGATAAATTTCAATAGTGTAACAGGAAGACAAAGATTGTCAGAAATATGTCGCCTTCTTTTGATACTATCGACCGGCCAAGCTAAAGACGACTTGATTACAGTGATAAATTTCCACCTAATATATCCTCATTTTTCTTGTCTTCCAAAACATAGAATTTACTAGGATACTTCAAAAAAGCTCACAAGTCCAAAACAAATTACTTATCAGTTGACTATCGACTTTCCCATCGAATCATCAAACAGTGGAATTCATTACTTCAGCACGTGGTTGATGCTCCATTTATCGACTCTTTCGAAAGAAAGTTGGATCAACAGTGAGACCATCATTGCCAAGACTAACACAGGCCATCAAACCTGTTCTTTCCAAACGGAAACTGAAAAAAAGCCATGGAAATTGTTAACTTATTTTTTCTATTTTGGTGGAGTTTTGTTCTCTGAGCTGGATGGTTTGGTCGTGCAGCTTTCATCGTTCTTCTGAACGACATCATCAGCACAAACTTCAGATAGAAGTGAAGTGTTCGGATTTCTCCATTTGCGTTTCACAACTTGTTCTTAGTGACCTTAAATTTGTCGTTGTTTACTTCTTTGTTTTGCTTGTGTCTCCCATTGTTTTGATTCTTGTTCTTATGTTTGTGCATGATTTTTCTGATTGGTTGATAAATTGGATTGATTTCAATATGATTGTTGATTGCTGATTGACCTGAGTGCCAGGCTTCTAAAAATTCTCTGGTGTTTTTGGAGTTTCCTCTGTCTAAGATTTCCACATTTTTCCAATTGAATGAGTGTCTGCAGTTGTCCACGTGTATTGATATAAGCGAAGAGATATCATGCCGTTTGACTGCTAATTGATGTTCATGTAGGCGGAGGTGAAGGGGGCGTCCACTTTGTCCGATGTAGTGTTTTTCGCAGTTGGCACAATTTATTTTGTAGATGATGTTTGATTTGTTTTCCTTTGTTATTTCATTCTTTGGTTTGCATAGAATTGATTGTAGTGATTTTGTCGATTTGTGTGCCACACCTATTCCGAAAGTTTTCAGCAGTCTCGTTGCGGTTTCTGAAATTCCTTGTATGTACGGTAGGGTGATCCTTTTGTTGATTTTTGTGCTTGACTTGGGTTCTAATGCTGCGTGCGGTTGGTATTTTTTGATGAAGTTGATTGGGTAGCCGTTCTTTTGAAATATGTCCTTCAGGTATTTCTCTTCATTTTTTCGTGCTGCCAGTGTACTGCAGTGTGTTCTCGTCCTCTTGAACAATGTGTGTACGCAGTTGATTTTGTGAGTTCTTTCTTTGTGACCCTTTTCTTAATCCATATTCCAACCTATGATAATAAACAGGGACAAGTACACGAAGATGAGCTCATTGAATTGTAATTTTAATTAAATGAACAACGAAAAAAAAGCGTTACACATATAATTGTCAAAACATTTTTGTATGAAAAATAAAAGGTCAACTAGACAGGTTAAAGGTAAGCTGTAACAAAGAGGAATATAGTACACAGAGTGTTAATCACTCTGGATAATAAATCAGTATGAACAAGGTAGGTTAAAGGTAAGAACAAATTGTTTTTGAACACATAAAGGAGGTTTCAGTTTTCGTATAGCCAAGACTTCAATAAACCTTAGTATACGTCGTTGAAGGCTTTTGTATAACACTACAAATGTTGACTTCATATCAACCTTATGACCAGTCTTAAGTAAATGTTTCGCTATAGAGGAAGATGTTTGTCTATTCTGTGATTTTATTTGACCACTGAAATTCATTTATTTCTGCAGCCATTTAGGTATATGTTTCGTCACCCTTTCTTGAAAATCACGATTGCTGCTCCTTATACACGTTTTTCCACACATACATGTAAATTGATAGACACAATCCCTTATGTGCTGTTTAGGTTTTCGGTTAAACATAGACCTTGTCTTTTCAATAATGACAAATAGGGTTGCATAAATTATCCTCTTGATGGCTAATTTTAATTTCCATTTCAACATAAGACTATATGAGTCGCCTTTAACTGGTAACACAATGTTAGCTCGCTTTTTGCGTAACAGAAGCGTCATAGCTCTCATTGTAATGCAACCTTACTAGTAGATTATGAATTTCAATGAATAACTATTATTCATTAACCGGAAATGTTAATTCATCATGAGTTATAATGTTGACATTCATCAAAAACAAACAGAAACATTATCATTCACATATACTTTGAATAATACTCTTTCATGTGTTCAAATAATTTGAATTATGTAGCAAAAATTAATTGTATCAAGTTAAATCTAATCTAAATATGAACGTAGAAAACTCAGTTTATGTTCAATGATTTTCAATGAAACGATTTACTTTTGCGGATTTCCAACTATCCAGTACTCAATGTATTTCACAGTTTATCTTAAGTATTATAGTCTGCTATCAAAATTAAGAATGTACAAATTAAATAATTTCATTGATTGGTTGAAGTTACACTGTTGGAATGACGGTTCAATGGTCTAGAGGTCAACCGTTCGTATGCTACACTGATAGGTACTGGGTTCGAATCTGTCGAGGCGAGATCATAGATGAACACCATTGAGGAGTCCCATACTAGGACAAAACAGCCATTTAGTACTTCCAGGTTTTCCATGTTGGTCTAACTTCAATTGATTCATGAATTCAACTATTAAATTAAATAATTTTCGTTTTAATACTTCAATATTTTTTTTCTAAAATATCAAATTCACAATGAAATTTTGCATCATAAGTAAACTATGAAATGAATATTGTAGGTTGAAAAAATTCTATATTTTGATGTCTGATTATATATCGAATAAATAAAAAGGTCAAATTGACTATCGGCATTCGACTCCAGATAATAATGTCAAGGTTAAATGAGACTTACAAATAAACTGGAGAATAAAAACCTTATTGATTATCCAATGAAATCATGAATTGATAACAATAATGTTCAGTTATATTCATTGTTCTAATAGCTCTTTTAATAATAGATAATTATAATACAGTAATAGGATGAGAAGGGATGGTTGTATCCTCTCTCTCTCCGGCTTTTGTACAGTTTTCAAGATATTACTAAATTTCTCAAATACACCCTGTAGTAATAGTCAGTGCAAATACTGTTTAAGGAATTGAAGATAGTCCTAGTATCAAAAATACGACTGATCGTCTCTAATCAATGTGTAAGTATCCTAACACTTGGTGGATGGTGAAGATATAATCAAAACATTCATGATCTGAACAAAAAACCAGACTACTTCTTCCAAGTCAATCTTTCATGGGTTGTGTACTATGTGTAAAGTAAGATGAAAGCCAATGATTTGGACGTGATGAAAAGTAGACTTATCTCTACAGTTGATGCATAGACGGCAATTGATTCATTCCAAGAAATTGAGACGTTTTCCCCTAGTTCGTAAAACAGAAGCTGGCTACCAAACCGAAAAAAACAAAGAGGATAGGCCGTTGAGCCTGGTAATCTGTGGTACTTTAGAAATCGGAGTTTTTCGCACCCAAGGGATACAGGACAGTTATATTTATATCGATGGAGAATACATCACATTGTGACGGCTCTTTACTCGAACACTACCAGTCAAGTCAGAGCTTATGGCAAACTGTCATGTACTTTTGCAACCTCAAGTGCTGTCCACTTTCTCCATTTTTGTTTAAATTCAGCATAAACCTACTGATGGAAATAACGCTCTCGTCGACTGAATTTTCAGGAATTGACTTCATTCTAGGAGGTCCACTTATCGACTTAGAATATGCAGATGATATAATCCTGTTTAGTGAAGACGCTGATAAAATGCAGTCTTTTGGAAGCACTGAGCAAGAACGCCAGAGTGTTTGGGATGTGCTTCTCCCCTAACAAATGTAAGTTGTTGCTTCAGGACTGGTCTACATCAACACCTGAACTAAGGACAGCGAGTGAGGTAGTCGAACGTGTTGAAAACTTAACTTAGCTTGGAAGCCTGAGCAACCATAATGGGTTTGCGTATGACGAAGTCTCAGCTCGGATTTGAAAAGCTCGTTCGGCTTTTGCCAACTTACGTCACCTATGGCGAAGGTGAGATATATCCGTCTATAAATTAAAGGAAGAGTACACTGCGCAGCAGGCAGTTCGTTCTGCTATATTTTACGGCTGTGAAACGCGGCCATTAAGAGTAGAAGATACTCGTAAGCTACTAGTATTTAACTACAAATGCCTTAGAAATATTGCTCACATCTTCTACGATCACCGGGTAAGTAATAGTGAGGTTAGATGCAAGGTATTAGGGAATGATGATGGTAAACCAGTTGATGACGTTATGAATCTTCATCGACTGAGATTGTTGGGCCACGTGTTGCGTATGCCTGAACACTGATTACCACGGAGTGCAATGCTAACTGGTGTTGGGGATGGTTGGAAGAAACTTAGAGGCGGTCAAACCAAAACGTGGCATCAGGCCACAACGTCACTAACTTCTAGTCTGAGCGTTGGTGGTAGATGCAGACTACTTGGTTGGTGTCTGCATGACTATCGTAACCAATAGTTGGAGACTCTTGTTGACATGGTTAAGAATCGATCACAATGGCGTCGATGTATACATTCTCTGTCTTCCCTTAAATTAAGATTAAAATTGCTTCATATCTTTCTTTCTACGAACTAATTCTTCATTCCTGTGTTGTCTTTATATGCAATTTTTCTTTTATATATTACCACCATTGAATTATCTACTCCTATGAATCCGGTGTCAATCTTGTTGTGCTAATGCGGTATGGCAACTTCGACCGATGCACATATGTGCCTTGTCCTACGTTGTAGCTGACTGATTGCTCGAAAAACACCACCCATCGACCGAGACTCCTTTCAATATTATATCACTAATTCGAGTGTTATTAGCTACAGATCATTTCACCCATATCAGACTTTTCGTTGCTAGTAATTCGGAAGAGTTGAAAAAGCTTCCCATAGTTACTAAACTGAACTGTAGAATCTGACTCTTAAATACGCACCAATTCACAAGGTAATTTCAACAAGTTACTTAATCTAAAAATAGAATCATACCAATGAAGTTGTCTTTTCGATAATGAAATCATACTTTTATTTAACATGTTACATACAGTAACATTAGTATTATTATTATCAATAATATTACAAATCATACTGTCACTAATAATAAAAACAGAATGATGAATACAAATTTACAATCGTGAAATGGACGTACCGGTAAAAACGAAAAGGAACAACACCATCAATAATAATAATGATACAAAATGACTTCACTTCATTATTACTAATCCATTGATGATGATGTCTACATAAAATCAAGTCGAATTAATCTAAATCACACAATTGATTATGTGTGTTGATGTGCATTTTGTGTGTAGTACGTGTGAATGTGTGTCTGTCCGTGTGACAGAGAGTTAAAGGATAAAGTTGAAGGAATCTTCTATTTGTACATAAAAATCCATACCCACTAATGGAAGTAGTTATGCATGATTCGTAATGTTAAGATAATAATAATAAGATTATAATATACCTAAGATTACTGTAAGCAAAATAATAATAGAGGTCATTTCAGATACATAGAATAGTATGGTATACATTTATAACATTAACTATCTATCTGAATGAAATCAGAATAAACAAATTTAGACAATAATCCTACCAAAAAAAAATTATGTAACGAGGGGAGGGTTTGTTTTTTAAGTAAAACAAAAAAAAGAGAAGTGGAAAAAATAACTCGGGTTGGTTAGTGATTATTATTATTATCATTAAAAATAAACAACCACTATTGGATAGGCACATATAAGTCATATATATATAACGAGAACAGAATCGATAATTGGATTGTTTGGTAGAACCATTCCTTCCCCCCCTCTCTCCAAAAAAAGAAGAAGGAAGAGTTGGACTTTAAACGGATCAAGAAGAAATCAATTACATGTATCATTCAGGAATAAGAAAATCAATTGAAATATATATATAAAGGAAGAAAAAGAAGACAAAATCCTTCATGTATAGTAATAGTTTGTTAATTCATTCATATTATAGAGGCATAGTGACAAATAAATGAGTATGATTCGTGTTGTATTCTAAACAAAACAAAACAAAACAACAGTGATACACAATTTGTATACTGTTTAATTTGTAATTTGTCCATTTGTATTAATCAGTGGAGATAAATTATTATCTATAGCAATTGTTGAATTAATAAATGAATGACATTTACCACCATTAGTTAGACCATTTACAACATTATCACACATGATATCTTGTGCTTCGATATCTTTCACTGGAACACATTGTTCAATCGGTTTACTTTTGTTATTATCATGATGATTATTTGCAGATGGATACAATCGACGAACGGGAAATTCTAAGAAAAGAGTGAAACCACCGCATAGAAGAATAACACCACATATTCTTAATGACCAAACAAATGTACCCGTGTAATCAGCAACAAAACCTATAAGAAAAGATTCATTAATTAATGTTTAAAAATAATTTTCAAAAAAAATCGAAAAAATTGTCAATCTATCTGGATACAACAACCAACATGCCAAAATAAACAAATAACTAGGGGTGTTCAGTGTATACATTTTGAGTTTGTTCAACGTGATGGGAATTATAATGTTTAACCAATCAACTGCCCATTAGGATGGAAAATAGCTGAGCAAAGTGGAAGAAAAATGGTACACCTAATGATAACGGATGCACACTACAGAATCCGAAAATACCAACACGTCATAGAGGACCAAAAGATGAAGCTACACAGGACATTTACGTCAGAACACTTGAAAATCTTGACAACAGCCATCGAGATATCATGCAAACGACACATAGATTTATTTATTTATTTATTTATTTATTTGAACACATAAATATTGGTACAAGAGAGCGCCAATATATATGCGCCACACAAAACAATGGGAATTCGAAGAGAAGTAGAAAGAAAAAAAAACTAAGGAACGCAAAAGAAAAAGAGAGTAATGACGAAGAGGTACAATCAGAAGAAATCTTTCAGGTAAAGGAGACACAACCACTTTTTATGAAGAAAGTAAAAGAAGGTTACAGCAGGATCGCCACTGGCTTCTATTCTGGGCCATATCTGATAACGTCTCTAGCCACTGTGTTGCACCATCTCTCGGACCCCAGCCAGGGAGTCGTGAAGGACCAACACAAGCCAGTCCTTTGCAGCTTTCTTTCATGCCACGACACCATGTCATGCACTGACCACCTCTCCGCTTCTTCCAACCAGTCCCAGAGTCGGCAAATAATGCACGACGTGGAATTCTCTGGGACGACATTCGGAGAACATGTCCAAGCCACCGAAGTCGGTGTTTCAAGATGGTGACACCAATTGAGTTATCATCTCTGTGCCCGAACACACGATGCCGAACCTCTGCATTACTGACATGGTGTTGCCACTGAATGTCAGCAATCCTTCGGAGACAGCGATGATCAAACACAGAGAGTCGTCTAACGTCCTCAACTCGGAGAGGCCAGGTTTCACAAGCATAGAGCAAAACTGCTCTCACCGACGCGTTGTAGATCCGGCCTTTTACAGCCAGACTGACATCACGAAGGCGCCAAAGGTGGCCCAGATTGGCATAAGCCGCTCTGGCTTTCACTATTCGTGCATTGATCTCATCACTCACACCCCCACCAGCACTTATGCAGCTACCCAGATACACGAACTTCTCAACTACGTCTATCTGCTCACCATCCAGGGTGAGTACAGGATTGGGATCCTGCCAGTCTTGTAGAAGTACTTTGCACTTCGAAGGTGCAAAGCACATACCATACCTACGGACATTGATTGCCAACTGATTAAGTGCGGATTGCATGCCTTGGGCATTATCGCACAGTAAGACAATATCGTCCGCATACTCAAGGTCGAGAAGTCTTTCTCCAGGCAACAGATCCACACCACCATTACTTACATTCATCAGAGCTGTTTCCAGAATGTCATCGATGGCAAAGTTGAAGAGGAATGGTGAGATTGGGCAACCCTGCCTAACCCCACTGCTCGAATGGAACAACGGAGAGAGGTGGTTGTATGCCCTCACTCTGCCTGAGGTGTTTTTATACAGGGCTTTTAGGATGTTAATAAACTTCTCAGGCACACCCTTCTTCAATAGACAATCCCAGAGAACAGTCCTATCCAACGAATCGAAGGCAGCCCTGATGTCAAGAAACACTACGATTGTTGGCCTTTGAAAAGTATGGCGGTGTTCTAACATTTGGAGGAGGGTGAAGATATGATCAATACATCCTCGACCAGAACGAAACCCAGCCTGCTCCTCTCGAGTCAATCTTTCTCGGGTTTTGAACAACCTACGAAGAATGACGGAAGCCAATAGCTTGGACGCAATCGGAAGTAAACTTATCCCCCGATAGTTGTTACAAGAACGACGTGAACTCTTTTTAAAGATAGGGACAACTATCGACTCATTCCATGACGTTGGTACACTCTCTAGTTCCCAAACCTTTGTAAACAACGTCGTCAATTCCTTAGTCAAAAAGTCACCACCATCTTTAAAAAGAGCCGGAGGTAAGTCATCTGGGCCAGGTGATTTGTAACGCTTCAAGAGTTGGAGTTCCTTGTGGACTTCCTCCTCATTTGGTGGATCAGTCGTCACCGGCCATGGAGGGCTGGACAGTCTGACCGATGTTACCGGAGCAGCAGGCCAGTTGAACTGCCCTTCGAAAAATTCTGCCCATCGTCCAAGACGTCGATGGATGTTTGTGATTGGCATCCCATCATCCTCGCAGATTGTTTCACTCACACCAGACTTCTTGCTGCCAGTGGCTCGGATGAGTTGGAAGAGCTTCCGGTAGTTACCAGATGCAGCTGCTGCTTCCAGCTCATTAGCACGCATCGACCACCAGGCTTCTCGGTCCTTACGCAAGCTTTGCCCGATTTCCTTACGTAAAAACCTTCGTTTATGGTCAAACTCACGGTTACCCGGAGTAGACCGACGGGCTTCAATGAGTTGTAAGGAACCAGAAGAAACCCAGTGCTTAAAAGCGGGACGTTTCGCAAACCCACAACTGACTGTTCCCGCCATTTTCATCGCGTCATGCAATTGCAACCAATGCTCATCTATACTTTTCGGTGGAGTGGTAGCTAGCCTAGAGGCTAGCTCGGTTCGATACTTACTTGCAACAGAAGTTGCAACCAGCTTGCTAACATCAATCCGTTGATGGCGTTCACTTCGTTGTCCACTGAAAAGTAAGGCAAGATTGGCGCAGACCAAGGCATGGTCAGAGTCCAGATAGGTACTCCAAAAGGAGCGGCAGTCTTGTACACAACCACGCCAGCGGTAGCTGATCGCGATGTGATCAATCTGAGTCCAGGCTTGAGATGCAGAGGGAGGACGCCAGGTGGCACATCGGCGATGACTGTGCCGAAAGTTAGTGCTAGCCAGAAACAGGTTGTGGTCTGCGCAAAGTTGCAGTAGACGGTCCCCGTTATCTGACCTGCGACCGACGAGTCCCCATCGGCCACCTAAACGACTCTCTTCTGTGCCTAGACGCCCGACCTGAGCATTCAAGTCTCCGGCTAGTACTACAATATCTGTCGAACGCACTTTCTGGAGAAGAACTGATAACTGGTGGTAAAACTCATCCTTGATTGCATCCGGGCTGCAATCTGTCGGGGCATAGGCGGAGATGACGAAAAGACATCGTTTCTCACCCCGATTTCTTCTCACTTTGATGGAACTTTCTAATCTAACAGCACATAACCGACTGTTAATGGGGATCCAATCGACTAGTGCTGCCTCAGCTCTAGCGCTTAGTGCGACACCAACGCCAGCAAAACCAGACGAAGATGCCACAGGGTCCCCGGATAAGCGCACGTAAAACAAGCTTTTCGAAGCGACAGATGGAGATCGAATTTGTAGTACTTCGCCAGAGTCTTGAATACGGGTCTCGGATAGACAACACACGTCGATATTAAGACTTTCCAAAGACATAGCCAGCCCTATCTGTTGTCCGACCTGCATAAATGTGCGAACGTTGAAGGCAGCCAGTTTGAATGATGCACGTGGTTTCAGAAAATCTGCTTCAGTCCTCGTATTCGGTGGTAACATACAATTTTCAACCGGACAGTGACTCGAGAACGTTTAGATACAGTCGGAATTCCACCAAAGACGAGCCGCTGTATAAGTATAAAAGAAGGTGAATAATGTGGAAAATAATAATAATAATGATAATAATAACAATAATGACAATAATAGTAGTAATAATAATATTAGTATTAATAATGACAATAATTGAAGTGATCATAATTTGAATCAATTGATTGTTTTTCAAAGCGACAAAAGTAGTTTCCATAGACATAAACAGTTCATCATTTGTGTGTGGGCTGTGATACTGCCCGGGTGCCCAAACCGAAGCAGGTGGTTATCTTAGGGGGCCACTCCCCGAGCCTTTGACCTAAAGGTCTAACCCACAAGGCAGTGGAGCATCGTAAGGAGATGCAGTCCCATGGTAGCCGGTGACCAACGATTGGTTCATACGCCATTCGTTCCCGCAGGATACTGGAGCCCTTGTGCACCATTGGTTTGGAATCCGGTTAAAGCGCCGGACATTCGCTTCTCGTCCTCTCATTTTCGTAAACAACACCCCCGCCACGAGAAGGCAATGAGTAGGACTTCCCTGGCAGAGGCTATATACGCGTGGCCGCCTTAAAGAAAAAACTGATCAAGATCTCAAAACCACCCATGGAAGAAAACACAAACAACTGCGTGATAAATTTGTCAAAACAACCATTAACAAATACGGAAGAGCACCTACTCCAAAAAGGATTAAACTACAATACAAGCGACGCCTCAAAGCTGGAATTCTTCGCAGCACTGGAGCCATCACTCAAAACTTCGGGAATCACTGAAGAAACACAACAAGAAATAAGGCAAACTATAGTACCGCTAACTCAACGTGCGAAGGAAAACAACCAACTGACTCCACAAGAACAAAAGGCCTTAAAAGAACTCAAAAATAGAAAGGATATTGTCATAATACCAGCGGACAAGGGACGCACCACAGTAATCATGGACAAAGAAGAATACGTCAAAATAGCCGAAGAACTACTAGAAGATAAGAGCACATACAAACTGATGGATACAAATCCCGTCAAAAAACTAGACAACCAAATCTCAAAGACCTTAAACAAGTTAGTCAAAGCAGGAGAAATAACAAAACAAGAACAATGGAGAATGAAATCCAACGGACCAGTACTTCCTCGATTCTATGGCAGACCCAAAATACACAAACCAAACATCCCACTACGTCCAATTGTAGCCCTCCCCGGAACACCAACGTACAATTCGTCAAAAGAAATTTCAAGAGTACTGAGACATTTAGTAGATTCAGCCAACCACTCAATCAAATCCCCTACACAATTCCTGAATCAAATTAAGGACATCCAAATCAACAACGACGAACTGATGATATCCTTTGACGTGACAGCACTATTCTCCTCAATTGAACCAAGATTAGCAAAAGAAACTATATCCCTGCTGCTCAACAACGACACAAACCTCACTAAATACACGAAGCTTCAAATTCAAAGTCTACAGGAACTCATCAATTTATGCCTAACAACATACTTTCAATTCAACAACAAAATCTACGAACAAACGAAAGGGACACCAATGGGATCACCAATATCAGGATTGATCGCAGAGGCAGTGATGCAAAGACTAGAAGCCGCTATATTACCAGAGATCAAACCGAAAATTTGGATTCGCTATGTAGACGACACCTTCGTCATCGTCAAAAAGAATGAACTAGAAAACACTTACAACCTGATCAACAATGTCTTCGATGACATCAAGTTCACCATGGAACAGGAGTCAAACAACCAACTAGCATTCTTGGATATATTGATCACTAGAACCGACACAGGAAAACTGGAAACTCAAGTATATAGGAAACCGACCCATACAGATCAAATTCTCAACTACAATAGCAACAACCCCAGAGCTCACAAAATCAACTGCGTACACAATTTGTTCAAGAGGGCGAGAACACACTGCAGCACACTGGCAGCACGAAGAAATGAAGAGAAATACCTAAAGGATGTATTTCAGAAGAACGGCTACCCCATCAACTTCATCAAAAAATACCAACCGCACGCAGCATTAGAACCCAAGTCAAGCACAAAAATCAACAAAAGGATCACTCTACCATATATACAAGGAATATCAGAAACCGCAACGAGACTGCTGAAAACCTTCGGAATAGGTGTGGCACACAAACCGACAAAATCACTACAATCAATCTTATGCAAACCAAAAGATGAAATAACAAAGGAAAACAAATCAAACATCATCTACAAGATAAATTGTGCCAACTGCGAAAAACACTACATCGGACAAAGTGGACCCCCACTTCACCTCCGCCTACATGAACATCAATTAGCAGTCAAACGGCATGATATCTCTTCACTTATATCAATACACGTGGGCAACTGCGGACACTCATTCGATTGGAAAAATGTGGAAATCTTAGACAGAGGAAACTCCAAAAACACCAGAGAATTTCTAGAATCCTGGCACTCAGGTCAACCAGCAATCAACAAGCATATTGAAAACAATCCAATTTATCAACCAATCAGAAAAATCATGCACAAACATAAGAACAAGAATCAAAACAATGGGAGACACAACCAAAACAAAGAAGTAAACAATAACAAATTTAAGGTCAATAAGAACCAATCAACGTCGAGGTGCACAGAACAAGCTTTGAGATACATATGGAGAAATTCAAACACTTCACTTCTATCTGAAGTTTGTGCTGATGATGTCGTTCAGACGAACGATGAAAGCTCCACGACCAGACCATCCAGCTCAGAGAACAAAACTCCACCAAAATGGGCATTATTGTATTCCAGCCACAAAATACCCTGATATGGACAAGGGTGAAAAGAGTCAGCTCTCCCTCTACAAATGCTCTCACATGGCCATGTGCATAGAACTTTTAACAGGGAAGTCCTAATCACTGCCTTCTCGTGGCAGGAGTGTTGATTAAGAAAATGTGATGACGAAAAGTAAATGTCTGTGGCTTTATCCGCGTTGATGGACATGGAGAGTTCACTGAGGGGAGTTAGAAAACCCCTAATCCAAACCAATGATGCACATAGGCTCCAGGATCCTAAGGAAACAAATGACGTATGAACCAATTATTGGTCACTGGCTAACATGAGACTGCATCTTCTGACGTTGATCAACATGGGCAGTATCCCAGCCCTCATACAAATCGAATGATTTATATGGCGCATATCTATTTGGTGCCTCCTTTATTATTTATTTGAACACATATATATTGGTACAAGGGAGGGTCCATTTGCACCATTGGTTTGGAATCTGGTTAAAGCACCGGACGTTCACTTTTCGTCCTCTCATTTTCGTAAACAACACCCCTGTCACGAGAAGGCAGTGAGTAGGACTTCCCTGGCAGAGGCTGTACATGCGTGGCCGTGTGACAGCATTTCGACAGGGAGGGCGGGTCCACCTCTCTCTCGGCGATACCAGGGCATTTGGGGGCAAAACAATGTGCATCCATGATTCCGCCCTTCGCGAGATTCGAACCGAGGACCTATCGGTCTCGCGAGCAAGCGCTTAACCATTAGGTCACTGAGTCAGTCAGACCACCGAGCTATATACCATATATTCAATAATCATCAATCATTCTTTGTTGTTATAATAAGAAACTCAGAAATATATCTTATTTTTTCTATAGTTATTTCAGTCCCGTGATCGGTTTTATAATAACTTATAACTATTGCATAGATAGGAAACGTAATCGAGAGAACATGTGACGATAATAACCAACAATAATCTGTGTAGTTTAATTAAAGACATCGTTTGAATGTAACAGCATTACTCATTTTTATTTGCTTTACTTACTTCATGATCAACTCATGTCACACATATTCAATTAAAATAATTCGCTTCATAGTAAAATGACAGTTTGGTCAGTATCATTCAATGAATGTTTATCAAGAGGAACAATATGTTGCTATGTTAATTGAGCACATTCTGATGGTAGATAGGAGAGATTGCAAAGTCTTATTCTTATTACACACCGAATTGAATAACTTATCATGAAGTAAAGAATCTATAGATCTCACATTCAGACACATATTTGAATGTTACTATTCCATCCATTTAAATATGAAGAATTATGGGATTTATATTGTTGAGTTAGATTACTATCACCAATGTTTGGCTTGTAGATTTTTGGACTCCTATTATCCACAGAATTTATATATTTCAATCAAAACACAACTCTATTGGATAAGATATAGAAGTCAGTATATTCAATAGACGTAGACAATAAGTTGTAAGAAATCCAACCAGACCACTAAAGGATGTTATTGATTTACATGACAGTCAAGTTTAAGCTTTTCAATGAATAAATTCCGTAATGTGTTATAGGAAAAAAAACGTCACACTTTGTTAGATTATAATCTGGAAATTCATCATAATTCTTTCAAAAAAAAATAATAAGGATTTAAAAACAGTATTACATAACACTTACCCATCAAAAATTGTCCCGGTGATATAACTAACCCTAAAATAACCATAGTTACTGCTAAAGATTGTGCTAATTGTGAAGAGCCAACCCAATCGCATAAAACTACAACCATTTGAGTCATTGCAGTTCCACTACATATACCATGAATAGCAGAGCATATAAAATAAGATGCTATTAGTAATGATTTACCATTACTGTCAACAACATCACCATTAACATCAGTAATAATCTAGAAAATGAAAATATGCATTATAAACAAAACATTATTATTATATTTGAACAGATAGATGTGTGTACACATAAACGTGAATTAATCACTTAACCAATTGAAATCCATTCTACATAGGGTATGGCAATTGATTGTGTTAAAAATTAGAGGATGTAAACATGTAACTTGCAAGAAAACATCAATATCAATATAACCAGTTCAGTCTAATGTTGAGCTACTGACTATGATTGATAAGTGTAAACATATTGAGCGAACATTTTAGTTTATCACTTCATCATAGTGTTTAATTATGAAATGCTAGTTTATTTCTCCGTTTCCATAGACTAGTCTATGCAATGTTATCGGAATGTTCCTGTAGATCTAAAATTGTGAAATAAATCAGACAATTTTAGTAGTTTCACTAGGTTCAAAACGAAATTAAGTGTAATGTAATTGGTACTGTAAATAAGTATATAACAATAACGATTTAAACTAAGATTTATTTTATTTGAACACAGATATTGATACAAGGAGGCACCAAGTACATATGCGCCACACAGATCTCATTTAATATATGTGAGGGCTGTGATACTGCCCGGGTGCCCAGACCGAAACAGGTGGTTCTCTTAGGGCCACACCCCGAGCCTTTGACCTAAAGGTCTGATCCACAAGGCAGTGGAGCATCGTAGGGAGATGCAGTCCCATGGTAGCCGGTGACCAACGATTGGTTCATACGCCATTTGTTGCCGCAGGATACTGGAGCCCATGTGCACCATTGGTTTGTGATCCGGTTAAAGCGCCGGACATTCGCTTTTCGTCCTCTCATTTTCGTAAACAACACCCCCGCCACGAGAAGGCAGTGAGTAGGACTACCCTGGCAGAGGCTGTACATGCGTGGCCGTGTGACAGCATTTCGACAGGGAGGGCGGGTCCACCTCTCTCTCGGCCGTACCAGGGCATTTATTATGAAAAGTTCGTAACTGATAAATAATATTGTGAGATATGAGTGTTGAAATCAACTTCTTCAGTTATTTTTATGATCCCATTTCAGTTCATTGACCCAATAAATTACTTACTTATTTACGCCTGTTACCCCTCAAGGAGGAGCATAGACCACCCAACAGGATTCCCCAACAAACTCTAACTTGGAAAATCGTTTCCAGTTCTTTCCAATTGCTATTGATTATTTTGATGTTTGTTACCGATTCTTTACAATTTCTTTTTTCCTCTTCCTATAAGGATTCCAAGTTAGGCCTATTCACCTCTAACGTCTTTTCTTAATTTCCTCTTCAGATGGAATCTGGTTTGTTTTCTCCTATAGTAGTCTATTGATGATGGTTTTCGGTCAACGAACATGGAGTATCTTGCGTAGACAATTGTTTATAAATATTTATACTCTCTTGATGATGGTTGTGGTAGTTCTCCATACAATAGGACTGTTTTGACGTATACATTGAAGATTCCGACTTCGGCGTTTGCTGACGGCTATTTTAATTTTTAAATGTTTAGCAGTTGATATTCTGAACATTTTTTTGCTTAGCAATGACGTTTTCACTATTCGTAGGGATTTAAATTAATCTGACTGATAATATTCAGGAATAAGCTTTTGTCAATCTTTATTGATAAATGAGCATCATGTGTAGATAACTTCAATATGACAAACCACCCTAGTCGGTGACGACCTCACTAATTCATCCACCGATTTGTCATATTTACATGATATCATAAGTCTAAATTCAGCATTCCTTACTCAATAATCCCAAACTACTCTAGTCTATTTGAGATTCTACTAGTAACCACATCATCCATCTGTTTTATAGCTACATTGATTAAGACAAAATGTGTACAAACTTTTATTTTAGATGCTTGTTTTTTGTAACCAAAATATAATTGATACAAGTCACCTATTCTTTAAATAAAAAAAAACTGATCAATGATCTGTATTACTGAAACAATTTGGCAAATGATATTTCAATTATAGTAGAATTGAGATTGTACTTAACACACACAGATAACACGGTACTTTTTTTATAATGATCATTATTTGATTAACATAGTTGTATTATAAAAGTGAAAGATAAAAAAAGAGGTTGGTTTTTAGGGTATTTGTTGAATTATTGCTTAAATCAATTTGAAAATGAAACAGTTGAATGATCAATCAAGTAGGTATAAGTTAAAGAGGAAATTAATAAATTCGTTGTGGAAAGGTGAAAATCTTAATTAAGTAATGTCAATAAATGATTATATGTTTTAAATATCAGTCGGTCAGTTAGTCAGCTACAACGTAGGATAAGGCACATATATGCATCGGTCCAAGTTGCCATACCTCATTCACACAACAAGATTGACACCGGATTCATAAAAGTAGTTAATTCAGAGGTGGTAATATATAAAAGAAAGATCGCAATAAGAATATAATAATACAGGAAGAAAGAATTAGTTCGTAGAAAGAAAGATATGAAGCCAGTTTAATCTCATAGTTTAATGGAAGACAGAGAGTGTATACATCGACGCCATTGTGATCGATTCTCAACCACGTGACACAGAGTCTCCAACCATTGTTATCTGCTGTTTGTCTGTAGAATACACTTTCTACACCTTACCCAGACTTCTTGATCGAGTTAGCAGAGTCGGGGACAACGAACCAGAATAGCTATCGAGTCGCTGAATCATTGATCCTTCGTTCCGTTCGAGTAAGACGCATCAGTAGTAGCATTCAAGCATAACGAAACATAACAAATTGGCGACGGTGGTTTTTCAATGATGGGCCCTTCCAAACTTGGACTGTTACTTGAGCAGCAGCTGAAATTGATGCAAATGTTGATGGAGACCAAGGTTACGCCTCCCTTACAGCCGAGCTCGTCTAGTTCAACCACGGCACCATCGGTAGATGGCATCGCAAATAGCATAACTGAATTCCATTATGATCCTGATGCTAATGTTACTTTTGAGATGTGGTTCAGGCGTTATGAAGATCTATTTAAATTCGATTTCGCCAATCAAGCTGATGCTTGGGAAAGTGCGACTGCTACTTCGTAAATTGGGTGCAACTGAGCTGGACAAGTATTGCAATCTGATCCTGCCTTTGGACCCACGTGACCGATCATTTGCAGACACAGTTCAAACATCAAGCCAACATTTTTACGATAACTCGTCACTGTTTAATACTTGTTATCGATGCTTGAAGCTAACTATGAACAAAGATGATGATTTTCTTACGCATGTGGGCGTCGTCAACCGTGAATGCGAACGCTTCCGGTTAAAGTCCTTGACTGAAGATCAGTTTAAAGCCTTGATCCTTATTTGCAGCCTGCAGCACCAAAAGTTTAGTGACTTACGAACAAGGCTACTAAGTCGTTTGGATCAAGAGCCGAAACTCATCCTGAGTGATATAGCTAATGAATATCAACGTCTCATTAATCTGCAACGAGACACTTCTATGGTCCAGAGTGGTGTATCTAGCCGATCTGAAGTACGAGCGGTGCAACAGATACCTTACAAAAACAAATACGCCTCTTCTTTATCCAGTCCGTCCCACTCCAGCTCGAGACGACAGACTAAAGCAATTCCCCCTGCTCCTTGCTGGCAATGTGGTGCATGGCACTACGTTTAAAACTGCCCATTTAAGCAACATCGATGCAAGGAGTGTACGGTTGTCGGTCATAAGGATGGGTTTTGTCTGAAGAAGAAGACTCCAAGTCAATCCAGGAATACCAAAAAGACCCTTCCTAGAACCTGCACCAATTCATTGAGCTTAGCATCTTCGTGTCAAAATTCATCACCAGGTCAGAGAAAATTTATTACTGTTAATATTAATGGGCATTCATCTATATTGCAAATAGATACAGCATCAGATATCACTATCCTCTCTCGTAAGACTTGGACCGAAATGGGCAGCCCAAACTTGCAGCGTACAACGCAAAAGCCTCGTACTGCGTGTGGTAATTACCTTCACCTGCTAGGACAAATGGAATGTACAGTTACTTTCCGTGATTCGGCATTTGTTAGGGTATGTTACATAACGCCAGCTGATCTAAATTTGCTCGGGTTAGATTGGTTCGATCAATTAAATTTAGCTGGTCCCGTTGAATTCCATATGCGACCTGGTATCACAACCCCAACTACGACAACAACCACATGACTTGGATGCATATACGAGGAACTTAATGACGCAGTTTTCAACTATTTTCCAACCTGGATTGGGTCGCTGCTCTGTCATGAAAGCAACACTTCGATTGAAAACTAGGGCTAAGCCTGCTTTTCGCCCAAAGAGACCTGTGCCTTATGCAACATTACAAACAGTAGATGAAGAATTGAATCGCCTTCAACAACAAGGAGTTATTACTCCCGTTTCCTACTCTGCATGGGCAGCACCTATTATGGTTATTAAGAAAGCCAACGGCACGATACGTATATGTGCTGACTTTTCAACAGGTCTTAATGCAGCTCTGGAACAACATCATTATCCCCTGCCTGTTTCCGCAGACCTATTTACCATGCTGAATGGGGGAAGGTTTTTCGCTAAGCTGGATCTAGCTGATGCTTATTTGCAAGTGGAAGTAGATGAAGCATCAAAAGAGCTGCTAACTATCAATACCCATCGTGGTTTGTTCTAGTATAACCGTCTACCTTTCGGGGTCAAAACCGCACCATCTATTTTCCAGCAACTAACGGATACCATCCTATCAGGTATCTCGGAAGTCGCGGCTTATCTGGACGACATTAGAACAGTTACGAGAACGTATGACATTGGTACTGCAACGCACCAGTGACAACGGTTTCCGGTTACACCCAGAGAAATGCCAGTTTTATTTGCAGTCGGTAAAGTACTTGGGGTTTATTTTCGACGCCGACGGCAGCAGGCCGGATCTTGAGAATATCCGAGCTATCAAACTGATGCCCACTCCCACTAATGTCTCGGCACTACGTTCCTTCCTGGGACTTGTCAGCTATTACTCAGCGTTCGTTCCATCGATGCATGATATTCGCGCTCCACTCAATAGCTTACTGCAGAAGAACAGCTCTTGGAACTGGACTAAACAGTGTGACGCTGCATTTTGTAAACTGAAGTCCATTATTAGTTCGGAATTGCTGTTGACACACTACGATCCAGCCATGCCGATCATCGTAGCTGCAGACGCTTCAGCGTATGGCCTAGGTGCTGTTATCTCCCATCAGTTTCCGGATGCGTCGGAAAAAGCCGTTATGCATGCAGCCCGCACACTAACCCCAGCAGAAAAGAAATACAGCCAGATAGAAAAAGCGCTTGCGCTTGTGTTTGCTGTGCGCCGTTTCCACAAGTTCCTGTACGGTCGGAGATTCACGCTTCTCACAGATCACAAGCCTTTACTTGCAATATTCGGGTCGAAATCTGGCATTCCAGCTCATTCTGCAAATCGTCTTCAGAGATGGGCCTTAGCGCATCCAGTACCGACGCACTCAACAATTTGGTCAGGCGGATGCCTTATCACGACTCATAAGTGACCAGTTGGCGACTGAGGAAAACACGGTAATCGCATCTCTGCTAGCGGAAGACCACGCCGAATGTTATCTGACGACCGCAATACGATCTTTGCCAGTATCTGCAACGGACATACAAAATGCTTCTAAGAGCGACCCCATCATCAAGAGGACTATGAGCTATGTCACCAACTATTGGCCGTCTAAGAAGTTTGGTGGTGATATAAAACAGCTGTATCAGCGGCGGGATTCTCTATGCATTGTAAACGACTGCTTGATGTTCGGAGAGTGGTAGTGCCAGAATCCCTTCGTGCAAAAGTGCTGAAACAGTTCCACCTTGGTCATCCGGGGATTAGACGAATGAAATCCATAGCCAGGAGTCAAGCATATTGGCCGCTAATGGATCAACATATGACAGAATTGGTTGGAAAATGTATGCGCTGTCAGCAAGCAGCAAAAGTGAACGCCAAAGTTCCACCAGTTTCATGGCCACAACCTGATCATCCTTGGTCCAGGATACACGTCGACTTTGCAGGCCCGATTAACGGAACCATGTATCTAGTTGTAGTCGACGCCCTTTCGAAATGGCCTGAAATCAACCCTATCATACCGCCAACGACGACTAAAACAATACAAATCCTCACAGAAATTTTCTCCCGAAATGGTATACCAGATACCATTGTATCTGACAACGGGTCGCAATTTACCTCTAGCCAATTACAGTCATTCTGTCAACGGCTAGCAATAGAGTACTTACGCTCGCCACCATACCACCCGCAGTCGAATGGGCAAGCAGAAAGGTTTGTGGATACGTTTAAAAGAGCCTTGGCTAAGACAAAAGGGGAGGGGACACCAGCGGACGTGTTGCAAAATTTCTTATACGTGTACCGAACAACACCAAATGAGACGTTGCCGGAGCGAAAGTCCCCAGCAGAGATCCTAATGGGAAGAAGACTGAAGACAATCCACAGCCCGATGCATCCAAGCAATGCACCAACACCAGTACGGACAAAGTTTGAAAAGCAATCCACGTACGAAGTGGGATGTCCTGTGTTTGCCCGTGATTACAGATCAACCCATGGTCCATGGACGGAAGCGCGAATGGTCAGGAGAGTTGGCCGAGTCATGTACGAAGTTGAGGTAGGCAGTGACAGGTGGCAACGCCATCAAAATCAGTTACGCAAACGGTTAGCCCCAGACCGCCCATCAACCGAAGCAAATATTCCTATTGACATCCTGCTAGACACATTCAACTTACCGGCAACCTCACCACAAGAAAAACCTCAACAGCAAACTGAAACACGTTCCAGACGGTGGCCTCTTCGTCAGCGGCGAGCTACAGTCAAGATGCAGGTTGACTCTGGGAAAGCCCGCTATTAAAAAGGGGAGGAGTGTTGGGGCCGATAGATCCCCAAAACTCATATTTTTTAAATTTTATCTTATCGATTAAATGTTTAAATATTTGTATGGGGGTCAATTGATGAACTATCGATTAAATGTTAAATAGCGGTCAGTTAATGAACTCATTGATTAATGATTAAAAACATTTTACTATGACAATATCGATTGTAAATATTTGTATAAATACGCTTGACTTGTGTGGAGTTTTGTTCTCTGAGCTGGATGGTTTGGTCGTGGAGCTTTCATCGTTCTTCTGAACGACATCATCAGCACAAACTTCAGATCGTTCAGAAGAACGATGAAAGCTCCACGACCAAACCATCCAGCTTGACCTGACTTGATATCTGCTGTTTGCCTGTAGAATACACTTTCTACGCCTCACCCAGACTTCTTGATCGAGTTAGCGGAGTTGGGTACAACGGACCAGAATAGTCTATCGACATTCTGAATCCCTTGATCCGATCGATAAGTCACTGCCCACCTAATCGGCGGCCCCTTGAGATATAACAGATAGTCACGCGGACACCAACCAAGTAATCCGCATTTACCAACATGGCTCAGACTAGAGGTTAATGACTTAAATGACTGATGCCACGTTTTGGTTTTACCGCCTCTAACTTTCTTCCAACCATCCCCAACACCAGTTAGCATTGCACTTCGTGGTAATCAGTGTTCAGGCATACGCAACACGTGGCCCAACAATCTTAGTCGATGAAGACTCATAACGTCATCAACTGGTTTACCATCATCATTCCCTAATACCTTGCATCTAACCTCACTATTACTTACCCGGTGATCGTAGAAGATGTGAGCAATATTTCTAAGGCATTTGTAGTTAAATACTAGTAGCTTACGAATGTCTTCTACTCTTAATGACCACATTTCGTAGCCGTAAAATAGAGCAGAACGAACTGCCTGCTGCGCAGTGTACTCGTTCATTAATTGATAGATGGATATCTCGCCTTCGCCATAGGTGACGTAAGTTGGCAAAATCCAAACGAGCTTTTCGAATTTGTGCTGAGAATGTTTTAAATATACAACACAATTGACTGATATATATATATATATATATAGGCTGGTAGAAAAAAAAATATAAACTTGGTTAGAGGCAAGGTATGTTGTTGAGTCGTGAAGTCATTGATTAACCGACTGTTAATTAGCTCTAGCCGTGCATAAGCATTCAAACGTTTTGCAGTTTGGATTAATCAAGAGTTAACTAAAACCTACAAGAGATAACTCATATGCTTCAAAACCGATTTTTAAAATAGCAGAGAAATGGCCTCTATCAAAGATCTGACTAGTTAACTATGACTGTAAACTGATATCCTATAGGTTTTCTGGTTTTAAGTGTTTTCGATTGCTGATTTCTCAATTATTGTGGAGTATATCAATATGAAACTTAACTTGTTATTCAACCATGCAAAGAAATTAGATCACAAAGGATTATGTAGGGAAAACTGCTAAATGACAACATTGAATAAAAGTTAATATTATTTTAACAAGTCTATTGCTTCATTCATCGTATCGAAATTCTATGGCACAGGAAACTTATGCCAAAATCTGAATTAAATAGTGACACAGAATGGTATGCCTAAAATCAGATAGAACAGAAGAACTTGATGATTTAAGGCCTTCAAGAATGGTAAGTAAGACTAGTTATCATACAAGTTGAGGCATACAAAAAATAGTCTCCATTTCTTGATTATTGCAATATATTAAATAATAATAACATAATGCCCCTTGAGATAAAACCACTGAGGAATCTGTTTTATTAATTTAAAGTAACAAAGAATATTTGCATACAGTGATAAGAACTGATTGTCGAGGTTATCTACTGCCACCATTCCTGCTCAATTCCTGTATAAGCTTACTGATATATATGATGCTATTTATACCATCTTTATTGAAATCAAGAGCTTATATGACAGATTTGCTACTGACCTGCAGTACGTAGAAAACACTTACATTCTTTGAATGTAAAATGATCTATTTGTAAAAAAATATTTAGGGGTTAAACAACCCGGGCAGAGTCGGTCGTCAGAGAAAGCCAGAGTAACAAAAAAACGACCTGCTTGAAATTTTCTTTGCTACACCTTCTTGAGTAAGACATCATAAAGGGTCGGAGTATTGTGAAATCCGTTAATCCGAAGGAGATGGGGTATATGCATACCGTATATGTATTGGTTCATATTTTTATTTACAACACTGCTCAATTGTCGTAAAAATCTCAAGATACGGTAATGAGTGAAATTATAAAGACGGATCTGTTTAAATGGCTGTTTTTCGATAAATTTTCTGCACCACTGTCCACCTTAACACCAAACGCATATTGAAATAGGATTGTCAGGAGCTCATAAATGGTTAGGGATAAAGAAAAAAACCGTAGTCGTTTTAATACCAACTCTAATAATCAGTTTGATTCACATAGGAATGTGGAGACTTCACGAGTACAGATTACAGAATGATAGGTCGGACTCAAAATCATTATGATAACGACGTAGACACAACCCCTTTTCATCTTTTTCGAGTACTATATCCAAGATTTCAACGTTATTTTATTTGGTTAGCATAAGAGACAGAAATTATCAAGTTAGACAAGCATTAATGTTTACAGACTTACAGCATATTTTCCATATAATCGGTTAAGTTCAGCAAATGCAAAGGCATTTAAACCTTCTATGATCCATGTAACAGCTAACAAGAAACCACGACGACCGACACATGCTGGTCTATCTGTAAGCCAACCAACTCCCACACGTGTGATTAAGTCACCGACACCAGCAACAGCTATAGCTCTGTTGATCTGATAATAAACATAATGAAAGAAACGATAATGGAAAAACATACGTAGTACACAAGGGTTAATTTAATGACAATGAAGCACTAAATTTTTAGGTGAACTAAAGTAACAGTAATTCGATAACTTAACAAGTGAACCACAATAACTACTCGAACCTTAATGAAAGGAGTACACGGACTAGGTTCATAAAAGATTATTGAATAATAAGTGAAACAGTCTGACATGGAAACCTTCAATATTAAAAACAGTCAATTGACAAGATATGTTAATTACATCGTTCGTAATTTGGGTTAAGTTGTAAATGTCACGATTCAATGAAATGAAGTTAATTTTTATTACTATGAGACTAGAAGATTTCGACTTGGAGCTCGTGTATACGTTTATAAATAAGATTTACTTAAAGATTCCCCAAAACTAGAACAGGACACCTACTAAACCGTTCTCCACAGATAATACTATTCCATGATGGAAGCTACTTTTAAGTAAATCAACTTTGAAATTAAACAGACATTATAACGAAAATGTTTTTAAAATCTAGACAACTTAAAAAGACAATTCTATACAGACAGATTTATTAGTATTATTAATGATAGATTAGTAGTAGTAGTAGTAGTAGTAGTAGTAGTAGTAGTGGTAGTGTTCTACTTTAACTTCAATGTTGGTCAGAAGGTTCATTATTTATTTCAAATGATTCATAAAAATACATGTACAACTACCCGTATTTCTTTCTATATACAAAATCATTAATAATTTAAAACTTGAATCAATTTGATAGAATATAAAGACAATAGTTGTATGAGTATCTTCAATAGAAAGAATGAAAGCAAGTAAGTAAGAAAAACTGTCAAGAATTGAAAACAATTAAGTTAGACATAAATAAACAAATAGATAAAAGTAAAACAAAACAAAAAAGAATAGAAGGGTCAAATCCACAGAACAAACAAACATTTTGTCTACTTTTGAATAGTTGAAAATAATATTACACAAAATCTAAAACATGATGGTATTTTAAAACTGACAAATGATATTAACAAACATTAAGTATTTTCTTCGTGATATTAGATTTAAACAGTATGACTGTTCCCGTACAAGCAGCATTCATGTTAGTAAATACATCACGCTATTCTGTTATCAGTGCAGTCTACGATCAGTCAGTCAACTTTAGGAAGTGTAGGAAGGATTTGAATGTGACCAACTTGATCTCGTGTGCTGGTACGGGTACGACGGTTGATATTACTTCCCGGCTGCCCACACCGTGGAAGGGTATTTCTTGAGGAACCTGAAGTGGAAATCAGATTATTGTTGGTCTTAACGACCTGAGAGCGTGACCGCAGAGCCCAGGGGACAACTACTTGAGGCTAGTCGCGCACGGCCTTCTCGTGGGAGGTTTTTAATGTGTTAGTTCCGTTCTTCAAAGAGCCTTACCGCCGGAGACGGAAATCCGTGAGTTAAGGTGGGGTGTGACATTTTCAGGGTCGATCTTTTCTAACCCCACCCCTCCTCGTGGGAAGGCAGCATCGCTGTAGATGCTGGTTGTCCGAGGGTAACACCTTACTGCTGTCACACCTCTCTACAGTCAGCGGTACGACTTCGCCCTCAGACCTTGAGTTGCTGCTTTTAGACTTACCGTTCTCCAATCGACCTGCCTGGCATGGTAGAACCTACAGGAACATATGTTCCAGCCAATGTAGCTCGGTTGGGTCATCACGATAGGCAAGCCCGACCACCGCGTCAAAGTAGCAGCTATGGTCGGGGTCTATTATCAGTGTGATTTGGTGTTGATTTTAATGTCATAGTTGAATGTAAACTTTGAAGGAAATAATAAAAATATTATCATCTACACAGAGTTAACAATGATGAATATATTACACACCAAAAAAATTTTTCCCTAAGTAAATCATCATATTCAAAACGTAATGCACATATTAGGTATAAGGATTTCTGACATTTTTACAACTGGTTATACAAAAACTGTCAACATTATCAAGAATTAGTAATTATGTTTAACTGGTTCGTCATTCCTTCAACAGTTAGTTTTACACTAAGATCATGCCTGTACAATAAATGATAAAAATTAGTAGAAACCAAGTAAAGATGGTAAAGGTTTTTATTTAGGGGCAATGAATACATATGCGCCACACAAATCACTTAATTTGTGTGAGGGCTAGGATACTACCCAGATGCCCAAACTGAAGCAGGTAGTTTTCTTAGGGGGTCACACACACGGAGCCTTCGACCTAAAAGTCTGATCCATAAGGCAGTGGAGCAACGTCAGAAGATGCAGTCTCATGTTAGCCGGTGACCAATAATTGGTTCATACGTCATTTGTTTCTTAGGATCCTGGAGCCCATGTGCACCATTGGTTTGGAATCAGGATTTTCCAACTCCCCTAAGTGAATTCTCCGTGTCCAACAACTCGCTTAAAGTGTCAGACATTCACTTTTCGTCTTTTTAATTTCGCAAACAACACCCCCGCCACGAGAAAGCATTGAGTAGGACTTTCCTAACAATGATGGTAAAGATTAGTTAACAATTAGATAATAGATAAATGAATTCCATAAATTAAAGTGTCTAAGGTAAGGTAATTGACAATGTTCATAAGGTTACAAATTTAATGAATTAAAACAGAGTGTTTAAATAATAATTCGTAAAAGTAGTTGAAAAATTCAAGTTACGCAATCAAATGATTATTGTCAACACAGATTAACATTAATTATATATAAGAAATAAAATGATGAGAAAAACTAAAGACGGAAATGAAGAAAAAAATGATTTGTAAATCTTCCTAGTCAATTGAACAGTAGTTTTTACGTCAGTTCAGTCAGTCAGTAACAACAACGTAGAACTTCGTACGCACGTACATCAGTTCGAGTTGCCACACTACATTAACACAGAGATGCAGTGGTCGATCCAAATCCCGTAGTGGTAGAGGTAATAAGAGTATAAGCAGTAATTGGGAAGATTAGTGTTTGGAGATGTTACTTAAAGAGTATAATCCAGTGAAATAAATTTGGGAAGAGAGAGAAAAAAAGAGACAAGGAGGAATAAGGAGATCAAAATTTGGGAGAACACAAAGAGTGTATGCACCTGCGCCATTGCAAACGATTTTGAGCCATGTCATTCAGGGTCTCTAACCATCGGTTGTTATCATCTCGCGGTCCCCAACCAGATAGTCTACACCTACCAACATGACTCAGACCACTTGTCAGTGACTTCATCGACTTGTGCCATGTTTTGGTCTGGCCGCCCCTAGATTTCTTCCAACCTATTCCTATACCACTGAACATCGCACGTCGAGGAAGTTGGTCGTAGGGCATACGTAACACGTGTCCCAGCCATCTCAACTGATGAAGTTTCACTACGTCATCAATTGATTTGCTATCCTTACCTAGTACACGTTTCCTAACAACTGCATTACTTACTCGATGGTCCCAGGATATACGAGCAATATTTCGAAGGCACCTAGGATCAAATACTAGTAGTTTTAACGGTGAGAATATATTTATGGATGAACTTTGAACGACGTTAAAGACACCTTGAGCATGTTCACACCTATATACTACGGCTAAATAAGAATTATTAACCAATGTGAGGAATTACAATTAGTATTTACAGTTGATGGTTAGGGTTAGGAATCAGATATAGGATTTTCATCATGAACTGACATCAGCTATAATGCCAAAACTTTATTTAACCGAAAAGATGAATGGATTTCGCGCCAAAATTCAAGACATGTTATCGTAAATCTGATTGGTTCATCCAAAGAATAATAGTCTCGTCGTTTTAATTTAACTAATGATTAATGCGACTAGTTTAAAAAAGATAAATACAGACAACGTTAAGAGAAAATGTAGTTCACAGAGTAGGTTGATACATAAATCAAATTATTTTAATTAGGGTTCACTAACTAAATGCTCAATGTCTATTCATCAGTGAGAAGATATAGAGAGCTAATGAGAATGGATGATATTTCAAAATTCGGAAAATACTTTACCAAATTGTGTAGTTGGTAGAAATAATTTCAAATAAGCAGTTAAACTATTGAGCAGATATAGACAAGGTGTATATGCAACTAATCCTTTTTTATTTCTTACAATAAAAAAAAAAGAATAACTGGAAAATAAGGTGTAAAAAGTGTCTGTATTATTTGCATAGCTCTTCGTATATATGTACTGCCTATGAAGCGACAATGAAACTGTTTTGACGTAGTTACTTACTGAAAACAATGGTAGACGGTCGCGCAATATCGTAGACATTAACATTGTTAGATGCCAGGTCAGTAGTCTAGAGGTTAGGTATTTTCATGCGAGACTGAAGGTCCCGGGTTCGAGTCCCGTGTGCGGGGTCGTAAGTGCACACTGCTGAGGAGTCTTGTACTAGAACGAAACAGCTGTCCAGTGCTTCTAAGTTTCCCATGGTGGTCTAGCTTAAATCGACTCATGCATTCAATTATTAAATTGCTACAATCTCCACAAACCCCTATTCTGATAATAAAACTTTAGTTGATTGATTGTCTAATAAGTAATTTGCACCGATTTGATTGGTTTATACATTAATGTAAAGTTATGATAAGAAGTTAATATGAAAAGACATCTACCCAAACAATATTTTTATAAAAATTAACCAGCGATTAAATCAACAACATAAATGACCATTTCTGTAAGTACACAATATATATTTCAAGTCAACTGTGATGTAGAAATGCCAGGCTGCCAACCAAAAGATAAGTATGCTGAGCTGTAGTTCGTTCTGCTCTACTTTATGGCTTTGAAATGTACCCTATGTGAATGGGGAGTATTTGTATGTTAGTAACATTTGATCATATATATTTTTGAAGCATTACTCGAGTATATTGAGACCACCGAGTGACCGATGATGAAGTTGGACGCAGTGTACGAGACAAACATACTAAATCGGTCGATAAAACAATGAATCCTCACCGACTGAAATGGCTGGAATGTGTATTACACAAGCCCAACTACCCCACTTACCTCAAATAATAGATTGGAAGAAATAAAGAGGCAACCAAACCAATATATGGCATCATCAAATATAGTCACTAACTGTAGAACTGAGTTGTGTAAGTAGGTGAAGACTACCTGGTTGGGGTCCGTGAGATAACCGCGGTAAGTGGAATGGTTCAGAATCAGTCTCGACGGCCCAGATACATCCACTATTTTACTTTACATTTTGAATCTTAGGATCAACTTATAATACTACTCCGGGAACCATTTCTTTTTTCTCGAATCGTATTTTCTGTCTTTTCTTACTATCACATCGATGCTGCTACTACGTTGTTTATGGCTAACTTACTGATCAAAAATCAATATTCAAAACAAGTGTACGGAAGTGAAAACACAATTATTTATGTAAGGATTATGTAGAAAACTTCCAGCATATACAACTTTGACTGATGCAACAACCAATTTTTTGTAATTAGCTGGAAAAAAAGAGATTGATAAGCTTGTTTTCTCACTTAATTCACGTAGCTCATTTATTCAAAGTTGACCCAATTTAACGTTACCTAACTTAAGAAATAATAAAGCAATATAAACCATAAGATAACAGCAATCTAATTAAATATATTATAAAGGAATTATACCAAAATGTGCTCACTATGGTAGGACTTAAGGCTAGTTCAGTTCCGAATACTGGTGCTATAAAAGATACACTGACATCACCAACGTCACCAAATGTTTTACCAACTATATAAACAATAAGTAAACCACGAGTAAGGTATTTTACATGACGAGTTGATAATGATAGGACAGATACACGGGACAATGATAATGTAGACGAAGAATGAATAATAGCATTCACTGAGTGTACTACATCTCTGAAAATAAATAGAAGACAAGTAGTGAACAGAAATGAGAGTACATTTAATTGGGATTTAGTTGAACTACTACGTAATGGTGTTACAAAAACATAATACTCTTCACAACCTTCTGTTAAATTCAGTGTTCACATAATACTAGCCAAATTAGTGCTCTCTTTATAACTAAAAGAGGCGAACAAACATGCTTACAAATCGATTTCAAGATTCAATGCGTATCTACAACGTTGAGCAGGATGATCTTCACCCCCAGAACTCTAACTCTTTTCATTTAGTGTCAAAGTAAAGACGTTATTAGGAAGCTAACTGGATAGCAACTGACCTATAGCAGGACTGGAATGTTTACAGTAATTGATATGCCTGACGAGTGATAGGTAACGCTAAACCTAGATCTAACCCTTTCTTCCAATTACCTGAAATCATCCTGACACCGAACAAAGTACACCAATGCATTACTTTGACTAATGACCACAACGCAACAAAGCTAGGAAACTATTCGAAATACAGGGGAAATAAGCAACAGCAAATGAACACTAGAATTTACAGAAATTACCTTTGATTGTCTAATTTCGAGAAGAATTCATCTACGGGACTTTGTAACTTCTTATCTGAATCAATGGCTGTCGACTGTTTATCAGCATTCAATAGATCTTCTGAAGCTATTAATTGTTTGTCTTCTTTAGATTTTGATTGTGACTTGCAAGATTTCCGTTTTGATTTGCCTGTTTCAACTTTTTCTGCTGGCACAACAGGTGCATCTGGATCAATGATATGACGAGGCATTAATGCAGCTGTGATTAACAAATGTAAACAAATTGCAGCCATAATTACTCCTCCACCTCTAGCACCATAAGTAGTATTCAAAGTAGTGATCAATGAAGGAAATACCATTTGACCAACACTAACACCGGCAACACTAATTCCATTTGCTAAACCTAAATATCGTTTGAAACAACATCCAACAACAGCGAACACTGTGAAATAAATGCATGACAAGGACGCGCCTGTGGAAAGACACAAGTAAAGTTAATTAGTTTATGTATAATCAGATGATAAGTAAGTGATAATTCCTTTGATACTAAAGCAATAGAACTTATGCAAAATGAAAGTGAAAAAATGTACATGGATCCTATGAGAACTTTTTTTCAGTATATGATCACACATGGTTCCTGTTAACACCAATTGTACTGATTAGCTTATACATGATCTCTCTTCTACACTTTGAATAGATATCCGGAAAGAACACCAACTCGAATGTTGATAGACAACATACATTAGGTTCGGTAAGTAATGTCATTATAATGGTCATATCAAAATATTACTTGCTCAAGAATTTATTTAACGACTGATTTAAACGTAATATAATGTACAATTATCTGTAAACACCATCGGATGCGGATAAGTTAATTCCCATTCAGGGAGTTCATACATTGACTTAGAGTACACATGTGACCTAGTTTGTTTTGGTGAAGATGTCAACAAGATATAGTCTTCTGGACCCCCTTAGTAATAATCCAAGAATGTTTGGAATCCGTTTCTTTTTCTTTTCATTACTTTATATTATATCTATAATATTCAACAATTTCTGATACGTTTGAGCACTAAACAACATATACAGTAAGATCGTCATTGATTTCTATTCTGAGCCATACCGACATGGATTAAGTGTGCTCAACTACCGGCTAACTCGATCCCAAGGTAGGTTTGGTATCAATCCATTAAATCACTGTTAGTCTGAACTATGTTGGTTGGTGTGGAGTACTTTAATGGTGTTCACGTGAAAACCGTAACCAATGGTGAAGATGGATCTACTCTATATCTCATTCTAAATTTCAGTTTTCAAAATTATTACCTACATTTTAGATTAGAATTAGACCTCTTTATTATCACCGACATTCTTGTCACCCTATTTTGTCGATTTCATCTTGTCGTATTGATATGGCGTGATAACTTGAGCTAATGCATATTTATCCCTATAGTGATTACAGGCTAGCTATAAAAAACAATTTACTCCCAAATCAATAATCTCATGTTAAACAATATCAGTAATATAGTTTTGACTAATCAGTAAAATTGTGAATTTATTATGAATTACATATAATCTTAAGATTAAAAATAATGAAAAAGAGAGACTATGAATAGTTTACGCCTAATATAGAATTATATTTTTAGTTATAGAATTACAAAAATAAATTATTTATAATAACCTAGACAATATTACACAACATGGTCATAGTTAACAAACAAACAAACAAACAACCGATATTTGGAATCCTGAAGGAAAGCGGAAAGGAAGAAAATATTACGTTGGGAAATAGAAGCAGATATGAAAAAAAGATGAATAACAACTGGGAAAAGCTGGAAAGGATTGTATAGGACAAGGTTCAATGGAGAGTACTGGTGGGTGGCGTATATAAGTAAACAATGTTTGAGGTGGACACAATTTATCGCCTTCACATAAGGAAAATAAGCTTTATCCTATTCAAATGATTAAAAACTTGGATTACAAAGAAACTCTGAAAGTTGAAAATTGAAGTATCTAAATACGAAAACAGTGGAAATGATTTTCCACGGAGCCTTCACTTATTAACAAACTAAGCACTAAAAAATAAATACAAATGAACGGTAATTTTCTTAATTGATCAGATATAATCATGCACCTATGATAGGCATTGTTAAGTGCTAAAACATTTCGATTATGCGGTATTTGAACCCGTGATTTAATCGGTAAATAACGAGCTTAAATATCAATCAGCTAGCCAACAACCAACATTGCAAACATTGTGTGTACTAATTAACTAGAAGTTAGAAAGACTGAAATATAGTCTAGCCAAAAAGGAGAATAACACAAAATCAACAATACTTGTTAATTTAAAAAAACAACCAACAAAGCATTCACTACTCACAGTACTTTCATTTTATCACTTGTAAAATGATTACGATATCACATTTTTGGTTATTTAAAGAAATATATGGACTACTAACGATGAAGAAAACCAACACTGTACTTGGGTATCACGTTGGTTAGCACTCATCAACAAGACACCTGGAATCTTTAAGCAACTAATCCTCCTTGTAGGATTCAAATCAGTGTCACCTACCTTGAAACTCTCAGATATTACGATTGAGCTATTCAAATCGTGACTAGCCATCTGTAGGACTGAAATATTTACAACTGATTAGTCTTACAGGGTGCGTCAGCTTCCTCAAGATGTCAAGTACATCTTGGTGACAAGTACCAACCAGACCGGAATCTAGGTCGAGTAGAATTTTCTGTTGACTACCTCCAACTGGTTAACATCTCAATATATTCCATACTACATTGAGTCCTTTCGACTAGTTATCACATTGCAACTTGGTCGATAGAATTCTTTCAGTTTTAAAGGACCATACAGACATGACATTAGTCAATACTCAGTAGTCTTTCAATGGTAAACGAGAAAAAAAATAAACTTATAGTCAAGATGAAGTACCTATTCCAAAACCAACAGCAACAACCCAAAGTGCAAGATTCGGTGAACATGATGCAATTAATAAACTTATACAAGAGCCAAAAGCACCAACCATTACAACAGGTCGACTACCATATCGTTTTGAAATTAAGTGGTTAACGAGAGCTAGAAAAAAAACACAACAGTAAATGACAATTTATAAACAAGCGAAATGTATTAAAATTGAATACATCAACACAAACATAATAATTATATAAACTATACCAATTCCTATATTAAGCATACTACCACCTCCTTTAGCATCCATAGCATACAAGAAAAGCTGTTTGCATCAGTAGGTATATTTTAAGGCTAACATCGACTGATAACTAACATACATAGAAAGACCAGAATAATTAAACTACTAAAATATGAAAAAACTAATGCTATTGGCAACTGGATAAATTCACTGCTACATCATATTAAGTAGGACCAACAATTGAACTGGGAATAAGACGTAACTACTGGCTACACGCAACTAGGTAAGACAAAAAAATTTTTCCTTAATTTCTCTGGTAGAAATAATGCAACTCAGTCATTACATACAAGTTGATTTACGAAGTAGAAAACTAAATAAAAGTAAAAAGAAATTGAAAAGAACATATTCAAAAGAGAGACATTGATAAAGATTAGTGTGTCCAACATAGACAAGAAATATGTTGAACGGATATCTCCCATAACTTTTGACAACTTGCGTCACCTATGCAGTAGGAGAAATATCCATCTACCAACCAAAGCGTGAGTATACTGTAAAAAGGTTCTCTCTGTGTTACAGTATTGTAGTGATACATGGGTCCTTAGCAGAAAAGGATATTCGTGAGTAAATTTATCAAGTAGTTATAAACACTCAAGATATGAAACAATATAGGTTAGGAAGAACGTATAAACCAATTATATATGCGCCATTGATTAATTTTAAGTAATACTACCGTATTTAACCAGTGACTACGATCACCTTTACACTGACCGACCAGCTGGCAGTTCAGTTAAGACTCGTATAAAAAACCAATGTTTTTGAAATGAAGCTAATCCAATTTTAATTAAGCCAGTCAGCTGTACAAAGTAAAGTGAGTGAAATTACCAAATAGTTATGAACACGCAGCTATCTAGAAGCAATTCGGATCTATATAATCATCACCATAACCACAACAGGCTCTGTTATAGTATTCCTACGCTGTTTATAAATTTGTTTATACTTTTCAAATGTCGTCTCATTACAATGTTCTTGTAATTCCCAGAAACATTTCGTCAATACAGGATTCGAGATGGTTGAATGTGGTTCAAAGCTGTATGAAGTATGCGGAAATAGTTGGTTCAAGAACCGGTGCTTAAAAGCCAGTGAAACATGGCCAGTAAGAGTAGAGGATATTCGTAGGTTATTAGTATTCGATGATAGGTGTCTTCGAAGCATTTCTCGTATATTCTGGGACCACCGAGTAAGTAATGCAGTTGTTAGGAAACGGGTACTAGGTAAGGATGACAAATCCATTGATGAATTAGTAAAACTTCATCAGTTGAGATGGCTGGGACATGTGTTACGTATGTCCAACCACAGACTGCCCCGACGTGCGATGTTTTATGGTGTAGGAGTAGATTGGAAGAAAGCTATAAATCTGACTAAAACCAATAAATTACTTAACTCAATTTCGAGAAACAATATTTTTTAGGAAACAAATCATTCTATGCTATTTTTTTATTGCTTGATAGTCATTCTATGACTTCATCCCATATTGATATAGGTTACCTAAAAGACTTGGTTTTTGAATTATGCAGGCACTTGAATACTTAACCCAACATTAAATACCTAATGAAACAGTAATTGAACATGTGAAATCTCTCTCACACATTGCTGGTATATTTTTACAACCCCACTGGTCACCTTGTTGTGCATATCAAAGCCTTTATTAGCTAAAAATTCGACAAACTAGTGGTTCCACCAAATGTTAAAAATATAAGTTGAAGAAACTAGTACATCTTGATATTGTTTAAGAGAACTGACAACACCTAGATTAATTTTTTTTTAATTAATGACACTGATGAGTTTTATACCCGCTTAGAAGGGGATTACATAACTAACAGACTACACTGAGTTGAGTAAGTTGGTAAACATTAATCAAACTTGATAACGATGAAACAATTTTAAAGGCAAGGTACTAGAAATGATGTAACTTTCTAATTCAATATATCCATATACTTCACTAGTTATAGTAAAACTGGGTGACCGAATCTAGAGCACCATCTTAAAATTGTTAGGTGTGAAAACATAACTAAACTACGCTAAAATTCTAGAGATATTATATATTGTATTATTCGGTAAGTAGAATGAGCAATACCTCAAGATTGAGCTTTAAACTGACTTTTGTAGTCCTTTAGAAAGCTAGGCAGGGGAGCGTTCAACTATGTATTTCGAAAGACATAGCTTGGTAATTAAATAATATTCAGCTCCAACTTATTACACGAACTCTAATGTAAGAAGACCTACACAAAGTCAGTCAGTTACAACGTAAGACCTATATGTATATACATCGGTTCGAGTTGCCTTACCCTGTTAACACAGAGAGATGAAGTTTTTAGGTCAAATTTCAGAATAGTAGAGGTAGTAACAGTATCAGTGGTAATGGGAAAGATTAGGCACCGAACACACAACTCGAAAAGTAAATATAAATTAGAAAAACAAAAACAAAAAAGTCAAGAGGGATTTAGGATCTCAGGATTCTGGGGGAGACAAAGGATGGATGCAACTTTGCTACTGCAAATGATTTTGAGTCATGCAGTTCGAAGTCGCTAACCTTATATATACCATTGTCACCACTGCTCAATAACTTCATTTAAAGTTCCCAAAATAAATTTCTTAGAATCCCGCCAAATGTAATTTGGTAGTATTTAAATATTATTTATAGAAATATTTAATTGATTTCGAAAATATAAACATAATATCTCAAATGCATAGAAACTTACACAGACAATACATAAGTGTATAGATCAAACCACCAGCCAAAAACAAGTAGGCAGAACCACATTCAAATACTTCTTGAAACGCTTCCATAACCAAACTATAAGATTTGCCTAAACCACCTAACAGAACGTTGGCAACGAAGCCACCTGTTATTAATAAACAAAACAAAACAATTGAGAAATAAAAATTTCTTGAACTAGAATATGACTTTGTCCAAAACAAAAATTTTTTTGGTTGAGTCGTCGTGTTTACACTTGATAATGCTGCTGAAAGGGTTTAGTAGTTACATATACTGATTTATACAAACTATTTACTAAGTACAGGTTTATGCACTTGATTTTTAGTCCCATTATCTGTATGAAGTAAAGTGGTACCGTACCGCAACACAAACCGCAGGAGTAGTTTGAACTTGGTGCCCACTGGTTAGGAGGAAATCACTTTGACGAATGAATTACAGAACGATGTAAAGATAGGGTTGATAACATTTTCCTTTCTGAAAACCGTTGGATTTAGGAAATGAGTTATCATCTTCGATTTCTTATAGTATTCGAGGATGATTGTGTGAGATTGACTTCATGTTTATTTATCTTTTGACGTCTGCCGAACATTTCAGTAGATTTTTCTGAATTACTGTGAATAAAACATCCAATTTATTCATGATTAAAAACTATGAGGAACCTATCGCACTTCATTTCATCAGCATGTAACAAACTGAATGGTGCGTGCGTAAGCCTTTTGGCTATTATGTAAGGCCAAAACACTTACTGATAAATAGAACAAAATATATTTCTTTTACTAATCTGTCATTTCACTCTTGATGTACTAATTAAATATGTTACACCAAGGTATAAATAACAATTTATCTGAATTGTACTGAACGGATTGTCTGGAACTGTGACTACTACCAATTAAATACTGAAAAGTACAGCTATCATGTGATCTACAGCTAGCTCTAAAGGAGCTAGGGAAATTATGGACGCAAGAAAAAGTTGCCATTAGAAATAATAGTTCGACCCTGAACGATGTAATCAACATTGAATGATTAATAAAAGTGATTGGTAAAGTAGTTGTGTAGAATATTCTCTTGACAATCCACTATCCAAAACTTTATCTACTGTAACTACTAAAGTTGAACACAAAAATGAATTTTCCTTTACATAAATTCAAGAAGAACAGAGGTTAGACTGATATGATTATCAATGGGCCATCAAAAATATGTAACTCTTACGACTACCAACTGATTATTTTAATTTGCCTCTTACAATATCTAGTGAATAGATTTTAATTTGAAATAAAAGGTTAAAGTATTCGGTTTTCCAGAGATTAAAATATCCCTTCTTAGAAAGAATTTGATAATGAAAACTGAATTGTTCATTTAATGTCGATTTTTAAAAGATGGGTCTTTAAATTCACCGATTCTTTTCAAAACAAAACATTAGTTGATGCGCATCACTGGGATACTACGTCAATTGTAGACGTAATTGAAAAGTGAAACTGACTAGAGAAACTTACCATTTTTTCCAAATTCAAATATGCTGTATAGCACGCAAGAGTTAATAGAAAGCAAAAAGAATAAATTGAGATCAAGTAGTGGTAAATAAATAGCCTTCAGCTAAAAGGCGAAAAAGTGAATAGCTTTGACCGTTTTCATCCACGCTCACCTATGACATTTCAAACCCATAGCCACTCATTTTTAACGTTTTGAGAATAAGGAAAAATATGAAAACGAGCGATCATAAATATTAAAGACTAGTACAGTGCATTATTCTGATCCTCATATGTTATTCCGACTTATTTCTAATTCAATAAAAGTAATGCATCAAGAAATTTCACAGAAGACACAAAAAACATGTTTCGACCGTCTGCGTAACAACGGTCAAAGTAAAAACGCTTCATCATTACATAAATGGTCATTCTTAACAAAAATAGTGACAGTAGATATACCAGGTAGACACCAATAAACACTATCTGTTTAATTTAATACGAGTCTTAATAAACACTCTTTATTTTGAAGATGGTTCTTGATTTCCTTCTTAAGCACAAAACATCCTTGACGAAATCGGTTATGTTTCTTAATATTTAGTAGCGTTCAGACAAATTGGTAAGCCCGTACATCATAGTTTATCTAAACTAAAGAAAGTGAATTAGGTATGTCGTGATATGTGCCGTTTAAACTTTGACACATGCTTATATATATATATATATATATATATATATATATATATATATATATATATATATACTATCGATTTATGTACATGTACTTGAAACACATGAATCCCGGTTATACTACCCAGTTGTCCTACTCGAAGTAGGTGAATTAAGGTTCGATCTCGCAACTCGACAATTAAAATTCGAGTATTTTAATCACTGAATGCCAAATCCCAACAAAACTCATAATTCATTTGTACAATACGTTTTACACTAATTCTATGGCTGATATGTAGAAAAATCACCCATAAATCACTCAAAAATGTATCAAAAACTTACCAACCACTGTACACCAGGCCATCCCACGATCTACGTAGACAGTCGACATTACATAAATATATGTGTGTATGCTTCAAGAATTCTTCCTAACACATCAGATACTGTAACTATGTCAACAAACAGGAAACAAAATCTTGTGAATATGGAAAGTATTTTGAACTGCATTTCTTAAAAATGATTCTAATGTTTGACTTACTCTTAACTCCGAACACTGATAATGTGTCTCCACTAGGACCGTTCACCATATTGTTGCATAAGTCCCCTCATTTTGTTCAAAACCTAAGGGTAGATATGTGTATCACATAACTAGAAAATCCGTCAGTATTGTTGGAAGTATTTCGTAGGCTTTACTGTGAACAGACCACTTGTTTATTTTTCTGCTGCTGACTATATAAACTAAGACGGGTTCCTTACTTTGAATACGTAAAACAGTAATTCAACCCTTTTTGGTCTGTTTTAATGTGCCCCTTTTCTAAAGATATTTTGGATTTACAACTTACGAATATAAAAGTGTCATAGTAATGCTGCAAGTGAACAAGAGGCTGAGATAAGACCGATTAGTGATATAATCTAAAACCAATCACTATATATGTGTAAAGTGCTAGTCACCCGCTACCATTTAGTGTTAATACCCAGGAAGTATTACATCATCCACCTGATCCGACATATGCATCATTAGTGAAATTACTTGATTTCAACTTTATCCCTGAACTACAAGTACGAGATTTACTAGACTATTTAATTTCTTTCAGAAGACATTGTGATTCCTCAGAATGATGAATGTCTGGCCAGATAGCTCGGTTGTCTGAAAAAAAGTACCACAAATATGGACACTAGATGACCATAAAGGATATACGTAGTCAGGAAGAAGCATTGGAATACGAACTCACATGGTGCGACTCAAGTTCAGGTTGCCGCACCTTATACAAGTATAGAAAAAGTTGCATGAAATTTCAAGACGTCCGATTATTTTAACCACTAAGAAAACGAATATGGTTTAGATCGAGGAAAAAAAGGTGCATATGTGATACTGATCAGGTAGATGAGGAAGACGAGTAGCTATCCCCCCCCTCATATTGCATCCAAACGAACAATTTTTGCAAGAACCACAGTACTACTTTACAGAAACCGAACAAGTTATTTTTCGTCTTTACTAGCATAGAGAAAATATCGTACATGATTTCTCCAGTTACATTTTTGGCATAAAACTAACGTATCAAAAGACCCATTCTTACTTTTATATTTGAAAGTGTATAAATCAAGAAAAGAAACTATTAAAATAGTCTGTACGCGTAAACTACCAGGAGAATCCACACACCTGACTCAACTTCAAATCGCTGTCCAATTAACAACCTTGAGTTAATTTAGTAGTAGTTTGAAGAAATAACGATCAGTCCACAGTAATAAGGACAGGAGGTCGATCAACCTATATTAACCCTTGTAGTTTGTAACACTGTAAAGGTCCAGCCTCGTTTTAGATAAATCAAATGGTTCAAATGGTTTTGGACGGAACGTAAGAAGCTTTCGCTTAACGGGCTTCCGAATCTAGAATCAGTGGATCACCAATACCTTGTTTCCTGAGCCTACGCCTTCAACCATCTCCGTTTGGTTCCGTCGACTTCAGTCAACTTTGGCGAAAGCTGGATTGGCCACCCATGCTCTTGTCAACGCACTCAATCGATATATTGGTTTCGAATGCTTGGTATACGCTTGGTCTCGAACTTGGTCGTTACGGTCGCTTCTGGTCTTTTGGCTCAACGTGGTTTCGTCCTTCGTCTGCAGCGTTTCTGGTCCGCATTCCCTACGAACGCAATCTTCAGATTCTGGATACAAACCACACTCAAGCAATAAATACAGCACATCGCTCCTGGTACCGTTCTCCGAAAACGACCTTCGTTGGCAACTCGACGATCAACGATCGCTTTCCTGTTCGCCAATTCTTCCATCTTACAATCGCTCGTCAGCCGATCAGTCTCGCGATTTAAACCGCTATTTATCGAAAGTGTGAACCCTTTCTAGCGGGGGCTCCTGTAGTAACTCACCATTTATCACGAGAACACGACTGGTTTAATAGAAACAATTATTATTATAACCAACTGTACCAGTGTTTGTTTTAATGTGCTTTTGTTTAACTGTGTTAATGACAGCTATTTTGTGCTTCCATTCTTATACTTACACTTTGATTGTGACTTCGTGCGAATTCGGTTACGTTCTGTAACCAAGCTTGTATCCTGGCACGATCTCGGTATCCTTTCGATACCACGAGATCGCCAGCAAATATATCTTGACTTGGTCCATTAACTGTCTTCTGGTCTTTGGCTTCTCGGAGATTTTATGGGTTTCGTTGGTTACGTTCAACCTACGCCTTCTGATTTATTTGGCACGTGTTTCTTGGTAGCGGTGTTCATAATTAATCTCAACTCGACGCCACGCTACAACCTCCAGGCAGGAACCTAGGTATATTATCGATGAAAGAGGAGGACGAAAAATATGGCAAATCGTAGTAAGATACTATCCTTAGTCCTAAACATATACATATTCAGATTTGTGTAGTAAGGACAGAAGGCCTACGGCCTATGTTATTCCTTGTGGACATTATTTCAAAACCGCTCGCGACACTCTTCAACATGTCCCTCTCACTCGCTCAACTCCATAGAAATTGGAAGGACGCTATAGTCAGTCCTATATTTAAGGACGGTCAGAGACATATAGTATCTAACTACCGGCCTGTCAGTTTAACCAGCATATTCGTTAAGTTACTTGAAAATATAATTCGGGTTAGGTTGCTAAGCCACATAGATTCAGATTTATGTAGTAAGGACAGAAGGTCTACGGCCTATGTTATTCCTTTTCTAGTATGCCTCTGTGAGTGTCCAGTCTTCTCTTGAAAGACTCAATTGAAGGTGCGGACACCACTGCTTGAGGCAGCAGGTTCCAAGTATTGATGACTCGGTGTGAAAACCTGTATGCCACGGGTATTTTGTTCGTTCTTGGCTTTTCTACTCGCCTGCTATGTCCTCTGAGGTGTCCCGATCTAGTGGGAAGAAAGAGAGAGAATAAGTTAGGTCCGAAATCATTTCTCAGTATTCTGTACATCAATATTAGATCTCCCCTTAGTCTGCGATAGGACAGAGTAAAGAGGATCAGTTTTTCAAGCCGATCTTTATATCATAAACCCCGGAGTTCCGGAATTGCACGCGTAGCTGCCCTCTGTACTATTTCCAGTATGTCTGGGTCACCATTTAAACGGGGGCCTGCAGCCTGAGAGCAGTTCTCTAACTTAGTTCTCACTAAGGATATGTATACTGTGGTGAACATGGTAGAATCGAACTTAGTGAATGTCCTTTTTAAAGCCCAGAGGGTTCGAAGCTCCTTAACTGCGACCTCCTGGCAACGGGCCGTCGTCTTAGGATCATTGCTCACTGTCACCCCTAGGTCCTTATGAGACCGGACTACGGGTAATGACACATCCCCTATGTTGTACGTATTAACCTTTGAATCCCCCATTTTATTTATTTATTTGAACACATAAATATTGGTACAAGAGAGCGCCAATATATATGCGCCACACAGAACAATGAGAATTCGAAGAGAAGTAGAAAGAAAAAAAAACTAAGGAACGCAAAAGAAAAAAAGAACAATGACGAAGAGATTGGAGTAAGGTAGTGTGGTATTAACGACGGAACGAAAAGGTATAATCAGAAGAAATCTTTCAGGTTCGAGTTCATAGGCATCAACCACTCTTTAGACCAGTTTATCATATTATTTAAGTCCGCCTGAAGAGTAAATGCGTCTTTGTCTCCAGTTATTACTCGCCAAATTTTTACATCGTCAGCGTATAATAACATTGGAGGCTGTACTATACTTGTAAGATCATTAACGTACATTATAAAAAGTAAAGGACCTAGGACGGAACCTTGGGGTACTCCACTAAGTACTGGTCTCCAGATGGAGCACTTGGAATTTATTCCTACTTTTTGCCTACGACCTACTAGGAAATCCTTAATCCATTTTAAAAGAGGTCCGGCAATACCAAGGTTTGCCAACTTCAATAGCAGTCTATTAGTTGGGACCTTGTCAAAAGCCTTACTGAAGTCTATGTAGACAACATCCACTGAGTTTCCGTTGTCTAGCGCATTAATCCAGAGCTCCCTAGCTATAAGGAGGTTCGTTGTACAGGATATACCCTTTCTAAAACCATGTTGTTCCATGTTCAGCAAGTTATTGGTTTCCATAAATGCCGTTATGGTCCGTTTGATTATTCTTTCCAGTATTTTAATTACAACACTGGTGAGGCTTACGGGTTTGTAATTCGATGGAACTTGTCGTGGACCTGTTTTATGTATGGGAGTGACGATTGCGTCCTTCCAGTCCATATGTAACACACCTTGGTCAAGTGACATTTTGAATATCACAGTCAGTGGTTCTGCGATATATTGTGCAATATGTCTCAAGATTTTAGGGTGTAGTTCATCTGGTCCTGTTTTAATTTTGGGAATGATATGTGTAGTTTTCCAGGCAGTAGGGTAACACGCTGAAGAGAGTGATATCGCAAATAGTTTGAGAAGCAAAACACACATATCATCACCTCCACGTTTTAGCATGCTAGATGGAATACCATCTGGTCCATCAGTGTAGGAGTGTTTCAATGTACTGATTGCCTTGGAGATATTTTGGACACCGAATTCTACAATAGTAATTTCACAGGGAGTTACTGGGATTGGTTCTGAATCATTAAATGGTTTTTCGTTAGTTAGTGAGAAACAAAAATGTTCACTAAATAATTATGTGATAAGTTTGGGATCTTCGTATACTTGTTTGCCTTTAATGAATATACTTGGAATTAATGATACATTTAACTATATTTCTTGCATGAAAACGTTGAAGATCCTTCACAGCGTCATATGGACGCAAACGTAGGTCAATTTCTGTTTAACTCCAAATTTTCCAGAACGTCAATAGGAGAGAATCACCTCCCCTGAGACATTCTTTCAGGTGTTTATGAGCACTTTTGACACGGTTGTTTGTGTGGTTGCCCAGGCTTAATACATGTCGCCGGTAAAAGCAAGCCCACACTGACTTCCGGGCAATCCAGTAATCTTTTATGTAATCATACGCCCGTGGGAAATGCGTCCTTAGATGTTCGTACTTCCGAGTAAATGTGAATATAGTGTGTTATGAAAAGCGAAGCTCACATATCAAACGGTCAAGTCTTCACAAGCTGTTCCAAGCATTTGCGTACATCAGGATTTCGGAACTACAGAAAATAATTTGCACAGCTAATACATACCTTCCTGAAAAACGTTCTTTAGACATGGAATGAACAAAGTATTATATTAGAATGACTGTGCGTAGACTGCACTGCTAAAATTTCGGTCGTTGCCGAAACCATAACGAAAGTGCGTGTACCATAAGTACCGCACATTATGTCTTTTAAAAACACTCCAATAGTTTTTCGACATCTTTGCATCTTTCTTGACTGCAAAGAGCATACATAACAGTGTGCTCTTGCGCAAGACTATCAGTCACCACTAGCTGGTACAGTGAAAAACTTTAAGATAAATTTATTATTAATCGTTACCTACTCAACTTTGTTGGTCTGATAAGTCTAATCAATACATAATACCTCCGAGGACGCGTGGTAAACAGCTATTTGCTCCCCGCAGCTGAAGCAAATCATAGATACGTTCCCATTTTCATTGAATACTTTTACTTGAGTGTTCGCTTGAACACGCCGTAAGATGTCACTGATATTTTTAGTGTCTAAACTCAATTAATTACAATGTGAGTTCAACAACCTGGGTATAACTGTGAACTCATTTTGGCGACATCGTAGTTGGTAAACTGTTTATTGAACTTCCAAGAAATCATATGCCGTAAGCTACGAGTCGGTGTGTTACTCAGTAGAAACGTACTTAAATACAATCGTTCACTTGACGTCAACTGTCGTCTCGACAGAAATATATCCTTCTGTGCAAGGACGGTTGTGCACGGTTTTAATAGAGGTGGCTTTCAGCTCACCATTTACTGCCCGGACCCAAAATCAAGATTGACAATGTTAATATTTCGACCTGAAGGACAAATTCATTTGAAGAAGTGCATACGTAGATGACCGACATCATCTCCTTTGTCTAGGTTGTGTTGGCGAGTTAAAAGTTGTATGCTCTTCAGAAGAATGATGATTACTATCATCTGCATCCTGAACGCAAGCATCTGATTCTGACGAACTGCGTTTACGTCCATATGTACAGACATATCTCACGAAAAAGTATTTTAGAGTTGGATCATCACTGTTCTTTTTGCATACTGACATAACGTACTTAGTATGCGTATACTAAAAAAATAATTATTAACCACAGAAGTCATATTACCTGAAGTGCATCTCTCAAACAGGTCTCAAAATTGTTCTAAATTGTAAATCTTCGAGATAACATAATATCATTGAAGATTCAGCCTTCAGTAATAAGGATAGTGGGTTAGTGAACCTGTGTTAATCCTGATAGATTGCTTACCAGTGGAGGTCCAGCTTCCCCTTCAAAATATTCACTGATGGGGCTGATACCACTTGTTCAAGTAAGGCGTTCCAGTCACTGACTACTCGATGAGAAAAACGGCACCCCACTTTAAGTTTATTAGATCGTGGTTTATGAACCTTCTTGCTATGACCTCGGAGATTATTAGTGCTGGAGGGAGCAAAAAGATAAGACATATTAACACCCAAATCATAATTAAAGATACAAAATGCGAGTGTAAGTTCACCTCGTGTCCTACGATACGACAAGGGGAAAAGATTTGGGCGTTTTAAACGCTCATCGTAAGGGAGTCTAGAAAGACCCTTCACTAATTTCGTTTCCACACGCTGGACACATTCAATGGAGTTAGTATCCTTTACCAGACACGGGCTAGCTGCTTGGATACAGTACTCTAAATGTGGTCTAACATATATGGGATATAAAATTCGAAACGTTTCCTCGTCAAAAGATTTGAACGCTCGTCGAAGTGACCAAAACGCACGAAAACCTTTGACAGCGGCTGCGTTGCAATGCGTAGTTGTTTTTAAATCATGACTTAATACTACTGCTAAGTCTTTATGCTCTTGAACGCATGGAAGAGGTTTACCCTCAATAGTGTAACGGTAACTATTACCGTGACAGATGTGCATTAGCACACTCTTCCTAGAATTGATTTCTAAGCCCCAACCTCGAGCCCATCTAACTAAATCGTCTAAGTCAGCTTGGAGATCCAGATGACCAGCCTCACTTCTTATTGTTCTCCAGATTTTTACGTCATCTGCAAACAATAATGTCGACGACCTAAGTAACAGTGGTAACTCATTAACGTAGAGAAGGAAGAGCAGAGGGCCTAGGATGGTGCCTTGGGGTACACCACTTTTGACCGGCTTCCAATCGGATAGCGTTCCACTGACCCTCACTCTCTGTCTGCGGTCACATAAGAAATTTCCTATCCACTCATGTACAGTACCTATTATTCCGAAGCTCGTGAGCTTCTGCATAAGACCTACGTGTGAAACCTTGTCAAATGCTTTGCTAAAATCTTTGAATATCACATCGACAGACAGACCGTTATCTAGGGCTGCTGTCCAATCCTCCCTCGCAATAAGCAAGTTAGTCAAGCATGAACGCTTATTACGAAATCCATGTTGCTCAGGAGCTAACGGATTGCGTGAATCTATGTGGCTTAGCAACCTAACCCGAATTATATTTTCAAGTAACTTAACGAATATGCTGGTTAGACTGACATGCCGGTAGTTAGATACTATATGTCTCTGACCGTCCTTAAATATAGGACTGACTATAGCGTCCTTCCAATTTCTATGGAGTTGAGCGAGTGAGAGGGACATGTTGAAGAGTGTCGCGAGCAGTTTTGAAATAATGTCCGCAAGAGATGACAGCAATCGTGGATGTAACCCGTCAGGGCCCGGTATCTTACCAGGTTTGAGGTTAGTTATCAACGGAAGGATAGTTTCCTCATTCTTCTGTGCAAATTCAATGGTTGGTATCTCGGTGTGAGTGGGACAAGTATTTGTTACAATAAGCTCAGAGAAGACTTCGCTAAAATAGTTTGAAAAAGTCTCAGATTTTGCTCGATCTGATTCAGCTAGTAATTCTGAATTTTCGTGTAACAGTAACGGGGGAATATCATCACTTCCTTTGAACATACGCAAACAACCGTTTCGGACAAGTACGGCTATCATATACTAACTGTCATTCGTAAGTGGTACGGGATTTGGCTATTGTTTTCTTGCAGAAATTACGGTATTTTTGGTACTCACGCTTAAATGGTGCATGACCTGTCAACAAGAATAAGTCCCAGAAATGTTTTCTACGCTTTAACAGCTTCCGGGTTTCCTTATTAATCCATGGAGGGCAATGTGATAGCTTACGTGCTGACCATGGGATAAACGGCGACGTTACGGACTCGAATGTAGCCTTAAACATATTCTACTCATCTTTGATCAATCCATCCGCGTCGACCGACCAACAAGTCCGAGTGCCGGAATATTGGCTCGCCAGATATTGGGACGGGGTGGAGTAGATACGAAGTGTTTACCATGTGTCCTAAACGTAAAGTGAATTACAACATGATCACTGTTCACTAGTGGGGGAAGGTGCTGAATATCAAAGACATCCTCACAGTGGTGGGTAAGGGCGAGGTCCAGCAGTGACGGATCATGATTGAAATCAATACGTGTCGGTTTTGTGATACATTGTACAAGTGCACATTGAATAACGGTTGATAAAAGGTCGCTATCGAAACCACTACCTGGGGCTGTAAGCTCTATCCAGTTGGTATGCGGTGCGTTGAAGTCCCCAATGATGAGACAACATTCTGTCATACTCCAGTAACAGATATGTCTTAGGATAAAGTCGTCAGCAAGACAAAACGGCTACGGTATATTCCCCTTATAGTCACTAATCCATTTCTAGATTTAATCTTACAACATGCTACCTCACATGTGCCACTGATATGAGCCTCCGATATGGCTGATTGTATACGAAAGTGATCCCTAACGTATAACATTATGCCTCTCCCCTTGCGACTTGAAACTCTATCACTTCTAATGAAGATATAGCCTGCAATGAAAGGAGAACAGTCTATATCTACGGTGAACCAAGTTTCTGTAACAACGATTATATCGGGACATAATTCATCCACCATCAGACTTAGCTCGGATGTTTTATTTCTAAGACTACGAGCGTTCGTGTAGCACACACTTAAGGTGTTTTGGAAATCAATCGTTCTACCCATACAGGCCTCGGAAGCATTGGCTTCCAAGACCTGACTACCCGAAAACCCTTAATGGTAAGGTTATTTTCGCCATTTAACATGCGAGTTCTCAACTCCGTAAGAGCATTTTTCCACTTGATTCGATCCTCGAGCGGCCAATCTGGTCGGATACGAATATTTGAATCATGAGTTTTTAGCGCGTTTTTCGATAATATGTCTCTTTCTTCAAAACTCCCGAGAACCAGCTTCAGGATTCTTCTTGGTTGGGTCTCGCCTCCAACCCACTTACCAAGTCGTATTACTTTTGTAATATGTACCCCTGGAGCCTCTTCAGGTAGTACATCTCTTACCACAGACTCCACTCACTGCAGGTCATGTGCATGTCCACTTATCGACTTGGAATACGCAGATGACATAGTCCTGTTTGGTGAAGACGCTGACAAAATGCAGAGTCTTCTGGTAGCACTAAGCAACAATCCCAGAATGTTTGGGATGCGCTTCTCTCCCTCGAAATGCAAGTTGTTGCTTCAGAACTGGTCTGCGTCAACACCCGAACTAAGGATAGGGAGTGAAGTAGTCGAACGCGTTGACAACTTCACTTATCTTGGAAGTCTGATCAGCCCTAATGGGTTGGTGTCTGATGAAATCTCAGCACGGATTCGAAAAGCTCGATTGGCTTTTGCCAACTTACGTCACCTATGGCGGAGGTGAGATATCCGTCTATCAATAAAAGGACGAGTATACTGCGCGGCAGTCCGTTCTGTTTTAATTTACGGCAGCGAAATATGGCCCTTAAGAGTAGAAGACACCCGCAAGCTACTAGTATTTGACCACAGATGCCTTAGAAATATTGCTGACGTCTGCTGGGATCACTGGGTAAGTAATAGTGAGGTTAGACGCAGGGTATTATGGAATGATGGTAAATCAGTTGATGAGGTTATGAATCTTCATCGACTGAGATGGTTGGGCCACGTATTACGTATGCCTGAACACCGATTACCACGACGTGCAATGCTAACCGGTGTAGGGGATGGTTGGAAGAAAGTTAGAGGCGGCCAAACCCAAACGTGGCATCAGTGCTTGAAGTCACTAACTTCTAGTCTTAGCCATGTTGGTAGATGCAGACTACTTGGTTGGGGTCCGCGTGACTTTCGTAACCAATGGTTGAAGACTCTTGGTGACATGGCTCAGAATCGATCACAATGGCGTCGGTGTATACACTCTTTGTCTTCCCTTAAACTAAGAGATTAAAATCACTTCATATCTTTCTTTCCACGAACTAATTCTTTATTCCTGTACAATATCTTTATTGCAATCTTTCTCCTATATATTAGCACCTCTGAATTAACTACTTTTATGAATCCGGTGTCCATCTTGTTGTGCTAATGAGGTATGGCGACCTGGACCGATGCACATATGTGCCTGGTCCTACGTTGTAGCTGACTGACTGACTGAAAGATCAGGAATACCTGTAAAGCGTTAATAAGTAATACTAGACTATCATACGAAAAACAATTGGTTAGGGATTCTAGATATAGTCCGAAACGGTTATTCTCGTATATAAAAAGGCGAACTAAGAGAAGTGATGGAATTCCATCACTTTTGATACGAGACAATCCGTTAATCTTAGCAGAGAATGATGCTGAAAAAGCTGAAGCTTTATCGGAATACTTTAGTAAAGTGTTTTCTATCGGTAATGAGGAACGACCAATCACTCGTCGCGACCGTGACGGCTCGCTGATGGATCCTGTAGTCATTGAGAAAGATACTGTTTTAAGGCTACTCCAGCATCTCAAACCTGATAAGTCCAGTGGTCCTGACGATATTCATCCTAGGATTATGAAAGCCATATCAGATGAAATTGCTGAACCATTAGCGATACTATTCGACATGTCTCTGAGACAGTCCAGACTTCCTAGAGACTGGAAAGACGCCATAATAAGTCCGGTGTATAAGGCTGGGGGTAGGGATTTAGTTAGTAACTATAGACCCGTTAGCTTAACTAGTGCAGTTGTAAAACTGATGGAGAAAATCATTCGGATAGCTGTTATAAACTATGTTGAAGGGAAAAATCTTTTCTCCAGGGAACAACATGGTTTTCGGAAAGGCCTATCTTCCTTGACAAATCTCATTGCACGAGAAGATTGGGCTGCGGCAAAGGATCGGAATGCTCCTGTGGATGTGATTTTCATAGATCTAAGTAAAACCTTTGATAAGGTTTCCCACTCTGGTCTTAAATTCAAAGTGAAACGTCTTGGAATCCATTATACAGTCGTCGATTGGATAAGTAACTTTCTCCATGACAGGAGACAAAGGGTAAGGGTTAATGGGGCTCTCTCCTCGTGGGTACCTGTAAAAAGTGGGGTTCCCCAAGGTACAATCCTGGGTCCTCTTCTCTTTTTACTTTATGTAAATGAGTTGCCAACTGTAGCAAAATCATCCATTCTACTCTTCGCTGATGACATAAAGATTTGGAGACCCATACATAGTATGTCGGATAGGACAGTATTACAGGACGATCTTAGCTCATTGGTGGCATGGTTAGATAGGTGGTCACTAGAAGTAAATCCAAATAAGAGTGTAGTGATGCAGTTAAATAACTCTGATGAATCGTATGACTATACACTACGTGGATTCGTGCTACCCAAAGTAAGAAACTATAAAGATTTAGGAGTTATATTAAGCATTGATCTCAAAACGACTAGTCACTGAAAGGCTGCTGCTAAACGTCCAGCTTTTAAGCACTGGGTTTCTTCTGGTTCCTTACAACTCATTGAAGCCCGTCGGTCTACTCCGGGTGACCGTGAGTTTGACCATAAACGAAGGATGTTACGTGAGGAAATTGGGCAAAGCTTGCGTAAGGACCGAGAAGCCTGGTGGTCGATGCGTGCTAATGAGCTGGAAGCAGCAGCTGCATCTGGTAATTACCGGAAGCTCTTCCAACTCATCCGAAACACTGGCAACAAGAAGTCTGGTGTGAGTGAAACAATCTGCGAGGATGATGGGATGCCAATCACTAACATCCATCGACGTCTTGGACGATGGGCAGAATTTTTCGAAGGGGAGTTCAACTGGCCTGCTGCTCCGGCAACATCGGTCAGACTGTCCTGCCCTCCATGGCCGGTGACGACTGATCCACCAAATGAGGGGGAAGTCCGCAAGGAACTCCAACTCTTGAAGCGTTACAAATCACCTGGCCCAGATGACTTACCTCCGGCTCTTTTTAAAGATGGTGGCGACTTTTTGACTAAGGAACTGATGACGTTGTTTACAAAGGTTTGGGAACTAGAGAGTGTTCCAACGTCATGGAATGAGTCGATAGTTGCCCCTATCTTTAAAAAGGGTTCACGTCGTTCCTGTAACAACTATCGGGGGATAAGTTTACTTCCGATTGCGTCCAAGCTATTGGCTTCCGTCATTCTTCGTAGGTTGTTCAAAACCCGAGAAAGATTGACTCGCGAGGAGCAGGCTGGGTTTCGTTCTGGTCGAGGATGTATTGATCATATCTTCACCCTCCGCCAAATGTTGGAACACCGCCATACTTTTCAAAGGCCAACAATCGTAGTGTTTCTTGACATCAGGGCTGCCTTCGATTCGTTGGACAGGACTGTTCTCTGGGATTGTCTATTGAAGAAGGGTGTGCCTGAAAAGTTTATTAACATCCTAAAAGCCCTATATAAAAACACCTCAGGCAGAGTGAGGGCATACAACCACCTCTCTCCATTGTTCCATTCGAGCAGTGGGGTTAGGCAGGGTTGCCCAATCTCACCATTCCTCTTCAACTTTGCCATCGATGACATTCTGGAAACAGCTCTGATGAATGTAAGTAATGGTGGTGTGGATCTATTGCCTGGAGAAAGACTTCTCGACCTTGAGTATGCGGACGATATTGTCTTACTGTGCGATAATGCCCAAGGCATGCAATCCGCACTTAATCAGTTGGCAATCAGTGTCCGTAGGTATGGTATGTGCTTTGCACCTTCAAAGTGCAAAGTACTTCTACAAGACTGGCAGGATTCTAGTCCTGTACTCACCCTGGATGGTGAGCAGATAGAAGTAGTCGAGAAGTTCGTGTATCTGGGTAGCTGCATAAGTGCTGGTGGGGGTGTGAGTGATGAGATCAATGCACGAATAGTGAAAGCCAGAGCGGCTTATGCCAATCTGGGCCACCTTTGGTGCCTTCGTGATGTTAGTCTGGGTGTAAAAGGCCGGATCTACAACGCGTCGGTGAGAGCAGTTTTGCTCTATGCTTGTGAAACCTGGTCTCTCCGAGTTGAGGACGTTAGACGACTCTCTGTGTTCGATCATCGCTGTCTCCGAAGGATTGCTGACATTCAGTGGCAACACCATGTCAGTAATGCAGAGGTTCGGCATCGTGTGTTCGGGCACAGAGATGATAACTCAATTGGTGTCACCATCTTGAAACACCGACTTCGGTGGCTCGGACATGTTCTACGAATGTCGTCCCAGAGAATTCCACGTCGTGCATTATTTGCCGACTCTGGGACTGGTTGGAAGAAGCGGAGAGGTGGTCAGTGCATGACATGGTGTCGTGGCATGAAAGAAAGCTGCAAAGGACTGGCTTGTGTTGGTCCTTCACGACTCCCTGGCTGGGGTCCGAGAGATGGTGCTACACAGTGGCTAGAGACGTTATCAGATATGGCTCAGAATAGAAGCCAGTGGCGATCCTTCTGTAACCTTTTACTTTCTTCATAAAAAGTGGTAATGTCTCCCTTACCTGAAAGATTTCTTCTGATTGTACCTTTTCGTTCCGTCGTTACTACCACACTACCTTTACACCAATCTCTTCGTTATTGTTCTCTTTTTCTTTTGCGCTCCTTAATTGTTTTTTTTGTACTTCTCTTCGAATTCTCATTGTTTTGTGTGGCGCATATATATTGGCTCTCTCTTGTACCAATATTTATGTGTTCAAATAAATAAATAAATAAGGCTGCTGCTGCGAAAGACTATAGGGTATTATGGTCAATTCGTAGGTCTTCCCAGTATTTAGATGATGAAATGTTTAGATTACTATACCCGATTTATGTGCGACCACATTTAGAATACGGGATTCAAGCAGCGTGTCCTTGTTTCAAATATGAAGCAGATATGCTAGAAAGAGTCCAACGACGAGCTACTAAGATGGTACAAGGTCTATCTGGCCTATCTTATGAAGACAGACTGAGACACCTTAACTTATTTCCGTTATCTTACCGTAGAATAAGGGGTGATCTAATATTGGCCTATCGTATACTGAACGATGACCTTGGTATTAACATGTCTTATCTTTTGCTTCCGTCTAGAACCGATCACTTGAGAGGACATTCGAAGAAAGTTCAAAAACCGAGATCAAACCGTTTACGTCTGGAGTTCCGTTTCTCGCACCGAGTAGTGAATTACTGGAATTCTCTACCAGAACACGTAATATCAGCACCATCTGTTAATATATTCAAAACGAGATTGGACCTCCACAGTATTACAAACTGCAAGGATTAATATAGGTCGACAGATCTATCCTTATTACTGAAGACTGTAGTGCTTGCAACCCCCATCGGTGGACGATACCCGAGGAGCGTTGCCTGAAGCGTTGGTCGTGCTATGAGTGGTGATGGAGGTGTCCATGGCTAAACGTGACGAAAACTACGATGAACCACCGGTCAATTCAGGAAACGTAGCAGCCAGCACAACGCCCCGTCAACCGCCACTGTTAGGAGTATCATCAGACTATGATATCTGGAAAATCAGAGTAATGACATGTCTACGTAGAGTCCCAACATCGGAACACTTCGACTACCTTCTGTCCTACTTAGATGACGAAGCAGCGAAACGAGCGACAGCTAACGGCTTTACTGCGTGCAATTCACCATCTCAAAATTGGAAGATTTTAGATGAATGTTTTTCGTTGAAGGTGGATACCCAGCAGACGGCCATCCAATTTTTATCGCGCCACCAGAAACCGCATGAAAGCCCCATCGATTATCTTCACTCACTACAACAGATAGCAACCCAAGCATTCCCTAGTCTGGACATCTCGAGGCGAGAAGAAATTATACGCCCCCGTTTTATCGAAGGACTGCTGCCTGACGCATTAAGAGAACATCTCCTACGAGTGCCACCGGTTGACACAGCCGATTTGAAACGAACAGCACTTCGGTTTTTGACTGCAGAAAAACTGTCAGTTCCATCGGGGACCTATCGACCAACAATGATGACTGCGGAAGAAGCCACCGAGTCTAGTCGACAAGACAGTTTTCAAAGTGCAGCGGCTATTAGAGAGTCCCCTGGCCGGAATATCAGACGAGGCCAGCCGACTTCCATGTGGAACAGACGGTCATCAGGGAACAACTATCGGGACCGTCAAATAGAATGCTTCTACTGCAGACGGTTTGGCAAAAATGCCAAGAGATGCGATCATAATCGCATGCAGAACAGAGGTAAGCCGTATCGTTGTCATCTATTTTCTTGTTATGTTAATCGTGTATGCCCCGTTACTGTTATAGGTAGAGTGCTGACGGCAGTCGGGGGGTCGGGAAACTGGGTATCTAAGTGCAACGTTGCTCGGTTCGGTTTCAGCTGATTAAAGCGTGCTGTTATAACATCGTCTTGGGGCCGTTGAATGTTACATAGGGCAAACGTAGTAGGGGATCGAATAAACACAATTTCGTAGGATCCTTGCCACGGTCGGTGGAATTTGCTGCATATTCCTGGTGGAGCTACCGGGCGGTGCAGCCAAACACGATCTCCAGTTTTATATGCGGGCCGATTTTCTCGTCGGTCATACACATCTTTTTGGTGTTTGCTGGCATTTTTTAGGTCGGCTTTAACTAGGCGATATGCGTCGGCTAGATGGCTGCGAAGACTACGGATATATGGCACATGGTCTTGGGCCTCACATGGTAGCGACGGCGTTTGTATCTCCACAAGTAAGCATAATTCATGCCTGAAAAGTAAGGTAGCAGGTGAAAAACCCGCGCGCTGAAGCGCGATAAGCTAGGAAGTGCTGGGGTATCGCATCGTCCCAGCATTCAGTCGAGTTATTGATGAACGATTGAAGGAAGGCTTTGATGGTTCTGTTCGTTCTTTCTACTGAGCCATTACCTTCTGGACGGTGCGCAGTGGTGTGCGTTTTCCGGATTCTCAATAACTGGTATACCTGGGCGACGAGGTGGCTTTCAAAAGCTGCACCTTGGTCAGAATGAAGTGAGACTGGAGCGCTGTACCGAGGTACCCAATGATCAATAAAAGTTCGTGCAACTGTGAGTGCATCTTGTTGTGGAATGGGAACGGCTTCTCACCATTTTCTGAAATAGTCCACCATTATCAGTTAATAGCGGTTTCCGCTCTTCGACGTTGTAAGTGGGCCTATAATATCGATACTAACTCGTTGATATGGACCTACTGTCTTCATTGGGACTAACGGTGCACGAGGTATTTGTTGCAGTGACTTGGTGGCGTAGCATGTGCTACAATTTTTGCAGTATTCCTTTACATCTTCATGTATGGATGGCCACCAAAATCGCTGGCGGACTGCGTATTCAGTTCTACGTTCTTCAGAATGACCGAGTTCGCGACGCACCTGTTCCACAATACTCTGGACCTTTATCCGCGGAATTATTAAAAGGAGTTGTCTCGACTCATTGATTAAGAATAGTGAGTTACCATTTTTTTATTTTTTATTTGAACACATGAATATTGGTACAAGAGAGCGCCAATATATATGCGCCACACAAAACAATGAAAATTCGAAGAGAAGTACAAAAAAAACAACTAAGGAGCGCAAAAGAAAAAGAGAACAATAACGAAGAGATTGGTGTAAAGGTAGTGTGGTAGTAACGAGGGAACGAAAAGGTACAATCAGAAGAAATCTTTCAGGTAAGGGAGACACTACCACTTTTTATGAAGAAAGTAAAAGGTTACAGCAGGATCGCCACTGGCTTCTATTCTGAGCCATATCTGATAACGTCTCTAGCCACTGTGTAGCACCATCTCTCGGACCCCAGCCAGGGAGTCGTGAAGGACCAACACAAGCCAGTCCTTTGCAGCTTTCTTTCATGCCACGACACCATGTCATGCACTGACCACCTCTCCGCTTCTTCCAACCAGTCCCAGAGTCGGCAAATAATGCACGACGTGGAATTCTCTGGGACGACATTCGTAGAACATGTCCAAGCCACCGAAGTCGGTGTTTCAAGATGGTGACACCAATTGAGTTATCATCTCTGTGCCCGAACACACGATGCCGAACCTCTGCATTACTGACATGGTGTTGCCACTGAATGTCAGCAATCCTTCGGAGACAGCGATGATCGAACACAGAGAGTCGTCTAACGTCCTCAACTCGGAGAGACCAGGTTTCACAAGCATAGAGCAAAACTGCTCTCACCGACGCGTTGTAGATCCGGCCTTTTACAGCCAGACTAACATCACGAAGGCGCCAAAGGTGGCCCAGATTGGCATAAGCCGCTCTGGCTTTCACTATTCGTGCATTGATCTCATCACTCACACCCCCACCAGCACTTATGCAGCTACCCAGATACACGAACTTCTCGACTACTTCTATCTGCTCACCATCCAGGGTGAGTACAGGACTAGAATCCTGCCAGTCTTGTAGAAGTACTTTGCACTTTGAAGGTGCAAAGCACATACCATACCTACGGACACTGATTGCCAACTGATTAAGTGCGGATTGCATGCCTTGGGCATTATCGCACAGTAAGACAATATCGTCCGCATACTCAAGGTCGAGAAGTCTTTCTCCAGGCAATAGATCCACACCACCATTACTTACATTCATCAGAGCTGTTTCCAGAATGTCATCGATGGCAAAGTTGAAGAGGAATGGTGAGATTGGGCAACCCTGCCTAACCCCACTGCTCGAATGGAACAATGGAGAGAGGTGGTTGTATGCCCTCACTCTGCCTGAGGTGTTTTTATATAGGGCTTTTAGGATGTTAATAAACTTTTCAGGCACACCCTTCTTCAATAGACAATCCCAGAGAACAGTCCTGTCCAACGAATCGAAGGCAGCCCTGATGTCAAGAAACACTACGATTGTTGGCCTTTGAAAAGTATGGCGGTGTTCCAACATTTGGCGGAGGGTGAAGATATGATCAATACATCCTCGACCAGAACGAAACCCAGCCTGCTCCTCGCGAGTCAATCTTTCTCGGGTTTTGAACAACCTACGAAGAATGACGGAAGCCAATAGCTTGGACGCAATCGGAAGTAAACTTATCCCCCGATAGTTGTTACAGGAACGACGTGAACCCTTTTTAAAGATAGGGGCAACTATCGACTCATTCCATGACGTTGGAACACTCTCTAGTTCCCAAAACTTTGTAAACAACGTCGTCAGTTCCTTAGTCAAAAAGTCGCCACCATCTTTAAAAAGAGCCGGAGGTAAGTCATCTGGGCCAGGTGATTTGTAACGCTTCAAGAGTTGGAGTTCCTTGCGGACTTCCTCCTCATTTGGTGGATCAGTCGTCACCGGCCATGGAGGGCAGGACAGTCTGACCGATGTTGCCGGAGCAGCAGGCCAGTTGAACTGCCCTTCGAAAAAGTCTCCATTTACTACAAATACGACGAGTTATTACGGATTGATCCTTTAGGTCTCTCATGGATGGCTTGCTTTCTTTGATGAATAAGCTGTAAGTCCTGCACTGCTGCTTGCAGGGAAGGCCATTCGGACTCCAAGGCTGTACTAAGAATAGCATTGATAGTATCGGGGGACTAAGGTATGCGTAATAGAGCATCCGCGTTTGTATGTCGGCTTCCCGCTCTATACTAGCATGTGAAATCGAACTCTTGTGACCGCTCTTGCCAGCGTGCCACTTGTCCTTCTGGTTCGCAAAAGGAACGAAGCCACTGGAGTGCACGGTGGTCCGTGCGCACACGAAAAAGTCGACCCAATAGATAGTGACGGAAGTGCTGCAAGAATTTTACCAACGCCAACATCTCTCGATGTATTGTGGAATATCTTGCTTCGTTCTTGTCTAGTCGTTGACTAGCGTACGCGATGACTCTCCAGTCTATCTTGAGCTACTTGTGATAGAACTGCGCTGATAGCCGAATAACTAGTATCTGTATCAAGTATAAATTCGCCTCCATTTGCTGAGGTGTCTGGGAAGGCTAATATGGGTGGGGAGTTTCGTCGTGGCTTTAAAACATAGAACGTTTGTTGACACTCAGTGGTCCACAAAAACTTTCGTCATTTGTGTGTCAACCGATGCAAAGGTGCTGCCAATGATGCAAAATCGCGAACAAAGCGTCTGTAGTAAGAAGCGAGCCCCAGAAAACTACGGACGTCTTCTGGTGATTTTAGTTGCGTCTAATTAACAATGGCACGTGTATTTTCTCAGTCTGTGCCTACCCCATCTGCAGTGATACAGTGTCCCAAGAAGATTGCTTCTCTCTGTAGCAGTCGGCATTTGGGTAGTTTTACCTTCAAGTTGTGTCGTCTAAGGCGCTGAAGAACCGCTTTCAAGTTAGCATTGTGTTGTTTGGGAGTGCTACCACAAACAATGATGTCATCAAGATTTATCAGGCATTTGTGGGGTACTACATTCTGTAAGACTGTTTGCATCAATCTTTGAAATGTAGCTGGGGCATTCGTTAGCTCAAAAGGCATCACTTGAAATTCATATAAACCATTGGGTACTATGAATGCTGTTTTCTTCCTATCTTGAGGTCGAACTTCCACCCACCAATACCCTGACGCTAAGTCTACAGTCGAAAACCAGCAAGCGCCTTTCATGGCGTCTAATGTAGCGTCTATCCGCGGAAGTGGGAAAGAATCACGTTTAGTCGGTAATCTACGCACTAAAACAATAGGCAATGCCCAGTGGGATAATGAGGGAACTATAATCTTTTTGTCTAGCATATCTTTTATCATTCCATCTAGTTGTGGTCGATAGTGTACCGGTACCCTGCAAGGTGGCTGTCGAAGAAGCAAATGATCCCCTGTAAAAATAGAGTGTTGAACTGTTGTCGTCCGGTTTCCGGATATACTCTCCTCAAACACAACACTAAACTGTTGAAGCACAGCAATGGTTGCTCGACAGTCGTCGTCGCTTATTATTCGATTATCTTGTACCTGACGTACAATTTTAGAAATCCCCACATGGGCTACGGGTTCAGTTGGCATTTCATGGAGTTGTAAGTGCACTGCAACCCCACCAATTTTCACTTCCGACCTATCCATGTATCTAGAAACCTGGTATTTTAACACGAAATCAACCCCGAGTATCACGTCCCAAGTCAGTGTGGAGCAAACCAAGAATTAATGTTGAAAAGGATTCTTGTCTATCGTTAACTCTAACCCTATCTTAGAACACGCTTTCAAGGGGTCTCCGCTTGCCGTAATTAATGCAGAGGAGCATTGTTTCAGCCGAGTCTTGTGGTTGAGTTTCTGCAAGAGGTCTTACGTGATAAGGGATGCTGAAGCTCTCGTATCTAACAGTATATCATTCTCAGTATTGTGCACTCTACCTATAACAGTAACGGGGCATACACGATTAACATAACAAGAAAATAGATGACAACGATACGGCTTACCTCTGTTCTGCATGCGATTATGATCGCATCTCTTGGCATTTTTGCCAAACCGTCTGCAGTAGAAGCATTCTATTTGACGGTCCCGATAGTTGTTCCCTGATGACCGTCTGTTCCACATGGAAGTCGGCTGGCCTCGTCTGATATTCCGGTCAGGGGACTCTCTAATAGCCGCTGCACTTTGAAAGCTGTCTTGTCGACTAGACTCGGTGGCTTCTTCCGCAGTCATCATTGTTGGTCGATAGGTCCCCGATGGAACTGACAGTTTTTCTGCAGTCAAAAACCGAAGTGCTGTTCGTTTCAAATCGGCTGTGTCAACCGGTGGCACTCGTAGGAGATGTTCTCTTAATGCGTCAGGCAGCAGTCCTTCGATAAAACGGGGGCGTATAATTTCTTCTCGCCTCGAGATGTCCAGACTAGGGAATGCTTGGGTTGCTATCTGTTGTAGTGAGTGAAGATAATCGATGGGGCTTTCATGCGGTTTCTGGTGGCGCGATAAAAATTGGATGGCCGTCTGCTGGGTATCCACCTTCAACGAAAAACATTCATCTAAAATCTTCCAATTTTGAGATGGTGAATTGCACGCAGTAAAGCCGTTAGCTGTCGCTCGTTTCGCTGCTTCGTCATCTAAGTAGGACAGAAGGTAGTCGAAGTGTTCCGATGTTGGGACTCTACGTAGACATGTCATTACTCTGATTTTCCAGATATCATAGTCTGATGATACTCCTAACAGTGGCGGTTGACGGGGCGTTGTGCTGGCTGCTACGTTTCCTGAAATGACCGGTGGTTCATCGTAGTTTTCGTCACGTTTAGCCATGGACACCCCTAGTTTGCCAACCCTCGACTGCCGTCAGCCATTATGAAGTGCCGTCAGAAGGCGGGGCAGCATACCCATGTCCACAAGCGGGCACTGAGGATAGTGCCTCTTGGAGAGAGGGGTAATGTAACAGTAGCAAAAATCATTACATGTGATGTTGCTATCACGAGTCTGTTTTTCGTATTCCCGGATAACAAAGAGTAAACTCACTGGGAAAAGAGGAACAAGCTCTACGGAAGCTGAACCTGCAGAACGATCGATAAAACTATTTTGTAATAAGTTTTCCCCTTTTGTAATATGACGGCGTCTTTCAATTTTAAAATATATCTCTGTTGTGCCAGTACGCCGCGTTCTCACTTCGAAGGCAGTTGTCAGTTCTGACTGTTATGTTGTTGTTTCAGATCGCTCCTGAACTACCAGGAGTTTCACGCACTTGGAGTGTGCAGGCAACAGTTTTGTTCGAAGTAAAAGTTCATTAATCTCTGCCTTTCCAATCCCGTGGTTAACAGTCCGAAAGTGTTTTGTAATGCGTTTCTAACCATCTGAATACAGAATGTTAATTAAGAACTTATCTGCGTAGTAGATTATTAGAGCTCGTTGAATACTTCAATTAGCTTGGTAGTATTATTAGCCGTTGTGAGATAATGTATAACGCAATCTCAGTGTGATTCTATAAGTTTCGCATCTGAATATGACTTCATAAATTTTGTTCTAGTTTGTTCTTTCTCAAACCGTGCCTAACTCTTCTACTATCAGTAATTCCAATATGAATTTGACGCTGTTACTTTTATTTTCTTGAATTCCATATGTCTGACCAATGCAGCAATTTTTACGAATATAGATTTATTCTAGACACTACGTTGACTTTAATAGTGTTTTTTCGCTTTAGATTGTGCTTAGATACCCGAAAAGTTGTGGAAATAGCAGTTATGTTTACTAGTAACATAGACCTACAGGGTAGGAAAATTAACTGGATTTCAGTGGCGTTTATAGAACTGGTAGATGCTCCGAAATTCACCCCGCCTGGCTCTGAACTCGATGAGGAGCGAAGGCAACTTGAATGTAATTTGATAAAAAGTCTACGTAATAATCGTTATAAGTGGTTGGTGACAAAAGCAGAATAGATGGAAAAGGCATCATTGATAGGTAACAGTAGATGACTTTTTTCAGTCTTATCAAGGAAACGAGTATTGAAAATCCGGTTGCTAATGAAACTACCTTGGAAAAAGACGGAACTGTTATTCATGGTCAGTCTAGGAGACCAAACTGATGGGGAGAATATTTTAAGGAACAGTCGGACTGGCCTTCAGCCACACTTCAGTTACTCACTATCTTCAAGCAACCTGAATGGCCTCTGCCAGGGAAGTCCTACCCACTGCCTTCTCGTGGCGGGGGTGTTGTTTACGAAAATGAGAGGACGAAAAGCGAATGTCCAGTGCTTTAACCGGATCTCAAACCAATGGTGCACATGGGCTCCAGTATCCTGAGGTGAGAAATGGCGTACGAACCAATCGTTGGTCACCGGCTACCATGCGACTGCATCTCCTCACGATGCTCCACTGCCTTGTGGATCAGGCCTTTAGGTCCAAGGCTCGGGGTGTGGCCCTCTAAGAAAACCATCTGTTTCGGTCTGGGCACCCGGGCAGTATCACAGCCCACACACACAAATATGGTGCCCTCTTGTACCAATATTTATGTGTTCAAATAAATAAATAAATAAACTTGAATGGCAAACTAATCTAAGCCTTCTAACTCCTAATAAGGTTGGAAAAGCTACAAGTATTCTTAAGCTAGGGAGAGTAGCAGAGCTTGACGGATCAACTCCTGGTCCAGTTTTATAGTATGAATGAGGTGGTGTTGAGTGCTATTAGAAGTATGAGGGCAGTCATCACACAGTTTTAACAGTTAAATTAACTGGAAGTGTAGCTAAAATCTAGGAACTGGATATATTCCTATCTGCCTGACCTCGATTGCTGATCGTCCTAGTTTATAAGAAAGGAAAAATTCTGTTGTGACAATCACAGAAGAATCACTTTAACTAATATAGTGTCTAAAATATTAGCCTTAGTAATACTTCGACGTCTAACTACAGCTCGCGAAGAGCGAACCCGAGAAAATCAGACGGATTCTAGACGTAAACGTGGATATGTAGACAGGTTGTAGAACAGACATCCGATTATAGTCGTAGGTGTTGATAAAATTCAGTCTTGGTAGCACTGAGCAACGATACCAGGATGTTTGTAATGCGTTTCTCTCCCTCTAAGTGCAAGTTATTGCTTGAGGACTGACCTGCGTCAACAACTTCACTTATCTTGGAAATCTGATCAACACAAATGGGTTGGTGTCTGACGAAATTTCAGCACGGATCCGAAAAGCTCGTTTGACATTTGCCAACTTACGTTACCACACGACGAAGGAGAGATGTACATATATCAATTAAACGACAGGTATACTGAGCAGCGGTTCGTGGCCACTGAGGGTGGAGGATACTCGTAAGTTACCAGTATTTGATCGCAGATGTCTTAGAAATATTACTCGCATCTGTTCGGATCACCGGGTAAGTAAAAGTGAGGTTAGATGCGGGGTATTAGGGGATGATGGTAAACCAGTTGATGAGGTTGTGAATGTTCATCGACTGAGATGGTTGGGTCACGTGTTACGTATGCCTGAACACCGATTACCACGACGCTCAATGCTAATTAGTGTTGGGGATAGTTGGAAGAAAGTTAGAGGCGGTCAAACCAAAGCGTGGTATCAGTGCTTGAAGTCACTAAATTCTGGTCTGAGCCATGTTGGTAGATGTAGACTATTTGGTTGGGGTATGCGCGACTATCGTAGCCAATGGTTGTAGGCAACTTGGACCGATGTATGTATGTACCTGTTCCTATGTTTTAGCTAACTGACTGATGGGATTAAGTCATAGAATGACTATCAAGCAATAAAAAATAACATAGAATGACTTGTTTCCTAAAAAATATTGTTTCTCGAAATTGAGTTAAGTAATTTATTAGTTTTAGTCAGGTTTATAATATTGACAATATTTGAAAAATGCAATCAGTTTTTAGTGTTTAAAAGTATCAAGGTGATCGACAGTCCCCAGCCGTGATTGTTCTGACCATTAGGCACCGGTTCTTGAACCAACTATTTCCGCATACTTCATACAGCTTTGAACCACATTCAACCATCTCGAATCCTGTATTGACGAAATGTTTCTGGGAATTAAAAGAACATGATAATGAGACGATATTTGAAAAGTATGAACAAATTTATAAACAGCGTAGAAATACTATAACAGAGCCTGTTGTAGTTATGATGATGATTTTATAGATCCGAATTGCTTCTAGATAGCTGGGTGTTCATAACTATTTGGTAATTTTACTCACTTTACCTTGTACAGCTGACTGGCTTAATTAGACTTGGATTTTGCAGATATATATCGAGAAGACTAAATAAGATATGTTATTTTTCATTTGTTCAGGGTCTACTAGTCGACTAAAAAGGTGCTAATGAGGACTATCTGTGTAAAAAGTCTTGCTAATCGCATTCGCTGGTCTACTATGTAGCACTTTGATTAAATATTTCCCAATGAAATTGTAGTTTCAGAAATAGGGCATTTCTTCATAGGTATCAATTCACTCAAATTTTTATTCGCTGTGTAGATGTGCTGCTTCGAAAAGCTTCATGGGTAGCTTGTTTCACACATTTATTCACCTAAAACAATTCAGATAAAGTTGATGTCAAATGACTCACACATTCAGCAATTCATAAATGTCTGATGATTTAATCTATGTGTGGTAACTCGGATTATTTCTGTGTAGAAGCTCAGACTAGACTGCATAGTTAAGTCAGTCAGTCTGCATAGTTAAAAAGGATTAATTAATATCAATCTTAAATGTACTTTCGGTTTAACATCTTTCATACACTCGACACTCAAAGATTGTGGAACTTTTCGTTTAAATTGGGACAAAAGGTCTCACGAATCACTCTTCATTTATATGCCTTTCACCAACTTTATCTAATTATTATTTTAGTTGTCATCCACATTTTAAAGGGTTTATGCTTACAGAATAAATCCACGATTTAACCTGCCTAGATTCAGTTTGTTCATAATTATTTGGTTTTCTATTTATTATCAACCTCATCAGATTCAAAAATATTCATACATACTGAATACAATAGATATTAGTTAACATACCAGAGATAGCTGGTTAGCAAAGATTGCAACATTGTGTACACCAGCTGCTTTGTATTCAGTGCATAAGTAAAGTTGAGTACTCTCCTCTACAAATTGTCTCATCATTAGATTTTTAATCAATTCAGAAAGTGATTTATCTGGACCAATATGTAATCGAATATATCGTAAACGTTCGTTATTTCCTGATTCCAATAAGAGACTAGCACATATATCTCTTTGATAAGTGGATGCTCTAAGAATCTGGAATTTATGTTTTAGAAATAGAAAAACAAATAAACAATTAGATTACATTGGATTGTTGTTCCCAGCCTTACATACACCCCCATATTACTACTTTGACTTGGACACAAAAGTGTAGTTTTATCAAAAAGTGAAAATTATTATCCTCAATTATAAAATCTAGGTTTTCTAGTCTCAATTCATCTAATTTCTTACTTTGCAGATTTCACTAGTAATATGAGTTATTATTTGATTAATAATCGTTGGTTTTAAGACTTCAAATGAATGGATTAGTGTTTAGTGCTGAAATGCAACGATATGATGTAACTTAGGATTGACTGTTCACCAGATCATTGATATGAACAGTCAAATGGCGCAATATCAAAGACAACAATGTTAACCAGCGGAATAGATTTTTTATCTGATAGAAAATATGAAAATTAAGGTGGAAGAATATATTTGAGAAATGTCAATGATTGAATTTCAAATAAATCCTACGTTCCGTTCAACAATCTGATCCAAACCTTTTCAACGAAATATAATCAAACATCAAAATAATCGAATATAAATAGGTAAATGGTTCTCCGGTTAACAACTCTATACGAAATAGGTTATCTAATCCATGTTAACAATGTTGAAAGTAAGTATTTGAGGTAGTGTGTACGAGACATTTGGTGTACAACGAAAAGTGTAAAACGATAACGGATTGTGTATAGTTGTAAGTGGATCTGAGGTGTGAGAAGGAATTTCATTGACTATTTACCGCCTCTGATAGGTAAATTTTTGAAGAGAGCATACAATTTTTATGTATGATATGAGTCAAACATATCACAGCATGCATAAAATGAATAATTAATAAAGACCAAAACGATAAAGTAAAAGATGAACCGAAAGAATAGGTTAACACGGTAGTGATCCCATATCATAAAGGAATTTTATATGAGGTCAGAAAGATCTTCAAAATATAAGAGTATTCTTTCGATCAGACAATACTGTAAGATCCCAACTGGTAAGAATTAAAGATCCAATACAAAAGAAGAAATAACAAAGTTATGTTTATGAAACCAAATGCAGTGATTGTATTGCTATATATGTAGGTGAAACATCACGACAACTGGATGTGAAGGTGGATGAACACAAAGTTTGCTTAAAGCGCATTCTTAAATCCTCAAATGATGTAAAAAAAAGCTCAGGAACAAACCAGCGATAGCATTACACTCAATAGAGTCGGGTCATACAATTGATGTCAGTAAGCCAAGAATCCTACAAAAACGTTTTAGTTCTTAAAAAGACTAACAGCCGAAGCCAAACACATATGGGCGAATCGAAATAATAATAATAATAATAATAATAATAATAATAATAATAATAATAGGAGAGATGGAATACAGTTAGCTGTCCCATAGTAACTAATAATTAATAAGTAAATATGAACTCTTTGTTTCATTTAGTCTATCAATTAATATCTGAACAACAATTACATCCAACTGTTCTAATCAGTTAGTTTCTCTGAATAAATGGTAAATAACTTGAACAGTGAGATAACGCAAACATTCACTCATTTATTTTTCTTTATTTTACTTTTAACATTGTTAACATGGATTAGATAACCTATTTCGTATAGAGTTGTTAACCGGAGAACCATTTACCTATTTATATTCGATTATTTTGATGTTTGATTATATTTCGTTGAAAAGGTTTGGATCAGATTGTTGAACAGTGTTGGGGACGATAGATGAAAGTTCTTATAAAATATAGAAATTATTAACAACAACAAAAAATAAACATGTATATAAATATCATAAGAGACTAGTGGGAACCAGTTTTGTTTTCGATTATTCACTCTTCAATGTCTGGTTATACTGAATTCTTGTACGTCATGTCACTTTCTTAGGTGTTTGGTTTGATTTACTTCAGTTGTTTACTATTTTTTTTAAACAGACCGTTTTGTAACCCGTAAATATTCCTTGAAAAATAATAGATATAGTCCTGTAGATATACCAGTTCACATTTAAAACAATTAGTCCCTTTGATAAATTTCTTTAATGTAATAAGAAGACGAAGATTATCAGAACTATGTGATGATATATATTAGCGCAATACATTTCGAACAATCTGGTCACACATAACATACTTGTTAAGAGCATTTATATATAAAAATAAAAGGTCAACTAGACTGAAAATGGGGTAAGAGGAGATAAGGATAATAATAATGTGAACACAATTTGAAACCTAATCACTCTGGATAATCAGTCAATATTACCAGGGTAGGTTTTTTGAACACACAAATGGGGTTTGGGTTTTCGTATGGCTAAGGCTTCAATAAACCTTAGTATACGCCCTTTTACACTTTTATACAACACTACAAAAGCTGAATTTAGATCAATCTTGTGACCTGTTTCAATTATATGTTTAGCAATAGAGGATGATGGATATTTATCCTCAGCTCTTATCGGGTCACTTGATTGTATTTGTTTCTGAAGCCATTTTGGTACATACTCACATACCCTAATGTTGAGATCACGTTTACTCCTCCCTTTGTATGTGTGACCACACACACGTTTATATTAGTAAACACAGTGGGATGTGACACAATCGTTTTCATGTCTTTTAGGTTTTGGATGAAGCATGCACCTTGTTCTTTCTTTGATAGTGAGCTTCGCTGCGCAATACGTTTTATTGATGACTGATTTAAGTCTGTGTTTGAATAAAAGGCTAGTTGAATCACCTCTGAATGGCAATGTGATGTAGACAGGCTTTTTTTCCACCAAGACTACAATAGGTCTCACTGTACCATGGACTTTCCATCTATTTATGAATTTCAGAGGATAGCCATTTTCTATTCATGTTTTATTTAGCAATGGCGTCATTTGTACAATTACGATCGAGCCTGTTGAAAAGACACCTTATCAAACCAGGTTTGTATTGCACAGGGCAATAACTATAATAACTAAGGTATTGACATGTCCACGTTGGTTTTCTAAATATAGATCGCATCACATAGTTCTGATAATCTTCGTCTTCTTATTACATTATCGACATATACCAGTTCATTTGTTTTTCAATTGTAATTATTCATCCGACTGATGTCAATCTAATTACTTGTAATCTGCATTACACAATACATGACATTTTCTGTGTAACTTTGACTAAGTTACTATATTATGATAGTACATTTTGTTTTGAAGCTAGTAGTCTGGTTCTTGAAGCATCTCTCTTAACCAAAAGCTCTTAAATTCGGACCCTAGTTTACCTAATTCAGTTTGGAAGAGTAAATAGTCTCACTATCTCTTATGCATAGTGCAGCTCAATGTTAAGTATATAACACACACAATTGACGGATAAATTATGCACTATGATTGTCAAACATTTTCGTCTGTTACATTACATCAGGTATAAAAAAGTTCCTTTTTATTGTCTATTTGAATTCACAGGATTGTTTGTTCTATAGTTGATTTTCTCTAGCCTTTTCTATAAAGAGCAATACATAATAGTGGAGAAGATTTGTAGCTCAGGTGGATGATTTCGATGCAGTTTTGTTCTGAGCTGGATGGTTTGGTCGTGGAGCTTTCATCGTTCTTCTGAACGACATCATCAGCACAAACTTCAGATAAAAACTTGAAATATAAGAACAAAATTCAAACCAATGGGAGACACAACCAAAAGAAAGAAGTAAACAATGACAAATTTAAGGTCAGTAAGAACCGATCAACATCGAGGTGCACAGAACAAGCTGTGAAACACATATGGAGAAATTTGAACACTTCACTTTTATCTGAAGTTTGTGCTGATGATCATGTCGTTCAGAAGAACGATGAAAGCTCCACCATCCACCTCAGAGAACAAAACTCCACCAAAAGCAATACAGAATAGAATATGATCTCATATATCGTTGTGTTTATATGTAATAAATTATTGTTATAAAAGCATTCAAAATTTGTTTTACACTAACCTGATGCATTTCATCTTGTTCATTACCTTGTTTAGGATCTAAAATAAGCATTACTCCATATAGTTCATCATTATGAATTTGTCTCCAAATATAAGATTTAAACCCTGTATCTGATGTATTTAATGCAGCTTCAAAATATTTTAATGCCAATTGATGGATTACAATTTTACACATTTCACTTTTTGGTTCCATACCAGCACAGACAATTTGATGATCATAACGTGTTACATAATTTTTTAACTCATCTAATACATCAAATAGGTCGTTGACGGCAAGCTCTTTTGAATACAAAAATCCAGATAATAGATCTAGACGAAATAAATAGGAATATTTGTTCTAATGGGTCGATTTTCATAAATAGACATTATCATTAAGGGCATCTTTATAATGTTCATTAGTTTCCAAAAAACAAACAAACAAACTAAACTAGCACCCAAATACCACAGGATAACTAGTGGTATATGAACACTATTCTACTGTACGATCAAACAGTAACTCTTCTCTGATGAACAAATTGTATATACTTATATTAACAGGATGATAATAATAATACTGATAATAAACTTCTGTTATACATGGTGACAATGAGGTTAAATAAACAAAGGTATTAAAAAGAAATTTTTTTAAACAAGGAAAGTTTAATAATCGTTTGATTGTTAATGGCTTAAGTATTCACTGGGTAAGGATGGCTCAGCATGATAAAATAAAATGTTGAAACAGAGATGAAATGTGATCGGAATGATCGTGGAAATAAAAACAAACCGGTTGGGGGTAGAAGATTTGAAGGGAAGATGGTAGGTGAAGCATGTGGCTGTAAGGGAACAAGAGTATGAAGAAAGAGAAAATTTTTTTTTAATACATTAAGACCATGGTAGAAGAAGAGGTTGTACCAGTCTCTTTCGCACAGACAATTCCGGTTTTTCCAGATGTATGGCTAATGCTTCAGCAATGCAAAGAAGAAGATACAGTCTAATTGTCTTTGGAAGATTTCTGCTTACCTTGTAGATGACTTTGAACGCAGAGTCTGTCTTGGTTGAGTGACCTGTGTTCACATGATGTTCGATTATAGAAATTTTTATTGAGCCGTTGCCTCCTCTTTTTAGCCACGCCGGACAATGTTCTTGAATTCTTTTGGATAAAGTACGCATCGAACGACCTATATACCTAGCTCCACAAGAGCAGGTAAATTGGTAAATGCACATTGAGTTGGTCAGATGCGATAATTTATTTTTCAGATTATTGGTGAACAGTGATCGGCTGGAGAATAATATCCGCAATGTTGCTGCGAAGAATGTTCTTTTTAAAGAATCCGAAATTCTCCTCTTTAAGATATATGCGGCTCTATCACCTTTGAAATCGATGTTCATGTATAAAATTTTGTTTTCTACTGTAATTATTTGTGGTTTTCGCATTTTCGGCTTCATGTTCTTATCAATGAATATAGAAGGATATCCGTTTTTGATAAGTATCTCTTTTAAAAGGCTCAATTCTCCCTCTACGACCTCGGGGCTACAGATTCTTCGTATTCTTGTGGCGAGAGTTATTATTAAGTTTCTTTTTGGCTGATGGGAACCCAACTGTGGAAATGTGATAGTTGGCCATTCCACATGGGTTTCCTGTAGATAGATCTTGTCAAAGTACCATCTTGTTTTCTTGTCATATCTACATCAAGGAAGTGAATATTTTGTTTGCTTTCAATTTCAAGTTTGAATTTTATTAATGGGTGACAATTATTAAGTGTCTCTAGGAGATCACTTAAGTTACATTTGTTGTCACAAATGATAAAGATCTCATCCACATACCTTTTATAAAAGTGGAGGTTTTCTATAATTTTGGTAGAGTTTTGTCCTCTGAGCTGGATGGTTTGGTCGTGTGTTGGTATTTGCGGATCCTGTAGTGTGCATCCGTTATCATTAGGTGTACCATTTTTCTTCCACTTTGCTCAGCTATTCTCCATCCTAATGGGCAGTTGATTGGAGGTCTATATCTTACACTTGTTGGTAGAACATGCTGGCGAAGACACTCATGGAGAAAATATAGTTGTTTTCTATAATTCTTTTGAGTTGGTTGTTTTCTAAACTGGCCATGAAACAATCTGCCAGTAATGGACCAAGTAGGGATCCCATTGCTATACCATCCTTTTGTCTATGGATTACATCGTTGAATGTGAACTGTACATTGCAATTGCAACGTAGTAATAGCTCCTTCAAATAAACCTCAGGTATTCCAATGTTTATCTCATTGTTGCTTATGTACTTACAGATAAAATTAATGGTCTCTGTGAGTGGAACATTAGTGAATAATGATTCTACATCCAGAGATAGAATAATTTTGTCACTTACATTCACTTCTTTTATGTTCTCGATAAATTCAAAAGTATCACGTACGGAATGTTTACAAATGAGTTTTCTAACGGATTCTAAGAGATTCGCCAACCACTTTGCTACAGGGTGGTAAACGGATCCTGACATATCGAGAATCGGTCTAAGAGGTAGGCCAGGTTTGTGTATTTTTGGTAGACCGTATAATTGCAGTATTATTGATGCTGTTGGTTTTATGTGTCCAAAGACCTGTTCGTTGATTAACTGCTCATTTTTCATTCTCTTAAGGACATCAATTAGTTACTTTTCTATAATTTTAGTCTTGTTTTTCTCATTGATGGGTTTTGAGAATTTGGTGTCATCTGATAATAACGTTGTCATTTTTTCAACATAACTCTTGCGATCTAGCAGCACTAAACCAGCACATTTATCTGGACGTGTTATAATCAAGTCTTTATTATTTCTAAGTAGTTTTATCTGATTTCTATGTTCTTTTGTATGTAGACTTTTGCCTGTTACTTTTGTACTAATATATTGGTTGCAGCTGTCAACAAGAGTAGATTTGAAACGTTGGAATTCTTGATCAGAGACTGGATTAAGACCATTTGTTTGTTTGATTAAGTTTTCGAATTGAACATGTGTGTTGATTTTGTTAACTTTTTCATTTATGTCGCAGAATTTTATCCCCAAAGATAAGGCTTCTAATTGTACATTTGTCAGGGATATTTAACCTCGCTCTCACCATGTATAACAGAAATTTATTATCAGTATTATTATCACCCTGTAAAAATAAGTATATATATTTACGATTGTACAGCTTTGAAAATGAATTCGCCGAAAAGAGAACTCTTCGCTGACTAAATTGTACTTTTAACATGTGTTAAATGTGTTTCTCAAAAATAATGATGGAATTCTCGCTTTAGAACCGGATAAATGAAAACAAGTACACCCAGTTGATATGAGGTTGATAATCATAAAGAAGATTAATGATATATAAATCTGTAGGTGGAGCAGTGGTGGAGTTATGAAAATACACAACTATTGAGCTTCAGGTTTGAACACTTATACAACCAGTTCAATTTGAACAACCGGTTAGCATCAGTAACCTCAATGCATAGTGTGTTACTCAAGTGAAACTATACGATCCCATACGTGGTTATGGAGTTGCATCATTATAACTATTATTATGCTAGATATACTTTTACTGACAGTTTACTGTCAGTTTTTTGTTGTTGTGAGAAACTAATTTATTCGAAATTAACCGTACAATAACTTATTACATTACCGGTACTCTATTCTTGCCTGACTTTTCCAAATAGTACTTATTTCAATTCTGTTTTAACTTAGCATTAATGCCGAATATTTAATTTCATCTTATCAAATCGACTAATCATTTCATTTTTGATTGAGATCATGAACCGTTTGATGTTAGACCATCTTTGGAAAGCTAGAAGCACTGGACGGCTATTTCGTCCTATTATGGGACTCCTCAGCAGTGCGCATCCACGATCCCGCTCGCAGGATTCGAACCCAGGGCCTTCAGTCTCGCGCGCGAACGCCTAACCTACTGGACCACTCAGCCGGCGTCCAATGATGATAGTGTCTAACATCAACCAATCCACGAAAGTGCGCGACCATCTTCCATTGTACTGAGGTAGATACATGTCTCTAGCCAACATGTTAACATTTCTCATGATGTTGTAATTACTTATTGGTTACATGATTATATAAATATTCACATGAAAATGATAAGTGAGGTTAAAGTAAAACGAGTTTCTAGGGGATTTAGACAAGGTATTTTTCAGATACCACCTGAACTTCTAGACGGCACTGTTTCAATCATCTAGCATTGTGTAAATGTAACTTCATTATCGTAAGGAGATTTATTATTTAGGAAAATTTCATGTTGATTGTTTGATATCGTTTTAAGTTTCCAAAATGTTTAGATCATTCGAACGTTTATTAGCAGCTTTTCTTGTGTAAATACATGGCGATACCATAAAAGTCTTTTAAACTTCATAGGATTGCTAAGTGGAGCTTTGTTGAACGATATGTTTTAAAGTAGTCTCTACCCGCTCATTCTGAAGGTCTAGATTTAAGTAAATGATAACGATTAAGTTTCATCAACTCAGTAAATGGCTTTTAATGGTTTTTATCAAGTGATCAGATGAAGTGATTTTTCTAATTCCTTACTCATCTGCTGCCTTTGATATCTATAACTTTTGGCCAGTTATATACTGATATGATGAAGCAAAAAAGGTCGCATTATTTAGGTCAATGTTATTTTGGTATTAATTCAGGGTTCTAACTGTGAACTTCGTTTAGTGTTACGTTTTAAGGTCGATAGTTCTTGTATCAATTTGGTATAAACTTCGTTTCATTTGACAAGTGTGTACTATATTTCAGTTCGACAATTATATTTCTCTCAGATGGGTTTTATGGATATTATAGTAATTTCAATGGTTAAGATCATGAGTCCAGTGCTTCCAGGTTTTCCATGGTGGTCTAGCTTCAACTGACTCATGAACTTAACCATTGAAATTAATATAATATCCACAAAAACCCCTAATGATATTAATCAACATATGCTCACTAGTGACTGGCTTCACTAGGTATATCCTGGAGTTCTAGTGAGAAGTAGTGACCAGTGGAGTTCAACCAGGTCTGTTGTGAGATTGTAACTGACTGAAGACAATGGTGGATGTGTCGCTCAATTTCGTGAATTAGTTGAAGTTGGACATTAACACCATTGGATGCCGGCCAGCTCAATGGTCTAGTGGTTAAGTGCTTGCGCGCGAAACCAGTAGGTCCTGTATTCGAATTTCACAGTGAGCGATGTCGTGGATGTGTATTGCTGAGGAGTCCCATAATAGGACGAAACGGCCGTCCAGTGCTTTCAGGTTTACCATGGTGGTCTAGCTTCACTTGACTTATGATCTTAACCATTGAAATTATATTTCTAGCAGATTGTATTTTCTGTGCACGTTTTGAAAATAACTCTATGTACTTCCCTCCTATTATATATGTCATTATAAAGTGCGTTTAGAAATTAATATTTAAATGATTGTATTTTGGTCTAATGTTGAAATGATTTTGGGATGTGTTTTTAAAGAGTCAATAAATCTTCATTGCATCAGTTTTTTGTGTTCCTACTATGGATTATGGGAATTACACTGGTTTCCGTTTGAAAGTATAAGCACTAAAATCAAGGGGTTGTAGTTGTTTGTGATTGTTAGGTATAAACAGCAAAGCTGACGATCCAACAAAGCCGATACATTAGTGATAACAGACATTTTCAATGTGTTTTGAGTGTGTGTAATAAATAACACTTACTCTTCGGTAGATGTATTACGCTTATTAATTCTAACTGGTGTATTTTAAGTAGAATGCTGATCACTAAGCGCATATATATAGATTTAATGAATTCGATACGACTGCGTCATTTGTATTAATACTACTACTACTACTAATAAATGTTATATGGTTAAAGAGGGACAAAATGAACTATGGTAGATAAGTTTTTGATCCTTATCCGTTTTGTAAAAATCTTACTGTTTACATCTGATTTTGTAATTGTTAGTGAAATGTTTGTAAACTTCCCTCATACGCTTTTTAGATATTTAGCCTGTTTACTGATCGAGAATTTAAGTACTTAGTGTGAAGCTTCATTTTACTGCGAAAGCTATTGAAATCGATCTAGATCCAATGGTGTTAGAAGTGGCGACTTTGTTTGGTTGAAAATCAAGGAACTAAGCTATTGCTCCTCGTGTAAAACGCATTTTAAAATTTATTATTAATAGTAGAATGATTGAACAAAGCGGGAATATTCAGTGTTACTATTACTTTTTTTGTTTGTTTTTTACTTACCATTATGATCATTAATCTGATAATTGCCATCCAATTTAGCATGTCCAAAAAGTTTCTTTGTTGTAGAGCTTTCTACATGAACTATATAACTGAGAAATACAATCCAAATTATCATAGGTGGATATACTTTTATGAATCTTCTGTTTTGTACTTTAATCATTCTAAACTATATCAATGAATAAACAGAAAAGTTGATCAGCATGAAATTACATTCAAGAATTGTCACGAGTATATATGGTGAATTACTGGAACGTTAAACCTCTTTAGAGAAGAAAATAGTGAATAATGGTACTATCGTAATTTAAAAATCATAAGTAATAATTGTCACACCTTTCATTCTACACTTATGAATGTCATAGTTAGAACCTTGCCAGCATACCATGCAAATACTTACGTGTGTTACTCCTCATGAAGGAGGGTAGACCGCTCACCAGCGTTCGCCATCCAACCCTGTCCTGAGCATTCCTTTCCAGCTCCTTACAGTTGTTATCCATCCTTTCCATATCTGCTTCTATTTCCCGACGTAATGTGTTCTTTGGTCTTCGTCATTTCCGCTTCCCTTCAGGATTCCAAGTCAGGGCTTGCCTCGTGATGCAGTTTGTTGATTTGCGTAGTGTATGTCCTATCCATTTCCATCGTCTTCTCCTAATTTCCTATTGATCTGGAAGCTCATTCGTTCTCTCCCACAAAAGGCTGTTGCTGATGGTATCCGACCAATGGATGTTGAGTACCTTGTGTAGACAACTATTTATAAATACTTGTACCTTCTTGATGATGGTTGTAGTAGGTCTCCAAATTTCAGCTCCGTACAGTAGAACTGCCTTGACATTCGTATTGAAGACTCTCACTTTGATATTGGTTGAAAGTTGTTTTGAGTTCCATATGTTGTTCAATTGTAGGGATGCGGCCATTGCTTTGCCAATCCTCACCTTTACGTCTGCATCTGAACCTCCTTGTTCATGGATGGTGCTGCTGACCAGGTATGTGAAGGATTCTACATCTTCCAGAGTTTCGCCATCAAGAGTGATTGGATTGGTGTCCTTCGTGTTGTATTTGAGGACCTTGGTTTTCCCCTTGTGTATTTTGCGGCCTATTGATGCAGAGACTGCTGCAACGCTAGCTGTGTTTATCTGCATTTGTTCGTGTGTATTGCATACGAGGGCTAGGTCATCTGCGAAGTCCAAATCGTCTAATTGGTTCTGAGCTGTCAATTGTATACCATATTTTCCCTCAGATATTTAGGTCTTCATAATCCAGTCGACCACCAGAAGAAAGAGGAAGGTAGAGAGTGAACAGCCTTGTCTGACTCCGTTCCTTACACACCGTGCAAATAAAACTCGCTAATTTAACAATCTTCAGATGGATTGAAATTACAACATAGCATGTTTGCCTTCTAGTGTTAACAGCGAATAGCAACTACCTTAATGCAGTTAATAAGGTTACCCATTGTGATGATTCAGTAAAGTTATTTTGTTTGTAATGCTTATTGTTTGAGGTCCTGTCAAACCGTTCAGTTGGATAGCTTTAAGGTCCAAAGCAAAAGATTTAAAGTTTGATAAAGAATTGGTACTATCAAATGTAATAGGAGGTAATGAGAACAATGTTTTCTTCATGGATGGCTGGCATCTTTAATAATATCGCCTTTCTTCAACAGTTAGATAGTTAAGAATGACCAGTCATAAATCTAACACTGTTTCATGTTTCTTTCAGATTTCTAGTGTCAGTGGTAAGGCTTGTAAAGTGTAAAGATTATTTATAGGTTGTTAAGATTTTAAAATTCAGTATTTATAACGGGATACAATGGACATCTAGGATGTAACTGAACGATCTAGACTTCGCAGATGATCTGGCCCTTCTATCCCAAACGCAACAACAAATGCAGGAGAAGACGAACAGTGTAGCAGCAGCCTAAGCAGCAATAGGTCTCAATATACACAAAGGGAAAAGCAAGGTTCTCCGATACAACACAGAATGCACCAACCCAATTACAATTGACGGAGAAGATTTGGAAGATGTAAAAACCTTTAGATATTTGGGCAGAATCATTGGTGAACACGGTGGATCTGATGCAGATGTGAAGGCGCGGATCGGTAAAGCAAGAGCAGCATATTTACAAGTGAAGAACATCGGGAACTCAAAGCAACTGTCAACCAACACCAAAGTCAGGATTTTCAATGCAAATGTCAAGACAGTTCTACTGTACGGGGCATAAACCTGGAGAACAACGAAAGCCATCATCCAGAATATACAGGTGTTTATTAACAGTTGTCTACGCAAAATACTTCGGATCCGTTGGCCAGACACTATTAGCAACAACCTACTGTGGAGGAGAACAAACCAGATCCCAGCGGAGGAAGAAATCAGGAAGAGGCGCTGTAAGTGGATAGGACACACATTGAGGAAATCACCCAACTGCGTCACAAGACAAGTCCTCACATGGAATCCTTAAGGCCAAAGGAGAAGAGGAAGACCAAAGAACACATTACGCCGGGAAATGTAAATAGACATGAGAAAAATGAAGAAGAATTGGATGGAACTAGAAAAGAAGGCCCAGGACATAGTGTGTTGTCGGATGCTGGTCGGCGGCCTATGCTCCATTGGGAGTAACAGGCGAAAGTAAAAGTAAATGTAAGTAATATTACATTATTCAGGCTACTTGGTTGGGGTCCATGTGACTATCGTAACCAATGGTTGGAAACTCTGGGTGACATGGCTCAGAATCAATCACAATGGCGTAGGTGTATACATTCTTTGTCTTCCCTTAAACTATGAGATTAAAATTGCTTCATATATTTCTTTCTACCAACTAATTATTTCTTCCTGTACTATATTCTAATATGTAATCTTTGTTTTATATATTACTACCATTGAAGTGATTACTTCTATGCATTTAACAATCATCTTGTTGTACTAATGAGGTATAGCAACTTGTACCGATGCATATATGTTCATAGTCACTTTTTGGCCTTATTGTGTACAAATGTTATTTCCTGTTTTATGTTACATTGCAATCTGTTTAGTTGATATATAAACCCAGTATGTCTGAAATAAATTATTTGATTCGCATAGTGGAAGCTGATATTTGGTGTTCTGGACTCAAGTGGACGGACTAGGCAGACATAGGGCCAATAAGGACGCTCGACTATCCATACCGGTCGAACGTCATTGGTTTGGCACAGTGTGAAGATTGTATAAGTCGTATTTTGATTGGTGGATAAATCACGTGATAAAAGCCGGAGATAAAGTCACAACAAACACTATACATTCAAATATATCAGGTGAATTTGATAAAAAAGAGGTGCTTCCAAAAACATTTATCTTAGATTTACAATCAATGATGATGTTAATTAGAGAAGGGTTTTTATGCATATTATAGTAATTTAACAGTTGACTTCAATTGAACTTAGACCAGCTGGAGTCCCATACTAGGACTTGACGGCTGTCTAATGCTTCCATGTTTTCCACAGTAGTCTAGATTCAGTTGACTCATGATTTCAACTATTGTAATTAGTATTTCTTAAGTTGAAATTTTCATGCATAATTTAAATAGTGTAAAGTGTAACAAACAAAAAATAACGAATTTATTTATCAAATGGTTAAGTTGTTTATTATTGTCAAATGAGGCTGGATATTTCTTATGTCTTAAACTTACTAATTCATGTCATTCTTAAATGGAATAATAATTTTAACTTTTATGTTATGATAGTCAATATAGAAATATACTTGCTTACTTACAACTGTTACTGCTCGTGGAGGAGCATAGGTCGCTCATTCTTTGTGTATTTACCAGTGGAGCTCAACCGGGTCTGTTGTGAGGTAGTAACTCACCGATGACAACAGTGGACGGTGTAGCAAATCGGTGGATTAGTTGAAGTTAGACGTTAACACCGTTGGATACCGGCCGGCTCAGTGGTCTAGTGGTTAGGTTCTCCCGCGCGAAACCAATAGGTCCTGGGTTCGAATCTCGCAGGGGGTGGGGTTGTGGATGCACACTGCTGAGGAGTCCCAAAATAGGACTAAACGGTCATCCAGTGCTTCCAGGCTTTCCATGGTGGTCTAGCTTCAACTGACTCATGATCTTAACCATTGAAATTACTATAATATCCACAAAACCCATTTGATATTAATTAGAAATTCGTCTACTTTAAAGTGAAGTTAAATTACGCATTTAGAAACTTAATGAATAAAATATCACTTTTCTTTTCTTAATTAGTTTTTCATTATAATTCTACATTAATGTTTCTTTTAAAAGAATAATGGTATAATACCAATTAAATGGGCTTATTTCACAAGAATTGGGTAATTAATTAATGAAACGAACAAAAAAGGGTTACAATAATCACACCATTTAAAATAACTATTTGTGAATGATTCAAAAAACATGCAATTCAATGATTGGCATAATGTCTTGATAAGAGAATTGGAAAAGGTATTCTTATTAACAAGTCACTTATTCATAATAGTTATGTAAGAGTATATAGATGAATAATATTAAGATGGTGGAGAAGATTTGTAGCTCAGGTGGATGATTTTGGTGGAGTTTTGTTCTCTGAGCTGGATGGTTTAGTCGTGGAGCTTTCATCTTTCTTATGAACGACATCATCAGCACAAACTTCAAATAGAAGTGAAGTGTTCGAATTTCTCCATATATGGCTCACAGGTTGTCATGTAGTCTTCGATGTTTATTGGTTCTGGTTGACTTTAGACCTATTATTGTTTACTTCTTTGTTTTGTTTGGAAGAAAACAATGATAAGTTTAAGGTTAACAAGAACTAATCAGTATTGAGGTGTACAGGCTAAGCCGTGAACTAAATGTGGAGAAAGTTGAACATTTCACTTTTACCTGAAGTTTGTTCTGATGATGTCGTTCAGAAGAACGATGGAAGCTCCACGACCAACCCATCCAACTCAGAGAACAAAACTCCACCAGAATAATATTAAAATTAAGAATCTAAAATCAAATTTTAATAGTCGAATCTATGAGTCATTTGGAGCTGGAAAACCTGGAAGCACTGGAAGGTCGTCTGTTCCTGTTGTGGGACTTCGCAGAAGTGCGCATCCACGATCCCGCACCCCGCGAGACTCGAACCCAGGACCTATCGATCACGTGCACGAACGCTTAACCTCTAGACCACTGAGCCGACCTGTATCCAATGGTGTCAATGTTTAACTTCAACTAATCCACGAAATCGAGAGACACATACACCACTGTCATCGGTGAGTTACTATCTCACAAATGACTCGGTTGAACTCCACTGGTCACTGCTTCTCACTAGAACTTCAGGAAATACCTCTTGGAAACCGTCACTAGTTAGCGTTTGATGATTATAATCAGAGAGGAGTTTTGTGGATATTATATTAATTCTAATAGGTGAATCCAAGGGAATAACAATTATTGTTCAGTGACCCTTGATTGCATTGTTCGATTACTCCTCTCTTTGTATGTGTGTCCACACAAACATGTAAATTGGTAAATACAATGGGAAATTTAAGTGCTGCCCCATCCAAGTTGTTTTCCTGTAAGCTGACCATTTTATAGTACCATCCTCTCTTTGGCTTAAAAGTATGTCTAAAAAGAGCAATTGGCCATTATTTTCTGCTTCATAAGTCATTACGATATTGTTTTGAACCTCATTGAGTTTATCTAAGAATTGGGAAACCTCAAAACCTTGATCACAAATAACTAGTATATCCTCCATGTATCTTCTATACAAAGTTGCTTCACTAATGAGTTTACTCGTTATATTTTCAACATATGACATAAATACATCAGTTAAGAGAGGTCTCAAAGGGCTACCCATAACAACACTATCAACTTGTCCAAAATATTCGCCTTCAAACATGAACTGAACATGTGCGGTACATAATAAAAGTAATTCTTTCAAAAAGGATGACCGAATAGGAAAAAAGTGGAAAATTTGTAGATATATAGTGACACGAGAAATCGACAGTCTTAGTTAACGGCACATGAGTAAAAAGAAAGTTTACATTAAAGGAATGCAAAATCTTATCTTTAATATTAATGTCCTCCAGAAGATCAAAACTTACATAGTTTATTATGAATTGAGTTTAACAATTTAGGTAGCTCATATGTAGGAGAACGACGTATAGACAAAAATTGGTCTTAATGGATTATTAGGTTTATGAATTTTAGGCAATCCATATAAATTCGAAAGAACAGAACCGGAAGGTCTTGGCAAATTATGACATTCATTTTATGAAGCTTTAGTAGATTTGACTTGACTTTGGATTTCAATTTTCGAACATTAATATTAGATGGAATGTCCTGCAATAAATTACTCTGGTCACCAAGTATAAATAATATTTTTTTGGTGGAGTTTTGTTCTCTGAGGTGGATGGTTTGGTCGTGGAGCTTTCATCGTTCTTCTGAACGACATGATCATCAGCACAAACTTCAGATGGAAGTGAAGTGTTTGAATTACTCCATATGTGTCTCAAAGCTTGTTCTGTACACCTCGACGTTGATTGGTTCTTATTGACCTTAAATTTGTCGTTGTTTACTTCTTTCTTTTGGTTGTGTCTCCCATTGTTTTGATTCTTGTTCTTATGTTTGTGCATGATTTTTCTGATTGGTTGATAAATTGGATTGATTTCAATATGCTTGTTGATTGCTGATTGACCTGAGTGCCAGGCTTCTAAAAATTCTCTGGTGTTTTTGGAGTTTCCTCTGTCTAAGATTGCCACATTTTTCCAATTGAATGAGTGTCCGCAGTTGTCCACGTGTATTGATATAAGCGAAGAGATATCATGCCGTTTGACTGCTAATTGATGTTCATGTAGGCGAAGGTGAAGGGGGCGTCCACTTTGTCCGATGTAGTGTTTTTCGCAGTTGGCACAATTTATCTTGTAGATGATGTTTGATTTGTTTTCCTTTGTTATTTCATCTTTTGGTTTGCATAAGATTGATTGTAGTGATTTTGTCGGTTTGTGTGCCACACCTATTCCGAAGGTTTTCAGCAGTCTCGTTGCGGTTTCTGATATTCCTTGTATATATGGTAGAGTGATCCTTTTGTTGATTTTTGTGCTTGACTTGGGTTCTAATGCTGCGTGCGGTTGGTATTTTTTGATGAAGTTGATGGGGTAGCCGTTCTTCTGAAATACATCCTTTAGGTATTTCTCTTCATTTCTTCGTGCTGCCAGTGTGCTGCAGTGTGTTCTCACCCTCTTGAACAAATTGTGTACGCAGTTGATTTTGTGAGCTCTGGGGTTGTTGCTATTGTAGTTGAGAATTTGATCTGTATGGGTCGGTTTCCTATATACTTGAGTTTCCAGTTTTCCTGTGTCGGTTCTAGTGATCAATATATCCAAGAATGCTAGTTGGTTGTTTGACTCCTGTTCCATGGTGAACTTGATGTCATCGAAGACATTGTTGATCAGGTTGTAAGTGTTTTCTAGTTCATTCTTTTTGACGATGACGAAGGTGTCGTCTACATAGCGAATCCAAATTTTTGGTTTGATCTCTGGTAATATAGCGGCTTCTAGTCTTTGCATCACTGCCTCTGTGATCAATCCTGATATTGGTGATCCCATTGGTGTCCCTTTCGTTTGTCCGTAGATTTTGTTGTTGAATTGAAAGTATGTTGTTAGGCATAAATGGATGAGTTCCTGTAGACTTTGAATTTGAAGCTTCGTGTATTTAGTGAGGTTTGTGTCGTTGTTGAGCAGCAGGGATATTGTTTCTTTTGCTAATCTTGGTTCAATTGAGGTGAATAGTGCTGTCACGTCGAAGGATATCATCAGTTTGTCGTTGTTGATTTGGATGTCTTTAATTTAGTCCAGGAATTGTGTAGGGGATTTGATTGAGTGGTTGGCTGAATCTACTAAATGTCTCAGTATTCTTGAAATTTCTTTTGACGAATTGTACGTTGGTGTTTCGGGGAGGGCTACAATTGGACGTAGTGGGATGTTTGGTTTGTGTATTTTGGGTCTGCCATAGAATCGAGGAAGTACTGGTCCGTTGGATTTCATTCTCCATTGTTCTTGTTTTGTTATTTCTCCTGCTTTGACTAACTTGTTTAAGGTCTTTGAGATTTGGTTGTCTAATTTTTTGACGGGATTTGTATCCCTCAGTTTGTATGTGCTCTTATCTTCCAGTAGTTCTTCGGCTATTTTGACGTATTCTTCTTCGTCCATGATTACTGTGGTGCGTCCTTTGTCCGCTGGTATTATGACATACATGACATTGATCACCACCCTGTTATCAATCAATTGTAAATGCTTGGTTTATTTATTACGCTTGTGTGTTTGATATTTTTAATGTATCCGTTTAAGTTACAACATCCCCTTTGGGTATACTTTGAAATAATTTCAAATGCATCACTGAACTAATCATATTTGTAAATGTTAAAATCAAGTTTAATATTGTCTTGAAAAAAGAAACAATCAAGAAATTGAGTAGTTCAGAAAAATCAAACCAATGGGGGACACAACCAAAACGAGGAAGTAAACAATGACACATTTAAGGTCAATAAGAATCAATCAACATCGAGGTGTACAGAACAAGCTGTGAAACGGATATGGAGAAATTCAAACACTTCACTTCTATCTAAAGTTTGTGCTGATGATCATGTCGTTCAGAAGAACGATGAAAGCTCCACGACCAAACCATCCAGCTCAGAGAACAAAACTCCACCAAAATCATCCACCTGAGCTACAAATCTTCTCCACCATCTCATAATATTTTTTCCTTATAGTCACATTTATTATTAACAACCACTAGTGAACCTATTTTAGGTCTGAGGATCACAATATCTGACCTACTTTGAAGGTTATTTTAAAGTGGTGAAATGATTGGAAATAAAAATATTCCGGTATCTGATTTGAGAATCATGGAAGTGCTGGGGAATATAAACTAATGTCACCTTTAACCAATTTCGGTTATCTAGGGTGGTTGGGACAAGAGGGTTCAACTGATCATAAAGATTTTCGAACTAAACATCTATCGATAGATCAGAAATCTCGACACGTGCAGCGGTGAAATTAAATCCGAGAGATAGGGCTTCTTTCTTAAATACGGAAAGTTTAACAGATGATAAATTTGTTGCATACTTATCTGGGTTAAATTGAAATAAATTTCCATCATTATCATCAGTAAGAGATCTGTTCAGCTTTTGGTTAGTAATATAATTTGTTGAACATATACCTACATGGCTTAAAAACCAATTAGTGTCAAATAACAATTCTGTTTTGATCCGCCACAGTAGACCTTATATCGTTGGCCAAGACGAAAAGTGCATAATGATTGTTTGAACGCAAAAGTAAGTTTGCTTTTTGAGTACGGATGAAAATGTCTTTAGTACTGTACGAGAGACACCCATGACCTATGCCGTGTATCTCATGGAATACGTTGGGTAGCTCGGGAAACGTTTTCCAAGTCATGTGTCAATCAGGTGATTATGAACAGAGCTATCAATCATTCTTGACTATGCTTTACGCAATCAAACAGGATGACAAACCTGCCTGATTGTGTATTCCATGTAACTGTAACTGGTACGTATATGCTTCCTAATGTAAGGCAGTTTGAAATATTGTGCTTTTGTTAAAGTGTAATGAACAATGCTCTCATAATAGTTCACTAAATAGTTGACTTAGTTGTATATTTTTGAGTTTTCTGAAATATGAATCTGTTTACTAATCCGAATAAATACTTCTGTTTGTTATTTTATAGAATTTGAATAGAATAGTAACTTATAATAACTCAAAGTATTTCTACTGGTTCACTATAGTACTTTTGTGTGATAACTGCACAATAATCAGAATGTGGGTTTGTGGAGATTGTAGTAATTTAATAGTTGGATTCATGATCGAAGCTAGATCACCATAGAAAACTTGAAAGCATTGAACGACCGTTTCATCCTAGTATGGGACTTCGTGACCAGGGAAGTCCAAGCGCGTTTGTTGTGAGGCAGCTACTCAATGAAGACAATGGTGGACGGTCGCACAATGTCTTGGAATGGTTGAATTTAAACATTAACTTGCCGGCTCAGTGGTCTAGATGTTAAGCGTTCGCGCGCAAGACCGAAGGTCCTGGATTCGAGTCCGGTATGCGGGGTCATGGATGCGCGCTGCTGGGGGGTCTCGCACTAGAGAGAAACGGCCTTTCAGTGCTTCCAGGTTTTCTGTGGTAGTGTAGCTTAATTCGACTCATGAATTCAACTAATAAACTACACAATTATGTAGTACCTTTTAGAAGTATACTACTTGTGGTGTTAGTTAGTAGTATGACTTCACGTTTATGTACATTTTTTAACTCAAAATTCAATGAAATATCAACATATTTAGTGTATTTTCCGTACTGTTTTTTATGCAGTTGTGCTTATGAAGGTGCTTTCCATCAGCAACAAATATCATCTGGGCAGAGAGATTGACCCTGTTTGCGGCCATTTGCGTTCGCCACTGATAGAACAATTAGGTTTGTCAGTCAATCATAGCGTAGAATCTGTGCATATGGACATCTAAGAATAGTATAGATAGTAACAGTATCAGTGGTAATGGGAAAGATTAGGCACCGAATACAGAACTCGAAAAGAAAATATAAATTAGGGAAACAAAAACAAAACAGTTAGGAGAAATTTAAGTTCTCAGGATTCTGGGGAAGACAAAGAATGGATGCAACTGTGCCATTGCAAATGATTTTGAGTCATGCAATTCAAAGTCCCTAACCATTAGTTACGATGATCAGCCGCACTCCAACCATGTAATCTACCGCTGTGAAGATTAATAAATCCAATTTTTGATGGATTCGTGGATTGAGGCTATGTTTTGTTTTGACCACCGCTAGCTTCCTTCCACATTATTCCAGCACCAGTAAACATAATCCGTCGAGATAAGTTGTAACAAGAACTGTAACACTGTACAGTTTATCATTGATTTATAAATATCCTTTACCTTTAAGCTATACTATTTTATAGTTGACCATCCTCTCATTTTGTTCATCGAAATGTTATGATTTTATAAGTGTACATTTATGTGTGTATGAGTGAGAAATGGCTTTCTGAAAACGTTCAAGTTTATTCATGGATTTCTTTACAGTTTTTAATAGATTTAATTGACAGAAGGGTTTTTTGGAGATTTTAGAAATTTCACTGATTGAAATCATGAGTCCATTGAAGCTAGACCATTATGGAAAACCTGAAAGCACTGAACGACCGTTTCAAGAGATACTCCTGGAGTTCTAGTGAGAAGCCGTTACCAGTGGAGTTCAACAAGGTCTGTTGTGAGATAACGACTCACTGAAGACAATGGTATACAGTGGCGCAACTTCGTGGATTGGTTGAAGTTAGACATTAACACCGTTGGATGCCAGCTCAGTGGTTTAGTTGGTTAAGCGCCTGGCGTGAGACTGATAGTTCCTGGGTTCGAATGTCGCGGGTTGTGGGATCGTGGATGCGCACTGCTGGGACAAAACGGCTGTCCAGTGCTTCCACGTTTTCCATGGTGGTCTAGCTTCAATTGATTCATGATTTCAATCAATGATAAATTGAATCGTTTGTTTGTTTTGTTGTTGTTTTTGTTGTTTTAAGGATTATAGATCAGAAATATAATTTAGATTCATAAAGTTTATCCTTTATTTAAATCATATAAATGATTTATACCTTTTTATTATAATAAGTGAATAGAATATATATATATATATAGAGAGAGAGAAATGGATAAACATTGTCCAGAATGATACCGATTCAACTAATCAATTCATTGAATCAAACGAATATCATTTAATTCTTTTAAAATAATAAAAAAAGAGGGATAAATGAATAAACAAATTTTCTTTTTTTCTTTTTTCTTCTCTTTTTCTTTTTTCTTTTTTTTTCTTTTTAATACATAAAACAATCTATTGTATGTCATAAATATCATTCATTCATTCATTCTGATCTCCTATGGGATTAATTCATTTTGGCTTGTAATTCTTTTTTTTTATTTCTTTTTTGTTTTTACCAAAAATGTAAATAAACTGACTTTAGGTTTAATCATAATGGGTAACTTATACTCGTTTACATCGTGGGGGGAGGGGGGTAACAGGCATAAGTAACTAAGTAAATTATTATTATTATTATTATTATTATACATTTTAATGGATATTGAAATCAATTTTGTTTTATGAATATTATGATGATACACTTTTATTAAACAAAAAAAAGAGAAAACTCAATTGAATCCAATTTCATTATAGTTAAAAGTACCCATTTTGATATTTGGTAAATAAAGATGGAATGAATTGAGCGAAGAAATTCCTGTTCAATTAGTTCTTCATCATCACTCTACACTAATATACATAAGTATGATTTACAATAATGATATAATACTCATCGAGTGGATACGTTACGTAATAATAATAATAATAATATAATGACATTTAAATGAACCAGAATGGGTTTTGTGGAGAGTTTTAGAAATTTCACAGGTTGAAATCATGAGTCGATCGTGGATGCGCACTGCTGAGGAGTCCCATACTAGGACAAAACGGCCGTCCAGTGCTTCCATGTTTTCCATGGTGGTCTAGCTTCAATCGACTCATGATTTCAACCTATGATATTTAAATGAACATTGAGTAATCGGAAGAAAGAGGATTATTATTATTCAAAGTAATTATTCGGAAATCAAGACGTTGCTAAGTTGGGTCATATATGAAAAAGAGAGAAGGAAGAGAATTTTTTTTTAATGGATGGTCAATAGAATAGTAGTTATGTAAGAATCAAGAGATGAATGTTGAGAAATAGTTCTATTGAGGTAAATCTTATACCGATGGCCAAGCCAGCGAAAGTGGTTGTACAAATCTCTCTTGAATGCAAACGTTAGGTTTGTGAACATGGATTGCGATGGCTTCAGCAATGTGCAAAAGGCGCACTCGTAAACCATATGGCAAATTTAATGGGATGTGGTAGATAACGTTAATTAAATTGTCAATTTATTATTAAATTGTTATGTAAACTTAATATTGAGATGGTGAAGATTTGTAGCTCAGATGGATGATTTTTGATGGAGTTTTGTCCCCTGAGCTGGATGGTTTAGTCGTGGAGCTCTTATCGTTCTTCTAAATGACATCATCAGCACAAACTTCAAATAGAATTGAAGTGTTCGAACTTCTCCATATGTGTTTCACAGTTTGTCATGTTGTTTTCGATGTTTATTGGTTCTGGTTGACTTTAGACCTATTATTGTTTACTTCTTTGTTTTGTTTGGAAGAAAACAATGATAAGTTTAAGGTTAACAAGAACTAATCAGTATTGAGGTGTACAGAACAAGCTGTGAAACACATATGGAGAAATTCGAACACTTCACGTTTACCTGAAGTTTGTTCTGATGATGTCGTTCAGAAGAACGATGAAAGTTCCAGGACTAAACCATCCAGCTCAGAGAACAAAACTCTATAAACTATTTGAATACAGATTTTGATTGATTGAAAAGAACTCAGTTGATGAAAAATCCTAGTGATCAAGTTTGGAATGATGATCATTATTCAAAGACATTGCTATACAGTATGTTTCCTAGTGTTGAATATTTGAAGAAAAAATACACTATACTTTGTATAAACATTTGTTAATGTTTCAAGGCATAATTTGACAAATTGAGCGTTCATTATATTCACCATGATTTTCTGATATTCATTGTTGTTTCATTAAAATAATGCGTCATACAATGTAGTGGTAAATTAGATATTTATGTGCTAGGCATCAAATCAGAACTGTTGTACAAAGACCAGATATAATATTTTTACGATATAAATTAATACAGTGTTGGGGAGATAGAGAAAACTCGTAAAAAAAGCTGACAACTTCTCTGAAAACTCTGAGAAACATTTTATCCAATCAGAATTCAATAGAAGTTTTCCTAGAAACATCTAGGAAGAGAGGATTGTATATACTACTACTACTACTACTACTACTACTACTACTACTACTACTACTAGTACTAATACTACTACTACTATGTTTAGTAGCGTTCCAGAATATTCCAGAAACTCAAAGTCATCTCAAATACTATAAAATCCCTAGATTTTCTGTACATTAACGAAACTTTTTTTTCTCTCCGTCTTCCGAACCTTTTCCTTTATGTTCAACTCGTTGTTTATATTTAGTCTATAGGGTTATTAGGAATAGTTTAGGAATCGAATCTACTGTTCAATTAGACTATTTATCACATAGATGAATTACAATTCATAGTATCTTCACATCATTGCGTGATCACAGTAATGAACTACAAAAGTTGTTGTTGTTTCTTCTTAAAAAAAAGAGAATGTTTCCATTTTATTTTGTATAACTTATTTCATTGCGTTTACTTATTTAATGTAAATGGGAATATAACATATCACTCATATACATAGATACAGATATACATAGATATTAAAAGTTTCCCATATTTGAACTCTACTTATTCATGAGAAACTTGCCCCCCCTTTTTTTCTTCATTTTTTTCATGTGATTTCATTAAATTCTATCTAATTGTCATTTCTGTCGGGTTTTTTTGGTATTTTTTGCCATGAGAAATTATTATTATTATTATTATTATTATTATTATTATTAGAACTTTTTTTTAATTGGGGAAAATATTGTTATTTTTATTTAGACTTAGTTAGTTTCACGTATGAGTTTGTTTATCCAATATGACAAATGACCAATACCACCACCACCACCAACACCACCACCATCATCACCACCATCAACCCCAACAACAACAATATTGATTTAGAAAATAAATAAAATTAGTATCTGACGTAATTGTTGTTTGTTTGTTGTTTTTTTGCTCTCACTAAAAACAATTTTACTTGATGTTCATTTCTTCTTCTTTGTTGTTGTTGTTGTTACTGGTTATGTAACAAGAAAGCATTGGAATTTGTATGATCATCAGGAAAAACAAAACGAAACCGTTGTCAATATCATAATTTATTCTGTTCCTTATTTGTTTTATAACTACATGACTAAATTAATATTTTCAGCTAAATTTTGTGTAGATGAAATATTTCAAGTAATTAATCCCTTTTATTAAATTTCGATAGAATAATGAGAAAACGGAGTTGATTTGAAAACATTTTTTTGATGTATTTACGCTATACATTTCAAATAATCTGGTCATATATATACTTTTCAACAGTTGAGATCACGAGTCAATTGATGCTAGACCACCATGGAAAACCCGGAAACCGTCCAGTGTTTCCAAGTATTCCATGATGATCAATTCAGTGAAAGTTCAAGTGAAAATTAACAAAGGGGGGGGGAATGAAATAATTTAATATCGTATAGAAAGAATAAGAAATTATTGCATTATCCTAGGCCAGGGTAAATTCAAAGTTACGACAAATTGTTTTTGTACACATTAGGGTGGGGGGGGGAGAGGTTAAATTTACAAATAACTAAGGCTTCAATAAATTTGATAATTCGTCCTTGTCAATTACTATATAATGTTTTAGAAGTTGTATTAATGTCAAATTCGTGCCCTACTTCAATTATATGTTTCAATATCGATAAATATGGTTTTCTACCTCACACGTTGATCGGATCATTTGACACTAATTGGTTTTGAAGAAATATGAAATGAAATTACTCGTGTATTAAGTTAACACTTATTTAATTCAATGGAATGATCATTCATCAACTTAGTATCAGAAGGGGTTTTGTGGATATTATAATGACTAGCTTCATGGGGTATTTTCTGGAGTTCTACTGAGAAGCAGTGACCAGTGGAGTTCAACCGGTTTGTTGTGAGATAGTAATTCACTGAAGTCAATGGTGTATGTATCGCTCAATTCTGTGGATTAGTTGAAGTTAGACATTAACACCGTTGGATACCGGCCGGCTCAGTGGTCTAGTGGTTAAGTGCTCGCGTGCGAAACCAGTAGGTCCTGGGTTGGAATCCCTCAAGGTGGTATTGTGGACGCGCACTTCTGAGAAGTCCCGAAATAGGATGAAACGACTTTCCAGTTCTTCCAGGTTATCCATAGTGGTCTAGCTTCAATTGACTCATGATCTCAAGTATTGTAATTTATCTACTTGTTGCTTTTAATATTCATACGACAACAAAAAATGATGCTTGTTGTCTTTTGTTTGTCCTTGTTTTTCTTAATTTTTTATGCCTCACACAAATTGTTTGTTTGTTTGTGTTGGTAAGAGGGAGAATTAATTTCAATGTTTTCAAATTTGAAATCCTTGAGAATAATTATTAGTAAAGCGATGAACTTCATTAAATTGGATAAAAAAATTTTGAATAATACTTTTCATAATTGTCATGAAATCCGCAGTTAATTAGTTGTCAATTAGTTCCCGTGGGTACATTTGAAGTGCAAAGTACTTTTGAAAGACTGACAGCACACTGATCCTGCACTCACCCTGGGTGGTGTGCAGATAGAATTAGTCGAGAAGTTCATGTATCTGGGTAGCCGGATAAGTGCTGGTGGTAGCGTGAGTGATGAGATTAATTCACGTACAGTCAAAGGCAAAGCAGTTTGTGCCAATCCTGGTCATTTTTTGCATTTTCGTGATGTTAGTCTGGCTGTAAAAGATCGGATCTACAACGCATCAGTAAGAGCAATTTTGAAATGCCCTTGTGAAACCTGAACTTTCCGAGTTGAGGATGTTAGAGGACTCTCTGTGTTTGATCAATGATGTCTCCGAAAGATTACTGACCTCCAGTGGCAACACCGTGTTAGTAGTGCAGAGGTTCAGCGTCGAGTGTTCGGGCACAATGACGATAACTCGATTGCTGTCATTATCTTGAAACACCGACTTCGGTGGCTTGGACATGTTCTCCGAATGTCGTCCCAGAGAGTTCCATGTCGTGCATTATCTGCCGACGCTGAAACAGGTTGGGAAATTTGGGGAGGTGGTTAGTGTATGACATGGTGTCATGGTATGAAAGAAAGCTGTACAGGACTAATTTCTGTTGGTCCTTCACGACTCCCTGTTTGTGGTCCTAGAGATGGTACAACACGGTGGCTAGAGACATTATCATACATGGCTTAGAATAGAGGCCAATGACGATCCTGTTGTACCTTCCTTTTACTACACAAAAACGAACGTAACTTCTTTAGTTGAAGGAATTCTTTCTGGGTGTACTTTTGCCAACTGAAATGCCTATCCCGTTATTGTTATTATTATTATTTTAACCATTCACTAATTTCTGTTCGTTGTGTTTTTCTGTTATGCACACTTTACATTCTCTTTTCCGAACCTCATTCCTATTGTGTGGCGCATATGTATTTGGAATCCCCTTGCACCAATGTTTATGTGTTTAAATAAAATAAAGGGTATTTATATTTGCATTTTTATTTAAAATCGAGATGACGCCATAATTAGTTGATTACACTAAGAATAGTTGATAACAAATTTAGGAGAGAGGAAATTTCACGACTATCTTATTAAGATGTGATATAGGGACTGGAAATTATTGCGAAGTCAGAGTACTATTTCGTATTTGACTTCAAGGAATCCATGAATATAAGCTTCGTATAGTCAGTCAGTCAGTCAGTCAGGTACAACGTAGGACCAGGCACATATATGCATCGGTCCAGGTTGCCATACCGCATCAGCACAACAAGATGAACACCGGATTCACAGCAGTGGTTAGGTCAAAGGTAGTAATATGTAAGAGAAAGATTGCATATAGAGATATAGTACAAGAAGAAAGAATTGGTTCGTAGAAGGAAAGATATGAAGTGATTTAACCTCTTAGTTTAAGGGAAGACAGGGAGTGTATACACCGACGCCATTGTGATCGATTCTGAGCCATGTCACCAAGAGTCTCTAACCATTGGTTACGATATTCACGCGGACACCAAACAAGTAGTCTGCATCTACCAACATGGCTCAGACTAGAAGTTAGTGACTTCAAGCACTGATGCCACGTTTTGTTTTGGGCACCCCTAACTTTCTTCCAACCATTTCCAATACCGGATAGCATTGCACGTCGTGGTAATCGGTGTTTGGGCATACGTAACACGTGGCCCAACCATCTCAGTCGATGAAGATTAACAACCTCATCAACTGCTTTATCATCATTACCTAATACCCTGCGTCTAACTTCACTATTACTTACCCAGTGATCCCAGCAGACGTCAGCAACATCTGTGGTCAAATACTTGTAGCTTATGAGTATCTTCTACTCTTAATGGCCATGTTTCGTTGCCGTAAATTAAAACAGAACGGACTGCCGCGCAGTATACTCGTCCTTTTATTGATAGACGGATATCTCGCCTTCGCCATAGGTGACGCAAGTTGGCAAAAGCCAAGCGAGCTTTTCGAATCCGTCCTGAGAATTCGTCAGACACCAACCGATTAGGGCTGATCAGACTTCCAAGATAAGTGAAGTTGTCAACGCGTTCGACTACTTCACTCCCTATCCTTAGTTCAGGTGCTGAAGCAGACCAGTCCTGAAGCAACAACTTGTATTTAGAGGGAGAGAAGCTCATTCCAAACATTCTGGCATTGTTGCTTAGTGCTACCAGAAGACTCTGCATTTTATCAGCATCTTCACCAAACAGGACTAAGTGGTTCGTGTAATATAATCATGTAAACCAGGAAATAGTATATTGATTCTTATCCTGGAATATTCGTCACGTATACTGTTCGAGAACGTATAGTGCTATTTGATCATTAAAATTTTCTTTAATTTGAACGAACTTGTTATCTGTTGTTCAGTAGTTTAGTAACAGCAACCAAAATATCACAAATTCAATGGATTTCACATTAAATAAGCTTTAATATTCAAATTAATTGGTTAGATAAACACTTGAAATAATTATGAAGTCTCATTTTTGAACTTTTTTCTCTTTCTTTATTCCTTTATTTTAATGAGGAAATGCTAACTGAGACGTGACATCAGTTTATGAAATTAGTAATCATTAGTCTGAACAATATCGGTAAATCCAGCATAACTGACTGGAGTCCTGATCAACAACCATGAGGCCGTTGTGTATCATGTCCCAGAATTGGTGGCGTGTATACATTCACTCTCCACCTTCTAAATTTTTTGCTATGATATTCGTCCATATGTGCCTTTTAATTCTATCTCCCTGAATTATATTCTCAGTGTGTAATCTTGATTATTATCATTGGCGCTACGAATACTTCGGGTCACTTGAATTTTGTTCTTCTCATTTCAACTTTCTGTACTGATATGGCAATGTCAACTTGGGCTAACTCATTTATATAATGTTGTAGTTGTGTCACCTCTTTGGCATGTTTATACTCTTCACGTACTAAAGACGACGATGTATTTGCATTATTTATGATTATTAATGTATGTATTCTGAAACTTTTGCTCATTTCCAAAATAATGTCGCCTTTAACTATCCATTTTGAATTATATACTTTGAATTATTAACCTCTCTACAATACATCTTTGACCAAAATCTTTTACAGCAGTTTTCTGTTCAAATAATTGATCATTATTATCAGAAGGAGTTTTGTGAAGATTTTAGAAGTTCCACTGGTTGAAATCATGAGTTAATTGAAGCTAGACCACCATGGAAAACATGGAAGCACTGGACGGTCGTTACGTCTTAGTATGGGACTCTTCAGTAGTGCGCATTCACGAACTCGCCCCGTGCAAGATTCAAACCCAGAACCTACTTGTTTCGCGCGCCAACACTTAACCACTAGACCACTGAGCCGACCGGTATGCAATGGTGTCAATGTCTAACTTCAACCAATCCACGAATTTGCGCCACCGTACACCACTGTCTTCAGTGAGTTGATATCTCACAACCGACATGGTTGTACTCCATCATTATTATTTTGTTTTATAAGTTAAGCTCACTTTTTGTACCAACCTGATTATGCTTTTAAATTGATGTACATTGTATCATCATTTTTAGAATACAAGTGCATGTTTTAAGGGGATGAAGTAGTTTTTATACATTTCTCAACCTCCTCAATCATATTTCTCCTTTAATCATCAAGTACATTTCATATTCTATTCATTTGATTATCATATAATGACGAAACATATTCGTTTAAAGGGATGTTTTTGCTATTTTATTTACATCATATTTACCTTTTTAATTAACACTAATAGTAATAGTATGCCCCAAGGCTGTAAATTTCCTATTGTTGCCTGTTTATGTTTTCCTTCTCAGCTGTTTCATTTTGACAAATAACCATATATATTATCAGTTAAGCTAAGATAGAATCATTAGTGTCTTAGAGAAATGTATTAATTTTGCTTATAATAACTTATATAATTATTCTTTGTTGTTGATTACAGTTTATGAGAAATGGTCAACATATGTCTACATATGTGTTACAAAACAGAAAATTCTCAACATATATACATTTATATCAGAAGGGGGTTTTTCTGAGTCAATTGAAGCTAGACAACTATGGAAAATCTGGAAGAACTGGACGGCTGTTTCGTGCTATTGTGGGACTCGTCAGCAGTGCGCATTCACGATCCCGCTTCGCCAGATTTGAACCCAGGACTTATTGGTCTCGCGCGTGAACGCTTAACTTTTTAACTACTGAGCCCATACTATCAACAATACAAAAATCATACTTGTTTAACAAATTAGTGGCTATCTGAACTTATTAGCTCAGTAGGTAACGTTTGAAGTGATATCTTAACCTCTAAATCATACTTTAAAGAAGTTATAACTTCTGTAGTTAGTGGTGACTTCAAGATGAGTTTTCTTGACTGTTGTGAATAGTTGTGAATAATGTAGATCAGGAAGTTCGAGACAAACAGTCGTTACTAATACTAATGGAGATTTGTTTATTATAGGGCACCAAACCAATCGTTCTAATAGTTAGGCTTTCACTGTAATATCCAAAGGTTTGCTCTTTGATGCCTACTAGGTTTTGGGTTTCCATTACTAAGTACAACTATCGTAAAACAAAACAAATGTCTAGTCTTACTTGGTTTTAGTTATATATCTCATAACGTTTTGTATAAGTCCTTCCTCCCATTGCATATTGGGTCTTTCTTTTGAAGTTCAAAGGTAACTGTATTTAAAACGTTCTATTTTTATGTATCTCAATTTTATACTGTAACTCCGCCTGGAGCCTCTATTGGGCTACTGCGGTTTCCAAGCCCGGAAAAAGGAGGAGGGTTGGGTATGTGGTTAGCGACTTCATCCCGTAGAATACTAACTTGCTAAAAAGACTCTAACCAGAAAAATAATTCAAACCATTTAAACTCTACCCTGGGATTCAGAAGGTCTTCATTTAGAAGTGTTATGACGTCTCAGGATGAAAGCCAAGTTTCTTCGGAAGTCATGAAGCTGATGCCCCTTCTGACAACCACAGAAACCATTACTTTAGATACGTGGAGTGCCCGTACAATATGGAAGACCGGGAGAGTCCTCCAAATTGCTGCAGAATTTTATAATGATCTACTGATATTTGGTGTATAGTTACAAAAGTCATGAACAGATTTTTTCTCTTTTTCTTCTTTATGTATTTCGTTTACTTCATTAGAACAGTATCCTAATTTAGAATTTCACTTCACCTATTTTATTTTTAGTAATGAATGTTTCATATCACTAGCCTTCACATATTTTGCTTAAGATTTATGTTCTAGATTGTGAATAACATTTAATTTTTGTCCAACAAAAATTTCAATTTATCCAATGCTTCCAGATTTTCCATGGTGATCTAGCTTCATCTGGAACTTAAAATAACTATCTGTTAACCAACACTAAAATCAGAACTTTCAATACAAATGTCAAGACAGTTCTATTGTATGGGGCAGAAACCTGAAGAACAACGAAAGCCATCATCCAGAAGATACAGGTGTTTATTAACAGTTGTCTACGCAAAATACTTCGGATTCGTTGGCCGGACACTACTGTGCAGGAGAACAAACCAGATCCCAGCCGAGGAAGAAATCAGGAAGTGCTGTAATTGGATAGGACACAGATTGAGGAAAGTACCGAACTGTATCACAAGTCATCACATGGAATTCTCAAAACCAAAGGAAAAGAGAAAGACCAAAGAACACATTACGGAGAGAAATGGAGACAGACACGAGAAGAATGAACAAAAATTGTACAGAACTAGAAAGGAAGGCTTAGAACAGAGTGTGTTGGAGAATATTGGTTGGCTTCCTATGTCATATTTAATTAATTGGTAACTAAACGCTCGAATGGAAACATAGATACTAAGTTTATGCATCATTTTAATTATCTACACTGAAATGTATACAGATTCAACTGATGGATTATCAATGAAACAAACTGTTCATCTTGAATTTCAATATTAGCCATCACATATCATTCCATGTATATTACAATATATGTAATCATCACTAGTAAATTAAGTAATATAGTTTATTTTCATCCTTATTAAACTCAATTCCTTATTACATCATTACACTTAGTAATAATATATGATCAATGTTGAGATTAGATGGTGGTTAGAGGTAGTCGACAAGAAACCCTGGACTCGGGTTTCGTGCTACTTGGCACTCGTCAGCAAGGTGTACCTGTAATCTTGAGGGAATTGGTGCTCCCTGGCGGATTCAATCTCGTAGCATGAAACCCGCGTCCAGGCTTTTCTGTCGACTACCTCCAACCACGATCTAATCTCAATATATAGTGCCCGCAGTGTCGAGTCACCTAGGCTGGTGGCCACATTGCAACATAATCGATAGCATTCAATCTGCACTAATAAGGACTAGACACGCATGACATTGATCGCCACCCAGTGATCAATCAATTGTGTATGATCAATGTGAATATAATTGATCAACTTCATTCATTCATTCATTTATAATTAGACTGTTTTATAATTGAATGAATAGATAGTTAAGATGGAATATTGAATATCATCAGGTGGCAACATATGATTATTGAATTAATATATGGAATCTATCTCGTTTACGGTTTTTTTCTTCTTCACTGTTATACATCATACTTGGTAGTGACATGTGAGTTTTATCTCATTATGAAACTTATCTACTTAATGCATCAGATAATTCTTTTTGTTCATTTTCAATATCTTTTTCCGTTTTGTTTTGTTTAACATTGTGATTGGTTATGAACTTGGTTTATTTAAGATGGTCGTTGAAGATAGTCAACAAGAAACCTTGGACATAAGTTTTGTTCTAATTGGCACTTGTCAGCAAGATTTACCTGTAATCTTAAGGGAACTGATACTCCCGGACAGATTTGATGTTGTGTCACTCAGCTTCATAGTCAGAGATGTTACCACTGAGCTATCTGGGCCACGACTACTGACCTCCTGAGGGACTGAGATGTATTTACAATTGATTGATTGCCATGTGTGTTAAGTTCTTCTTAGTGCAGATCGAATCCTATCTTATCTGAAGATAGTGCATGTAATATCGGATCACGTAGATTGATGGCCACATTGCAACTTGGTCGATCGGATTCGATGTGAAGTAAGAACGAAATGACATACATGACATTGATCACCACCCTGTGATCAATCAATTGTAAATGCTTGGTTTATTTATTACGCTTGTTTGTTTGATATTTTTAATGTATCCGTTTAAGTTACAACATCCCCTTTGGGTATACTTTGAAATAATTTCAAATGCATCACTGAACCAATCATATTTGTAAATGTTAAAATCAAGTTTAATATTGTCTTGAAAAAAGAAACAATCAAGAAATTGAGTAGTTCAGAAAAATCAAACCAATGGGGGACACAACCAAAACGAGGAAGTAAACAATGACAAATTTAAGGTCAATAAGAATCAATCAACATCGAGGTGTACAGAACAAGCTGTGAAACGGATATGGAGAAATTCAAACACTTCACTTCTGTCTAAAGTTTGTGCTGATGATCATGTCGTTCAGAAGAACGATGAAAGCTCCACGACCAAATGATCATCCAGCTCAAAAAACAAAACTCCATCAAAATTGAGTAGTATATTTTATCAGTAGTCTGATTGTATACAATATCGAAAATTCAATAAAATAAATTAGGATTATTCTACTCAAGTGAAATTCTTCAAAAGATATCCAACAAGTTTCGTTCATAAAACAAACAAACAAACAATATCTCGGCTTAAAGGATACTATTCGAGCATAAATAATCCGTTCCCACAAATAAAAATTTATCATATAATTTCATTATTAAGAATCTAATGAGAAGATAAAGGGTGGATATATTACACCCAATTATGATCCATGTTATCTAACATATCCCAAAGCTTCACTATCTGAGATAAGTTTCAAAGTATATACAATAACAAACAAAAATATCTATGATGAAATATCCGCTTAAATTTAATATCTTTGCATTGTACAACAAAACAATGTAATTCATATTTGATCCGAAATGGATTTTGTGGATATTATAGTTGAGTTTATGAGTTAATTAAAGCTAGACCATTATAGAAAACCTAGAAACACTGAAAGGCTGTTTCGTCCTAATATACGACTCTTCAGCAGTGTGCAGCCACAATCCCACTCGTCAGATTCGAACCTAGGACCTTTTGGTCTTGTGTATGAATGTTTAACTTGTAGATCACTAAGCAAGCTGGCATCCCACAGTGTTCATGTGTCTAATTTCAACCATATAACAAATTTGAAATTCATATTACGTGTATATTACTTATTAAGGATCGGTTATTGATTAAAACGTCTTTTTATGAGCAATAAATGTTTATTGATAGACAGAAATACAACTGAATACTTTAGATTATCAAATGAAACATTCATATAATAAGTGAAAAAAAAGGAAATTGTATTGATGAATTGAGAAGAACTGAATAGAATCACTCATCAATCATCCCTATGAAATAGATCCATTTTAGATAACAAGAACAAAAAATTTTTTATCACAAATAGTGAAAAGTCTAAAATTAGAGAAATCAACTCAAAATCCCTCCCCTCCAAAAGGAGAACAAACTCGAAACGTAATACATCACTTGTAAAATATAATCATAATAGATGTATTAATGTAATGATATAAGTGATAAGTAGAATAATGTTAGAAACAGGGTGAGATAAAAGAAATACCATAATATACCATTGAGATCATGAACTGATTGATGTTGGATTCGTACAATAGAACAAGATGGTCATTCAATGATTCCAAGTTTTCAATGATAGTCTAATATCAATGAGTTCATGATCTTAATCAAATATATCAAAGAGCTGCTTTATAATGCAATTTGTATAATGCTAATCAACTTACTATACCAGAATGGGTTTTGTGGAGATTATAGTAATTTCAATAGTTTAGATCATAAAAAGCAGTGTCCAGTGTAGTTCAACCGGTTGATTTGTGAGATACTAACTCATTGATGACAATGGTGAATATGTCACTCAATTTCGTGGATTGATTGGAGTTAGACATTAACACGCTTAGATGTCAGCCAGCTCAATGGTCTAATGGTTAAGCGCTCACATGAGAGACTGTTAGTTCTTGGGTTTGAATCCCACAAAGCATGGTCGTAGATACGCACTGCTGACGGAAAGGTTTTTCAGTGCTTCCAAGTTTTCCATGGTTGTCTAGCTTCAATTGACTCATGTTCTTAACTATTCAAACTCATCTATACTTTGTAATGAACTCGTCCTTGTCATATACTTATTAAAAATTTAATACTCATGTTAATTTGTTTAGTCGTTAAGGTGCACTACTCTTACGATCATATGAGTTTTTTAAAAAACAACAACCAAACTTTCTTGTGATCATTTTCTGATTGAATATTTCAATGAATGTGGAGATTTTGTGTGACATATCGATCATATGATATGAAGCTCATAGATTTATTATTAGTAACTTAGGTAACCATTTAACAAGGAGTAAATGTTATTCATTTGTCAATGAATGAGTAAAATTGATTAAAATTCTTGTAGAGATAAATTGGTAGTACGAAATATTGTTCTGTTCTATAAGACAGAGTGAAATGTTCATGTTATTACAGGTTATCAATACATACGTTGCTTCTTTTTGCCATCCGTGTTTGTTGGTAAGATGTGTGTCTACTAGTTAAAAGGTGTGTATACTACACATCATTGCACTCGGTTCCATTTTATAACTGTTCAACATAGGAAATCAAAGTAAAAAAAAAACATAAGCAAGAGGTTTTCGATTACATATGTCTTCGAAGTATTGCTCGCTTTATCATGGAACTATTGAGTAAGCAATGTTGAGGTTAGGTATAGAGTACCAGAGAAATGTAGCGAATCAGTTGAAGAGGTTGTATATCTTTATCGATTAAGGTGATCGTGATATGTGTAGCCTGTACCCAACTTCTGTCTACCTGAATAGTTGGTACTTGCTAGTACAGAAATAGTTTAGAAAAAAGCTAGAGGTAGACGAATCAAAAAAAGAAGGTAAGCTCATAAAGTCATCAACTGTTTGTCTGAGACAAGTTCATAGATGCACACTACCTAATTGTGATCTGCGTGATAACTACAGTCAGTGGTTAGAAACTTTGGATAAAATGGATCAGAATGGTGCTCAATTACTTAGTTACATTCACTCATTATATTCACTTAGTTCCTATATTCTGAAATCTTCTTATCCATTTGTTTATTTAAATCTAATCTTTTCTACTTCCACTGATTCTATTAGCACTTCTACTACTCTTGGATCTATGTTGATAATATGGTTTAGCCATTTGAGTCGATGTGCACATATTACAGGTTCTACATTTTACACTAATGAATAACTTTTAAATCTCATTTGTTTACTATGACCCTATTTTTATACTTTTGGTTGTTCTTAGGTTTACTAAATATTTCTTTATTTTGAGAAGTCTTAGCTACCATTCATATTATAAAGGTTTCATTTCAAGTATTTGTTAAACAGCACTAACACCATCTCTCTCTCTCTCCCTATGATTACATCTCTCTGATCATTTTATAAGTTATGTAATCAGTGTCTAATATAACTAAGCCAAATTATCGTCACTATTTCACTGGTTGAAATCATAAGTCAATTGAAGCTAGACAATTATGGATAACCTGGAACAACTGGAAGGTCGTGTCGTCCTATTTCGGGACTTCTCAGAAGTGCGCGTCCGCGACACCGGCCCCCTCGAAATTCGAACCCAGGACCTGTTAGTCTCGTGCCAGGCGCTTAACTAACTAGACCACTGAGCCTGCCGGCATCCAACGGTGTTAATGTTTAACTTCAACCAACCGTAACTATTATTCTGATAAAGAAAACATTCTAATCATGTATATAAAATCGTATTTTTCGAAATACAAGATTGACAATGATTTTGATGGTTTTTCTTATAAAAAAAGGGAACTTGTCACAAGGGATTCTGGTGAGATTATAATTTATGGATGATCTTTGAGTGATACTAAAATGGCGTTGAGAATGTTCACCTACTGACTAGGGCTAAATTAATGTTTTAAATCTGTGTAAAGGATAAGAATTGTGATTAAGAGTTGATGGTTAGGGTTAGGAATTCGATTAAGGTTTTCTATCACGAAATGACATGAACTAAAATGCCAAGACCTTTTTTTAATGAAATGAATAAAGAATTTCGCGCTCAAATCCTAGATCTGTTATCATAAATCTGATGGGTCCGTCCAATCTCGTTGGGAGTCCTTCATTAATTTATTATGGATACTCTAACTGATTAGTAAATTTATTTGAATTTTAGTTGTAAATTCATCTTTTTTTATTAAATCAAAATAAGGAAAATTTATCAAACAGCTATAAATATGACTGTACAGTTTAAGTAAGTGGTTTTGTTATGTTATAACCTAAATTCTTTTTACTTTTATTCAATGACATAATAGCCACACGTATATAGCCTCTGCCAGGGAAGTCCTACACACTGCCTTCTCACAGCATTACTGTTGTTTACGAAATTAAGAAAACGAAAAGCGAATATCTGGCGCTTTAGCTGGGTTGGCGGACATGAAGAGTCCATCTAGGGGAGTTGGAAAATCCTGATTCCAAACCAATAGTGCACATGGGCTCCAGTATCCTGAAGGAATAAATGGCGTATGAACCAATTATTGGTCACCGGTTACCATTGGACTGCACCTCCTTACGATGTTCCACTACCTTGTGGATCAGACCTTGAGGTCGGAGGCCTCGGGTGTGGCCCCCCCACGAAAAACACCTGCTTCGGTTTGGGCACCCGGGCAGTATCATAGCCCTCACACAAATCAAATGAGATTTGTGTGGCGCATATGTATTTGGTGTCTCCTTGTACCACTATTTATGTGTTAAAATAAATAAATAAATAAATCTATTTAATTATTAGATTTTCGGTTATATCCCGACGAGAAGGGTAACTGTTGGGATCTATTTATGGATTATAATATTTATATATACTCCTATTATAATACTATTCAGCAACGAGAATACATATATCTATACTCCTCTTATTGTAAGTTTCATTTTGACCTATGAACTATTATTATACGATTTACCATTCTTGGATTATGCCCTGTCTATTAGTTACTAACCCTCCCTCATTCACAGTCACATCTGACTAAACTTTGTACATATGTGTACTTTCTATTTTATGATACGTTGTGGTCTGTTTAGTTTTCATATAAACCCCAGTATGTTTGAAATAAATGATTCATATCACGGAAGCTGTGATTGACGTCCATGACTCAAATGGCAGGGTTAGGCAAGGAAAACGACCGATAAGGACTCTAGATTGCTCGTACAGGGTTTGTACGTTATTATTCCGGTCGATTATTCACTGTTCTCTACTTGGCGGTATTATTACATCATATATTGATAAGGGCAAAAGGCTACAAGCTGTAACATTTTTATCAAACTCAATGATTCCATTTGATCATTATTATTAATTCATAATTATAGAACATATTTTTCTATATATATATCTATATAGAATCATAGTCTTGTTCTCTGAGCTGGATGGTTTGGTCGTGGAGCTTTCATGGTTCTTCTGAACGACATCATCAGCACAAACTTCTATCTGATGTCGTTCAGAAGAATCCTAGTTTTTCCATTCAAATTTCAATAACTGATAAACTGTGTATATAATCGTTATTTTATATACATCACTATATAAGCCTAATTTCACTACCGCATTTGTAGTCTCATCCCCATGTTATTAGACTTGTCTCTTAATATTGGTAACTTATATTTGAAGCAATGATGGTAACTAGAAATGAGTTGAGCAATTTATGGATCATTTTTATTAAGGTATCTCTTGTTATTGATGTTTAAATTGATGAAAACCAATTTTGTTACTAAGTAAAACGTGTGCTTGAAGAGATTGCGAATTCATCTTATCTGTGAATGGAATGAAGATTCAGTGAAGATAATAATAACTCATTCAGCTAACTATTCCGATATGACTTAGCCTTACTAACTATACTAAGAAATCCAAGTTCAGAAGAGGGAAATATCTTTTCCACAAGCAACCAGAAGCACCAATAACAACAATAAGCACAACTGAAGCATAAAAGCGTCCTTGGAAGAAATAACTAACCAATATCATTTAAGATCCTTTCAAGTGGGAAATACAACATCAAAATGAAAAGTGAAAATTTCCACTTTAATATTTTGTATCAATAAAGACGGAATGAATCGAGTGAAGAAATTCCTGTTCAATTAGTTCTTCATCATTAACTTTACACTAATACATATCTATATCTATATGATTTACACTAGTGAAATAATACTCATCGAATAGATATGTTACGTAGTAATTATATAATGACATTTTGATTATAAGTTGGAAGAAAGAGGATTAATCATTATGAAAGTAATTATTCGAAAGTTAAGTAGTTGCTATGTTGCATAATATAGACAAATCGTCAAGTTCGTCCTTGTATAACAGAATATCATCTGTCGTGCTTAGGCAAACGACAGATAAGAGTGATTAAGAGTTATATTCTCGGTCAATTAGTGGACACAGTTCATTAAGTTGAACTGAATAAAGTTTTTAAGGTTATCCATTGTATTCCATCAAATTTGCCACATGGTTTACGAGTTCGTCTTTTGCACATTGCTGAAGTCATTTCAATTCATGTTTACAAACCTAACCTTTGCATCCAAAAGAAGTTTGTACAACCACTCTCGCTATGTTGACCATCAGTATATGGTAGTTTGTAGCAGAACTTTGGTAAACTATTTTTGGTATATCTTCCATTATTTTTTGTATTTTATATATTCGCAACATTCGTCTCTTGATTCTTACATAACGACTATACTACTGGTCATTCATCAAAATGTTTTGGTAATTCTTTCTTCTCCTTTTTATATATTATTCAACGTAGCAACTGGTTGATTTTTTCCATGATTATTTTGATTATTGTTAATCCCCTTTCCTTAATTGTTAGTTTATAAACGAGATTACATTATAGAATCATTACTTAACGCATCTATTCGATGAGTATTATTTCATTATTGGCAAGCAATCCTGTTGTAATTGATCAAATAATAGTTTATTCGGAAATTCAATGAATTAATTCATCTTAATGACAATATTAGATATTTTTGTTACGTCATCATCATCATCATCATTATGATTAATATTTGTACTACTTATAACAAAAATCAGTATTATTATGAATATCAACTACAATATCAATACGATAACATTCAGTAGTATAGAACAAACGGTATATTCATGTATGAAATACAAACAAACAATCACAACTTTATTCTACAATGACTTACTTCAACAAAACAAAAGCACGTTGTGTTTAATTTATAACACAATCTGAACAAAATGTGTTTGTGTTTTACTTTTCTTCTTTAATTGTCGGTGAATGCACAAACTGAATTTTACTGTGTATTCTGTCCACGTATTATTGAAGAGAAAAATAAAATAAACAAAATTGAATTCCGTCTTATTTCTGTATGTCAATTGAGTTAATTTCAAATGTGTTAACTTCTATGAATAGTAGTAGTATGAGTAGTATGAGTAGTATCAATAGTGGCCTTTATTGTTATTGTCGGTGTTGATGTTGTTGTTGTATTAACGGTAATAGAAATACTTTGTATACCATATCATTTTATATAAAGCTAATAGCCTACGCTATAAGCATACATCTATCTATCTATATCTATCTATTTATATTTATTTCAATGATATAATGGTAACAAGCAAACATGCATTTTGAGTACACCTCTATATACAATATAGAATAATTTCATTTCGATTGTATAGTTTAATCAACCAATCATAATAAGAAGAAATTCATTTTCATTTCTTTTAATCATGAGACTTTTCCTTCTTTTTCTCCTTCTTCTTCTTTTCTTTCTTTTTCTTTTCTTTCTCTTTGAAAATAATTATCTTCTTTTTTTTCTTCAGCATTTTCTTGTTTATCTTTTATTCATTACATTTCACTGTGATATAGTAATGATTATAATGATAATAAGTGTATATTTGTTTTGGTGTGCTGAAGTGGTAACTTTTTTCTTTACAGATGAATGTTTTTCTAGAAAAGAAAAGAAACGAGAAAAGAAAAAGAAAAAAGAAAGAAAAGAAAAGAGAAAAGTATCCGACAAAAAGTTCATTCATTATACACGTTCAATTATATTTTGAATGATGATAAACTTTTAACCTAAATAGATTATTATTTCATCAAGTACCATTAACTAATGAATCGTAATAATTATTTATTCATTTTAATATAATATTCAAAAGAAGTATTTATTATATTTAATAGTTGAATTCATAAGTCACGTAAAGCTAGATCACCGTTGGGAATGTTCGCTTAGGAGATCGACGATCTTCGGTTCGAATCCCGCAGGTGAGATCGTAGATACACACTACTGAAGAGTTTCATACTAAGATGAAACGGTCATCTAGTACTTTCAAGTTTTCAATGGTGATCTACTTTACATCGACTCATGAATTCAACTACTATATTAGTAAGATCTCCATAAAATTCCACTTTCTGAGAATAGTAGTTATGTTTCAATGAATTGCATTTTAGACTGATTTTATATTATAGAATTCGATAGACGACAAAAAAGAAGTATAAGAAGGGAATTCAATTAAATGAAATCACTTCATTTGATTATAGTTTAGATGATTTAACAAATCAAGCATAACAAAAGAGAAAATTCAAGAGAAGACTATAGTTGTTACATCTAAATCTTAAAATATACAAATCGATAAACGTTTGATAGATCTCGCATTGCTGAGTCACATACTAGGACTAAACGGTCATCCAATGCCTTCAAGTTTTCCATAGTAATCTAGTTTACATTGACTCATGAATCCAACTATTAAAATTACTGCAGTCTCTACAAAATCTTTTTTTTTCTGATAATATCTATTATATGTTTAGATTATTTTGCATCGAGTTTTAAGAATTCAAATTTATGAATGTTTCTTATCTAACAGTTATCTTACTTACTTATCTAAAATGATCAAGTTTTCAATGAAATTTTGACTGGTTCACTTTCTACGAATCATATTGTTGGTTCATTTAAATTTATCAAAGGATCTGGATCTACAGATGCCAAATGCCCTGATACGGCCGAGGGTGGGGAGAGTCCGATCTACCTGTCAAAATGCTCTCACATGGCCAAGGGTATATAGCCTCTGCCAGGGAAGTCCTACACACTGTATCTCTTGGCATTACTGTTGTTTACGAAATTCAGAGGACGGAAAGCAAATGTCCGGAGCTTTAGCCGGATTCCAAACCAGTGGTGCACATGCGCTCTAGTATCCTGAAGGAACAAATGGCGTATGAATCAATTATTGGTCACCGGTTACCATCGGAATGCATCTCCTCACGATACTCCACTGTCTTGTGGATCAGACCTTCAGGTCGAAGGCTCCGGGTGTGGTCCCCCCCCCACAAAAATCACCTGCTTCGGTTTCGGCACCTGGGCAATATCACAGCCCTCACACATACCAAATGAGATTTGTGTGGTACATATGTATTTGCTGCCTCCTTGTACCACTATCTATGTGTTAAAATAAATAAATAAATAAATTCCTGTTCAGTTTTACGTTAAAGTAAACACATAATTTTTGTCTAAATCAATCATTAAATCTCCATATTGAACACATTTAAAGTACAAATCAATTAGTTAAAATAATAATACTAATAGAAATACTTAATCATAAGGATCACTTTATTCATTTTGATGAAGTTTTGCTCTCTGAGCTGGATTTTTTAGTCGTGGAGCTTTCATTGTTATTCTAAACGACATTATCAGCACAAACTTCAGGTATTTTGTTAATTTCAATAGTTAAGATCATGGGTCAATTGAAGCTAGACCACTATGGAAAACCTGGAAACACTCGATGGCCGTTTCGTCCTATTGTGAGACTCCTCAGCATTATTATATGTTTATTATAATATAAAATTCTCATTATGTAATATTTCAATAAATTACTCTTTCTCCTCTCAGATACCAAATGTATAATTATATATATAACTAATAGCATTCATTCTTTGTTTGTCTTTTCAACTCTAGTTCAAAAAGATCGTATTGTATTGAAGTAGTTTCTTTATTTGAACCTTTTGTTGGTCATTGAACTATTTCGAAATGTTTTTATCCTTCTACATATGATTAATTGTTGACCAATAAGAATATAGATAATTAGTTTTAATGAGTATAAAATACTGAAATTATGTAACGATAGATTATAAGTCTTTAATATTTACTTACTGACTTACGCTTGCTACAACCAATGGAACATAAGCCAACAGCCAGCATTCTCCAACACACTCCGTTCTGGGCCTTCCTTTCTAGTTCTATTCAATTCTTGTTCTCATATCTGTCTCCATTTCTCGGCGTAATATATTCTCTGGACTCCATCTTCTGCTTTAAACTTGAGGATTCCAAGTGAGGGCTTTCGGTGTGATTCATTTCGGTGTTTTCCTCAATATGTGCTCTATCCACTTCCAGGGCTTCTTTCTGATTTCTTTCTCCACTGGAATTTGGTTTCTTCTCTCCCACAGTAGGTTGGTGCTGATAGTTTAAAGTTAGCTTTCAACAATCCATCATCAATTGAGGAACAAATTAAATCATAATGAAATAACCTTTCAATACATTAAAGTTCATGATCTCAATCAAAAACTTAAAGTTATCTATTAAACATTAACTAACAAGCCATTTACTTATTTTCACTATGCACTGATGCCTGATAACATCAGAGAGAGGGAAGACATTGTGGAAAAGAAAACACTCATTAGTTATTGCATAATTCTCTTGTTTTTCTTTTCAAAGAATATACTACTTAAGAAGACAATAAAGTGCATATTATATATACATGAATAAAATCACAAACATACAGTATAAAACTACGAAAGCCATCATCCAGAAGATATAGCTGTTTATCAACAGTGCTCTACATAAATAAATTCGGATCCGTTGGCCAGACACTAGCAGTAACAATCTATTATGGGAGGAAAAGAATCAGATTCCAGCAGAGGAACAAAATGAAGTACGGGCACTGGAAGTGGCATAAGACACACAGTGAGGAAAGCACTGAACTGCGTCACAAGGCAAGCCCTCGCTTGGAAGCTCCCAGGCCGCAGAAGATGAGGAAGTTCAAAAAACGCATTACATCAAGAAATAGTGACAGACATGAGAAGAATGAAAAACAGTTGAATAGAACTAGAAAGGAAGGCCCAGTACAGAATGTGTTGGAGAATGCTGGTTGACAGCCAATGCTCCATTGAGGGTAACAGGCGTAATTAAGTAAATAACTTCGAACTATGAATGATTTCTGTAAGAAAACAACCTAATAAAAATGGAATAATTGATAGATATCAGTATAGTGTTGCGGAGATTATTAAGTTACTGATTGAGATCATAAATCGATTGATGTTAGGTTACCATTGACGGCCGTTTCGTCCTATTGTGGAACTCCTCAACAATGTGTATCGACGATCCCGCTGGAGGGATTCAAACCCAGGGCCTTCAGTCTCGTTCGCAAATGCTCAACCATTGAGCCGGCATTCAACGGTGTTAGTGTCTAACTTCAAACAATCCACGAAATCGTGCTACCGTTGTAGAAATCAATTTGAATGGAATTGACACTTCCCTTTTAATATCATCACTTTATATGTCCACACATTGAAGATTGTTCATCAAATGATATATATATATATATATATATTATATATATATATATATATATATATATATATATATATATATATATATATATATATATATGGTGTATAAGGTATTTATCATTTCTGTGTTTGGATAGTACATCTTGTTATTACCCCTATAATTCCATCCTGTGTTGTAATGTCCTTCTTTTTAATCTACTTTATTTATTTATTTATTCAATGTTTCAATTCCTACCTTTTTATCTATCATTACATAAACATGATTAGTATTATTTACAGTCTAATATATCTATAAGAGTAGGCGACTAATCCTTTTCTTCCCAGCCCTTCCCCCTCCTTTTTTTGATCGTCACCTCAAATGAATTTTCATGTTTAAGTTGTGTTTTTTTTAAAAAAAAAATTAAAAATATGGAATAACAAGTGAAAATTTCTTTGTCCTTTTGTTGTTGTTGAGTGTTTCACTATTGTGTTATGCCTTGTTGTTTTGACAGTTATTAAGGGGATCTAATGAATTGTTTATCATTTAATTTATAATAGAATAATTATTTTTGTGAAAATATCAGTTTAAACAAATGAAAAGTACTTCTTGTTCACAAGATTGTTTACTTACAAAATAATAATGATATATATTCGTCTTTGTATGATGGAACGCCTACGACAGAGTGGGTTGGAGAATGCTGGTCGGCGGCTTATGCTCCATTAGGAGTAACAGGCGTAAGTAAATAAGTAAGCTCTCTGTATAATTCGAAACTATTTTCTTTACGATTGCAAATGTTGACTGATGAATCTCCTGACAGATAATATGAAAAGCAGAATTCATATTTTTTTTGTTTTTTCTTGTTTTGATATTCCCTACTTGAGTAATTCAACATGAATTATACATATTTGTATGATGTGTTTATGAAGACAATCAACTCCGCCTGGGGTTCTCTGGGGCTACTGCCGGTGTCAACCCCGGATAAAGAAGGAGGGTTGGGCATGGGGTTAACGACCCCATCCCGTAGAAAACTAACTCGCTAAAAATAACGCTAAGCAGAAAAAATTATTCAAACCATGAGGTGTTTGTCGATAGTGTTAGATGTTTTTTAGTTTGCATCAGAGATTGAACTAGACGACTGTTGAAACTTGGGAAGCAATAGACAGTGTTTTTATCCCTAACGTGAGAAACCTTAACAATGTAAATTTACAATCGAACCCGAAGTCAAATCAACTACCCTCAGGTCTTATAGAAAAAGGGTTACTCATTTAAACCAATGAGTTAGCAAGTAACCTTTTAAATCTTCAACCAACTAAATTGCTGCATTTCATAACGACTATTTAATTTAACCTATGAGTAGGTAGTATCTCATACCTGACATGGTCGTGTTACAATAGACAAAGCTTTTTTACCGGGACTTTGGAAATCATCTTTTGTTATTAGTCACTAGTAAGCATATATGTATGGTTAGTACGATGGATTTGTGAAGACTGATTAATTTTTAGTTGTCGTCATGATCTGAATTTCATTAGACAACCACTGAAAATCATCAGTCAGTGGAAGTGAAGTATTAAATTCTTTTCAGTGTTCTGCATATATCATTGTATTGAAAGGAACTGAATAAAATGTTTCATTATTATCAGTATAGGAGTTGTGAAGATGATTAAGTTTTTGATTGAAATCATCACCCGATTGATGTTAGACCACCGTTGGAAATCTGGAAGGACTAGATGGACGTTTCGTCCTATTGTGGGACTCCTCAACAGTGCTCATCCACTACCCCGCCTCGCGAGATTCGAACCCAGGACCTATCGGTCGCGGATCGGTTGAAGTTACACATTAACACCGTTAGATACTGGCTTAGTGGTCTAGTGGTTTAGCGCTCGCGTGAGAGACTGAAAGATTTGTTTACACTAAATGTTGTTTTTAAACTTTGATTTAGATTCTAAGGAATTTATACTAACAACTTAAACGGAGGACTTCCATCTTCTTGATTTAATTACAATGCGTAATTTCACAAAATAAACAATACACTGTCTGAAAAAATATACAAATTGTACACTTTACCGTTATCTACATAATAACACTTATCATAGGGGACAAATTTCTCATCTAGCTGAAAGTTTGTTGTCGTCATTCATTGTTATATATATGTATATATCTATATAATTATCCCCCTGTTTTCCATCTATTTTGTAAGTGACATATTTACCAAGTTTTTTTCTTTCATAATGAAGTGTTAACTTATACAATCCACTTCTTCACTATTACTACTACTCGTCCATGTGTTTGGCCTAATTCCTGTCAGTTATTTCTGGATCAATGTAATAAGTATTTAATTAAGTGTGCATAATGGTAATGGTAAATTGGTTATATAGCAACTATATAAAGTGTTATTCTGTTATATTTTTCACTAAAATAATTTGTATCTATGTATGATTATTGTATTTAGAACTTTTTAATGTTTATTTTGACTATCAATTAATCAGTAAACAGAAATCAATAAGTGCTCGCGCACGAAACCAGTAGGTCCTGGGGTCGAAACCCGCGGGGTGCGGGATAGTGGATGCTCACTGCTGAGGAGTCCTATACTGAGACGAAACGGCCGTCCAGTGCTTCCAAGATTTCCATGGTGGTCTAGCTTCAATTGACTCATGATTTCAACCAGTGAAATCTCCACAAAACCCATTCTGATAGAAATCAATAAATTGTGTTTTGTTTTTTTCCTTTTTTTTATATTTTCTTTTACTCATTATAACTTTATTAATTGAATTCAAAGAATTTGAATTATTAGAATCGATTGTTGTTAAGAGATTGGAGGTAGTTAGTAAGACATTTTTGATAATAGAATTTTGTAGTCAGTAATTATTTCTAATCTGGGATAAACTTTTATATAAACTAAAAATTCTGTTATATTTAATAATGTTGACTCTTACCTTCATCAACATTTTGTTTTAAGTTGTTTAATTAATGATGGTGAAGATTTGTAGCTCAGCTGGATAATTTTTAATGGAGTTTTTGTTCTCTGAACTGGATGGTTTGGTTGTGGAGCTTTGATCGTTCTTCTGAATAACATCATTAACACAAACTTCAAGTAGAAGTGAAGTGTTCGAATTTCTCCATATATGGCTTACAGCTTGTTCTGTAGACCTTGATGTTGATTAGCACTTGTTGACCTTAAAAATTGTCATTGTTTACTTCTTTGTTTTGGTTGTATATCTCATTTGTTTGATTGTTGTCCCTATATTTGTGCATAATTTTCCTCATTGGTTGTATGCAGTTTATTTTGTGAGCTCTTGGGCTGTTGCTATTGTAGTTGAGAATTTGATCTGTGTTGGTCTGCTTCCTATACACTTGAGTCTCCAGTTTACCTGTATCGGTTCTGGTGATTAATACATCCAAGAATGATAGTTTGTCGTTTGACTTATATTCCATTGTGAACTTGATGTCATTGAAGACGTTGTTGGTCAGTCCATAGGTGTTTTTCAGCTCATCCATTCTGATACTGAAGAACTTGTCATCCACATAGCGAATCCAAAGTTTTGGCATGATCACTGGTAAAATCGAGGCTTCCAGTCTCTCAATCACCTGAAATTTGTTCTGATGATGTTGTTCAGAAGAACGATGAAAGCTCCACGACCAAACCATCCAGCTCAGAGAACAAAACCACATCAAACTTAGTTATTTTGTTGAAAGCAAAACTTATTGTTTACCTTTCTTCTATTCATTATTATTAAACGTGCTGAATACTGATTATCTAAATATAATTTAATAACTAAGTACATACTAATATATTCAGGCTTCGAACAATGAATTAATATAAAAAATTAATATTGATTGATTACTTAGATTAAAATAAGAAAAAGTGTTCGAATGTTTAGTTCAAGGGTTGATAGTTCTATCTTTTAACTAGTAATTGTTATCACAGCCTCTGCCAGGGAAGTCCTACACACTACCTTCTCACTGCATTTCTGTTGTTTACGAAATTCAGAGGACGGAAAGCGAATGTCCGGTGCTTTAACTGGGTCCGTGAACACTGTGAGTCCACCTAGGTGAGTTGGGAAACCTCGATTCCAAACTAATGGTGCACATGAGCTCCAGTATCGTGAGGGAACAAATGGCGTATGAACCAATTGTTGGTCACCGACTACCGTGGGACTGCATCTCCTTACGACGCTTCACTACCTTTTGGATCAGACCTTGAGGTCGAAGGCTCCGTTTGTGGCCGCCGTAGAAAACCACCCGCTTCGATCTGAGCACTCGGGCAATATTATAGCCTTCATACAATTAAAATGAAGTGAAAATGTTTATTTGTGTGGCGTATGTATATCCGGTGCCCTTTTGTACCAATATTTATGTGTTCAAATATAATTGTTATGTTCTGGGATCATCCAAATCTCTCACTAATATTCAAACTTATACTTTATACGTTCAAAATGAACTACTTAAATGAGAAAACCAAGAATAGTGAAGTGAAATGCTTTTACTGATTAACTTATTCAAGAATAAATATAGGACTCATTCACATTAGCATTGTTGAATATCCCTTAGGAATAAGATCTTAATTTTTAATCAGTACCATGTTTATTTCTATAAAAAAAAACTGAGACCACATTTTGATCAGTAGAGTCTTTCATGTATTAATTAGTTTAAGACTGGTTATACTAATTATGTTAATAAACCATTGTAAGTGTGAGAAAAAACAAACCAGATTCCAGCGGAGGAAGAAATTAGAAAGAAGCGCTGGAAGTGGATAGGACACACATTGAGGAAAGCACCCAACTACGTCACAAGACAAGCCCTTACATGGAATCCTCAAGGCCAAAGGAATAGAGGAAGACCAAAGAACACATTACGCCGGAAAATGGAGATAGACATGAGTAAAATGAACAAGAATTGGATGGAACTAGAAAAGAAGGCCCAGGACAGATTGGGTTGTCGAATACTGGTCGGCGGCCTATGTTCCATTGGGAGTAACAGGTGTAAGTAAGTAAGTAAGATTGTAAGTGACTATTCTATGTAGAGACTATCTCTACTGTTTAATTAACTTAGATATTCAGTTTTAATTCATTGTCACTATTATTAAAGTATAAATCTGTATACAACTTGGAATTGTTAATACAATTTTATAGTTTAATTATATTTCATTATCTTTTATGTTTTCTTTTATATTAAGATTTCCATTTTCATTCAATATCTACTTTATATTCATTTGGAATTGATAACAAATAAGTAGAAAGTACAGTTAATCGAATCATACTTGATGGCGAAACTCTGAAAGATGTGGAAGTCTTCATGTATCAAGGAAACGCCAATGACGAACAAGGAGGATCGAATGTAGACACATAGGAGAGCTTTGGCAAAAGCAAGGGCTGCATTCCTACAATAGAACAACATATGGAATTCAAAACATTTGACTGTCAACCAATATCAAAGTGAGAATCTTCAATACGAAAGTCAATACAGTTCCACTGTATGGAGCTGAAACTTCGAGAACTATTAATAACTATTTATAAATAGCTTTCCACGCAAGATACTCAACATCCATTGGCCAGATACCATCAGCAACAGCCTTCTGTGGAAGAGGACAAACTAGCTTCCAGTTGAAGAGGAAACCAAGAAAAGAAGTTGGAAGTAGATAGGATTTGCATTACAGAAATCACCAAACTGCACCACGAGGCAGGCAATAACTTGTAATTCTGAAGCAAAGAAGAAAACCGAAGAACACACTACGTCGGGAAATAGAAGCAGATATGAAAAGGATGAATAACAACTGGAAAGGATTGCCCAGAACAGGGTTGAATGGAGAGTGCTGGTGGTCGGCCTATGGTCCTCCACGGGGAGTAACAGGCATAAGTAGTAGTGAAGTTTATCGTTTTACAATCTAATTTATGTTTATGAGGGATATTTAACTTTTAACATTCATTAGTTCAATGGTTTGGACGTCATTTGAATGATTTGTGAAAATAAGTTACATTTTAATTCTAAGTAAGTTTTCCTTATAAGTTAATATTTGTTAATAAATCATTAGAAATCTGGAAGGGCTAAGTAATTGCTTTGTACTAGTTTAACTATTCTTGAGCATTAAAAAATTAACTTCAGTTCCACATGAGACCAAATTGATTTTCTATAAAATTTCCCCAAGTGAAATGAAGTCACTAGCTACCTATATCGGCCGTCAATGGACCATGATATAGAACAAAGGTGTCGCAGCTGTTGGTCCTATCTAGAGCCCGCAAAGAATCCGACTAAAACATAACCACAACCATGGACAAGACCGGACGGACCTTGGCAAAGAATACATAATGATTTCTCAGGTCCAATACAAAGTAAAAAGTTACTTGGTTGTTGTCGACACTTTCACAAAATGACCTGAAGTATATAACATGCCGAAATCGACGTCAGAGAGTACAATAAGAAAAATTGTCACGATTGTTTGCTTGTTTTGGGGTTCCAAAGATTTTGGTGACTGACAACAGCATTCAATTTATGTCATCTGCTTTCAAACGGTTTTGCAGTGAAAATGTCATATCACATCTACAATCCCCTTCTTACCATCCTCAGTCGAATGGACAAGCAGAAAGATTCGTGGATACGTAAAGATACGTAAAGACCTGTGGTTGAAGGGGGAGGAGGTGGTATTCCAGAACAAGTGGCCAGTAAATTCTTAATACCCTACAGAGTTACCCTCAATCCGGTAGGGCCAGAAGGAAAGTCAGGTGCTAAGTATATGTTCAGCAGGAAAATTCAGACAATCTTTCACAGTATGTTGCCGCCCAGTAAGATAAAAAAAACCAACAAACAAGTATCGGACGGTCACTTGCAGCTTCCAGATGGGCGAAAGGGTACTTTTTAAGTTGTATCAAGGTAATAAGAAGTGGGAACCAGTTGTTATAGAACGTCGGATAGGAAATGTACTGTACCAAATCACGAGAAATATCTGAACGTGTAAAAGACTCATAAATCAAATTCAAAGGGATGGAAGAACATTTATCACACAAAGCCGACTCCCGTTTCAAATGCTCGCGCATTCACCTCAAAAAAGCCCTAAGGAGAACGAATGTAGGAGGTATAAAAAACGAAAGGGCAAAGCGGCAAAACCTTCAAGAGTGATGGACGATAGAGGAATGAGGTAACCAAATTTCAGGTGTACTAGAAATAAAAGTCTTACACAACAGACTTTAAATAGGGAAGGTGTGAGGAAGGCCCACAGATGAACTTGAGGAAGTTCCAAGAAGCTCAGAAAGAGGTGAAATTATTCTATTCAATCATCTTTTGGAAGAATACTCCAGAATCTCTACTTGTAGCTTCCCTATTGGACAATTGCGGATTAGATGACTATGATGATGATTTCATTTTTACTAAAAAAAACCCATAAATACCTAATAGTTTCATACCATATTTGACACTGTTTTGGAATAGCATTCCTTTCACTTATCTTCTGTACTCTCATTTACAACTTGGAGAGTTCTAGTGTTCTAGTGCTCAAGTTATACGCAGTATATTAAGAATTTAAACAGTAGATATAACATTCATAAACCATTCAATTATTTCAACAGTTGAGATCATAAGTCACTTGAAGCTAGACCACCATGGAAAACCTAGAAGCACTGGACGGCCGTTTCGTCCTATTGTAGGACTCTTCAATTATTGTAAAACTATTCTTTCCAATTTCATTTAATTTACTACAGAACATAAAAGTAATTTCATTGAACACCTTCGATATTCCTAATTGAAAATTTACTAAATGAAATGAAAATTATTCAATTCTCTTCTTTATCTCAATCATTTCCTTTATCAAATCAATTCATGATGAAAATATCAATTTTTTGCTTGTTTCATGTAGAAAAAGAAAAAAAGAGAGAAAAAGAAAAAAGAAGAAAAAAAGGAGAAAAAACTAACACACACACACATATGTTTCATTTCACATAAACACTAATTAGGCAATACGTTTACTGGCTAATAAAATAAAGAATCCATAATTAAATTACAAACTGATAATAATTGTTTGTTACATACGTTTAATTAAAAAAAAAGAAAAAGAAAGAAAGAAAGGAAAAAGGAAAACAAACAATCCGAATAAACAAATCAATGTAACTATTTTAGTTTCTAAGGGGAGGTGGGGGCGGGGGAAGATGGTAAAATAAGTGTCCAGGTAACAAAAAAAAACAATTAAAAAAATAGTAATAAACAATCTATCCATTTTTAGTGATCATACTGAAGAAAATTAATAATTGTAATTTAATTAGTACATTTTAATGACGTCAATTAACAAAGTAAATGAATATAGATATACATTTTGATCAGTTGAATCCATCTATGAATTCAACATTGTTGTTGTTGTTGTTGTTTTATCCATAACCAGTCGTAGATTTGTCTACATTATACGTGGATTGGTTGAAGTTAGTCATTAGTATCAATGGGTGCCAGCTGATTCAGTAGTTTGGAGGTTAGAAGCTGGAACGCGGGACCGGAAGTCTTGGGTTTGAATCCCACGAGGGAGATCATGGATGAACACTATTGAGAAATCCTATATTAGGACGAAATGACCATCCAGTACTTTTAGGTTTTCAATGGTAGTCTAGCTTTATTTGACTCATGAATTTAACAATTAAAGTTTCTTAATTTTCTATCAATTGCTATCTGCATTTATGGTGTTAATTTAGAACAGCAGATATCTACACGCATTATATTATACTACGCTTTCAAGTTATTGTTATTCTTTGTCATTTATTTTATTTGAACACAGAAATATTGGTACTAAGGAGCATCGAATACATATACACCACACAAATCACTTTATTTGTGTGTGAGCTATTGCACTACTAGGGTGCTAAAACCGAAGCAGGTGTTTTTCTTAAGGGGCCACAACCGGAGCCTTTGACCTAAATGTCTGATCCATGAAGCAATCGAACAACATCAAGAGATACAGTCTCATGGTAGACGGTGACCAACAATAGGTTCATATGCCATTTGTTTCCTTAGGATCCTGGAGCCCATCAGGGTTTTCCAACTCCCCTAGGTAGACCCTCAATATCCACCAACCCGGTTAAAGCGCCGAGCATTCACTTTTCGTCCTCTGAATTTTGTAAACAACAGTAATGCCACGAGGATGCAGTGATTAGGAATCCCCTGAGAGTGGTTGTATGCACGTGGCCATGTGAGTGCATTTATACAGGGAGAGTTGACTCTCCCCAGTTTAGATCGGGATTCACTTCGATTACTAAACAAAGTTTTTATATCATTTACATAATTCTTATTATTGTTCTAAGTGTTATACTTTATTTGTTCATAATACAAAATATTTTTAACAGTCGACGACACAAAATGAAATGAGTATTCTATTAGAATAGGGTAGAGTGAAAGTACTGTATAACCAATGATTACAGTCTAGTAGAGAAGAATAGATGAGATTTCTCTTCCTTAAAAGCTTTCACTTTTGTGGCCATGATTTTAGAGAATGTATGAGGCTCAGGTCCTTCGAAACTTTTTCAGGTATTGATTTCATTTTTTTCCTATATTTAGTCTTATCCGTATGTTATGTCATTGATTTTGGTAAATTAAACATCAAGAAACGATGTTGTTCCGTTAGAAACGTAGATGATAGATAGTAATAAATAGATAATTCAAAGATCTTTTGATATATGTGTCATCTGAAGACCATTTTTGGCAATACCCAACAAAGTATTGACTACTAGTGATTTTAATAAAGGATAAATAAGGAAGTGCTGATCTAATTATTAAAGTTTTAACCTCCTTAATAGAAAGTCTACGATTCAAATTTCACTGTACATTGTTAGGTATGAAAAGCCAAATGATATGACAAGCACTCATACAATAAAGTTTATGACTTAAAACTCAATACATCAACTTGCACTTCATAAATGAATCAGTTTTTCATTATTTGCGATCATATCTATTTGTTAATATATATATATATATATATATATATATATATATATATATATATATATATATAATAACTCCACCTGGAGCACCTGGGGCTACTGCCGGTACAATGCCTGGATAAAGAAGGAGGGATAAGCATACGGTTGCCGACCCCATCCCATAGAATACTAACTTGCTAAAAAAGAAAAACGCTAATCAGCAATATATATATATATATATATGTATATATAGTTCAAGCCGACTCGTACATTCAAAGTTCATCTTAACATAAATTCTTATTTGTTTTCAAAGTTACTACAGTTTTTTGGTTGTTTGTTTGGTTGATTGTTTTGTAAAGACCAACTCTTTTTGTAAAAGAACATGTTTCCATGCCCCATAAACAGTTGACATGAAATGATAAACTCAAATTAATCAATTATTAAACTATGTAACTCTTTTAAATGATTGTTTTTGTCGTCGTCGTCGTCGTCATTATTCTTGTTCTTGTTGTTGTAGTAGTTTTCTTTGCTTTGTTTCATCTTTTTTTTATTTATTGTCATTGTAAGGTTTTTTCAGGACAAGTGTAAATCTCTTTTTAATATAATGATCCTCTTTTCATGACTATTTTCTCTTTCATTCTTCTTCTTCTTCTTCTTCTCTCTCGGTGTATGTAATCGGTGAATTGTAAAATATGAACGAGATATAAATCAACCATCATAGGTCAAATGAAATACATTTCAATTGTTCTAATCCAAATAATAATATGGTCTTATTATAAAGGCACATCTAGATGTATCTAATGGAATATGAAAAAAAGAAAGAAAGAAGAAACTACATTGTTTTACTCAACAAAAATGAACAAATTTAACTGTTATACCTGAAAACAATTAAAATAACATTGAATCAATATTAAAGTGAAAGAATGTTGTATTTATAAAATCTCAGTGAAAAAATGAACAAGAATTGGATAGAACTAGAAAAGAAGGCTCAGAGTTGAAGAATGCTGATTGGCGGCCTATGCTCCATTAGGAGTAACAGGCGTAAGTAAGTAAGTAACGTTTCACCTGGCAATCTGGTCCAAGCTTTTTTATGTTTATTAAAGATTTCCATTGAATTAGCCTTGAGTTTTTAAAGGATTCCAGTATTCGAGTCGATAAGTATTTTTCTATGATCAGATAGCGCTTTTTTAGCGAGTTAGTTTTCTACAGGATGAGGTTGCTAACCCCATACCCAACCCTCTTTCTTTGTTCGGGCTTCGGACCGGCAGTAGCCTCCGGAGGGGACTCCATTAGGAGTAACAGGCGTAAGTAATTAATTAATATAATCAGATAGGGGTTGTTGTAGATATTATAGTAGTTTTTAGTGGTTGAATTCATGGATCAATTGAATCTAGACCACCACTGAAAACCTAGAAGCACTGAACGGCTGTTTCGTCTTAGTGTGGAGCTCTTCAGCAGTGCTCATTTACGATCTCGTCTCGAAGGATTCAAAGCCAGATCAATGTTTTTCTTTTTCTCTCATAAGCATAAATGACTTTCAAATCCTAAAGTCTATTCGTTTGTTTAAAGTGAATATTTATTTAACTAAGTAATTATTAATAGAATTGTAGACTTTCATATTCAGTCTAGAAACGATCTACTTTATGTATATCCATTTTTTTATTCAACTATAAAATTATAACAGACTAGTTAGTTACTATTTTATATGTGGGTGTTTACACTATCTCATCATACCTGTTGTTGTGTACTCATTTTCCCACAAGAAAACAAACTTATATTCATTTTGTTGTTGAAAAGTTTTTGGTAAATTTGCCTCCATTTGCCTTTTGATTCATGAATTGTTGCTTTGCTTTTTTTTGTTTCGAACATTTTCGAATGTTGTAAAGTTTACTTTGGATAATGCAAATACTAAAACCTTAATTGATACTATCTGAACTCAGCTGATAAAACGGATAAAACGTTTTTTGTTTTGTCTTTGCTCAAACGATAAAAAGGAGGTGGTTTCTGCGGTGAATTTGTTTGACTCTTAGACACTAGGTCCTAGGTTCGAACTCGTCTCAACCTACTTCAATTTGAGCAATCAGATAGTGTCACTAGCACTTCCACTTACAATGTGATTCTTGTCCAATTTGCTATTACATAAGTTTATTCTATGTTAATTGAAATACAGCAGTTTTCGAATGATTCATTTAAGCAGTTCGTAGAGAGTTTTCCAATTTGAAAGCAGATTTCACATAGGTCAGCTAAAGAATCGTTTGAAATCAGATCTACGTGAATATGTGAACTACATAGGTAACACACTATTGTTAGTACCAGGAAATGTTTTCAACTGTGTGTTGCTGAACCAGGTAAAAAATTCAGTGGACGCTCAAGTTCGAGATCAACGGACTGGGTTCCGTAACGATCGGTCATGCACAGACCGATTCGCAACACTACGGATCATTACTGAACAATCAATTGAATGGAACTTGTCACTATATATCAACTTCCTTGACTATGAGAAAGCACTTTGCAGTGTAGTTAGGAGGACCTTACGGTAAATTCTTCGACACCATGGAGTGAGTATCTGACAAGATCGTCAACATCATTCGTAAGACTACACTGCGAAGTCCTGCATAAAGGACAGTTGACAGATGCATCCCAAGTGAAGATCGGTATTAGACGAGTATGTTCACTCTCTCCCCCTTTTTATTCTGCTGGTTGACTGAATTATGAAGACTTACATGTCTCGGGGAAAGCACGGAATACAGCGGACAGCTTGAGTGCAAATAGACTTTTTGAAATTTGCAGATGACTTAGCTATTCTATGTGATACACATCAACAAATGCAGTCAAAACAGAGAGTGTAACAGCAGCCTCTGCATCAGTGGGCCTCAACATACACAAAGAAACAAGCAGAATCCTCAAATACAGCACAGAGAACATTAGCCAATCACACCTGATGGAGAAGCTGTGGAACAGGTAGAAACTTCCACATACCTGGTCAGCATCATCAACGATAAACAAGAAGGATCTGATGCAGATGTAGTGGTATTGGCTGGCAAAGTAAGGGCGGCATTTCTACAGTTGAGGAATATATGGAACTCAAAACGAATCTGTCAACCAATATCAAAGTCAAAATCTTTAATACGAACGTCAACACAGTTTTACTGTACGGAGCTGAAGCTTTGAGAACTACTATAACCATCATCAAGAAGGTAAAAGTAATTATAAACACTTGTCTACTCAAGTTGCTCAATGTCCATTGTCGATCGGATACCATCAACAATAGCTTACTGTGGAAAAGAACAAACTAGCTTGCAACTGAAGAAGGAGAAGAAATCAGGAAATGACGCTGGAGGTGGATAGGATATTATTATTATTATTATCATCAGCTTTATTCAATATTATATTTTGGGTACAATATAGAATTCTCAGCGTAAAGTATTTCAACAAGTTTCCGTTTGTTTCTTCTTGGTCGGTCCTGGCGATAAATATTGAGTGATCGCCAGCTAGATGTTAACAGTCCAGTAAATGAATATCTGAATAATGTACATTCTTTTCGTTGTATATTGCCAGCAACAATATTCTCTCTTTTTGAGCTTTTTTTAACTTTGACGACGAAAGGTTGTACACTTTTCAGAAACGCAAGAGAATAGATCATGCGATTAATAAACATAATGATATATTAAAACAAACAAAAATAGATAACTTGTTGAAATATCTAGATGGCAGGAACAGGTAGCCCAGATGCTCAAACAGGCCGCCCTTGTTGTAATCACTAAACTGCATCATAATGCAAGTCCTAACTTGAAATCGTGAATAGAATTGAAAAAGAGAAAGGCCAAAGAACAAACTACATAGGGAATCGGGAAACATATATGAAAAGAATAAATAGCAATTGGGAAGAATTGAAAAGGATTACTGAGGACAAAGATCGATTGAGAATGCTGATGTGGATAACCTATACTCCTCTATCAGGGGTAAATAGAGTAAGTAATTACATAAGTGATTGTTTGATGAATCTTACCTCTTAGATACAATTGATTTCAGTTATGAGGAATAACTAAATTTTTCTTTCTTCAAAATGATCTTTTCATTTATCACATCTGTTTAAACATAATACAATAAATAGTTCATTGGTGATATTTATTTTATTTTATAATGTTTATTACTATAAATAGTTACATCTATAAATTGGTGTGATTTTTGTTGATATAAATAGCTTGGTGATTATTTATTCTCATTTATTTAACTAATAGTGTTACCACCTGAACTACTACTACTAACACTACTACTACTACTACTACTACTACTACTACTACTACTAATAATAATAATAATAATAATAATAATAATAATAATAATAATAATAATAATAATAATAATTTACCCCTTTAGTTTATCCACACATGAACAGTATTGTTATTTATTTACCTTATCATTCACTTTCTTTCTCTATTCCTTTTTATTTCTCTACCCCCACCCCCACCTCACCCCCCTCCGATTAAACTGAGAATATCCTACACCATTATTTATGTTGGATACAATGGATTTCGTCGTTTGTTATTATTATTAGCATTATTTATAATGATGTCTATGCTAATCAATCCATAAAGAGATTGATGTTTATTCAAAATTTTGTTATTTCCTGATACTTCATTTATTTACTTGTTGCTAACTGTGCGTTTATTTTTTTCTTTTTTTTCCGGATTGTTTTATAGTAAAACAGATTGATCAATTCAACCTCAATTAACAACTTTATTCATGTGAAAAATTAATACCAAAAAGAGAAAATGTTGTAATTTATAAGGAAATAAACATTTGAACATGAGGTGTATGTGTGTGTGTTTGTGAGTGTTTGATGGTCCTTATTGCATGTGTGTGTGTGTGTGTGTTTATAATTAATGGATATTCGAAGAGATCTACCTTGGATACACGCAACAACTGTTATTTATGATTGTAGACCTTAGATAATATCCGTCTTTACTCATAAAGCTTATGACTTGAGGTGATATATCGAAGCAGTTTGCACAGGATACATATATACTAATAGATGGTGGTTGGAGGTAGTCAACAGGAAACCCTGGACCCGGGTTTCGTCTCTGACTGTGAAGCTGGGTGACACGAGATCGAATCCGCCAGGGAGCACCAGTTCCCTCAAGATTACAGGTGCACCTTGCTGACGAGTGCCAAGTAGCACGAAACCCGGGTCCAGGGTTTCCTGTTGACTACCTCCAACCACCATCTAAATCTTAATACATAGTGCCCGCAGTGTCGAGTCACCTAGACTGGTGACCACATTGCAACATGGTCGATAGCATTCGATCTGCACTAATAAGGACTAGACAAGCATGACATTGATCACCACCCAGTGATCAATCAATTGTGATGATATATGCTAATAAAAGATTCATCATTGGCAGTCCTAAATAACAATAAGAAGATACCACTAAAATAACACCAAGTGAATATAACTTAGACAATATTATTCAAAAAGAAATGTAAATAGAACAGCTTCTTCTAGATGTTATGAGGGTCCGTTTCATGAATACATGATTTGTTTTATCCTCTGTATGATACCACAACAATTATGGACTACAGGACCCGATAATGAAGTTATTGAAATCAATTGTTAGCTCAAATATTCTACAGGGAATTTTAAACTGTAAATTATGACTTAGCTTTCCATTTCAGCTGTTTAACATATTTAATCAGTTGTAAGAGATGTAATCTTTCTTTGGATAGAAAGCTGATTTTCTATTCTCATTAATTGCCCTGGTACAGTCGAGGGTGGAGGGAATCAACTCTTCCTCTGCAAATGCTCTGAAATGGCCACGCGTACACAACCAGGGAAGTCCCACTCACTGCCCTCTCGTGGCATTACTGTTGTTTACGAAATCGAGACGACGAAAAGCGAATATCCGGAGCTATATCTGGTTTGATGAATATGGAGGATCCACCTAGGTGAGTTGGGAAACCCTGATTCCAAACTAATGGTACACATGAGCTCCGAAATCCTGAAGGAACAAATGATGTATGAACCAATGATAATGATCTTTTTTTTCTAAGTATTTTTGATGTTAAACAAGATGGTAATATTAAGATTTTATAATATAGATTATTGTTTTAATCATTTTGTATATAGGAATATATCTTCTTCGATTGAAAGCAGTGATTAATTACTATTCATATCCTAAACAATTAGTGAAGTTCCATTATCGGCATCAATCTACTCAATGTCCAGCAATTGCACAGGTTAGATTTATGCTTAATTATATAACCATTAACTAATTCACTGGTTGAAATCATGAGTCATTTGAAGCTAGACCATCATGAAAAACCTGGAAGCACTGGACAGCCGTTTCGTCCTTCTATGGGACTCCTCAGCAGTGCGCATCCATGACCTCGCCCCCTGCGAGATTCGAATCCAGAACCTATCGGTCTCGCGCCAAGCGCTTAACCAACTAGACCACTGAGCCAGCATTCAACGGTGTTAATGTCTAACTTTAACCAATCCACGAAGTTGCGCCACCGTATACCATTGTCTTCAGTGAGTTGATATCTCACAACAGACCTAGTTGAACTCCACTGGTAACGGCTTCTCACTAGAACTCCAGGAGTATCTCTTGAAGTCAGTCACTAGTGAGTAGATGATTATTATCAGAAGGGGTTTTGTGGAGATCTTAGAAATTTCACTGGTTGAAATCATGAATCAATTGAAGAGAAAGTTCCAGAATATTGGAATAGTGATTAGAATTAATGAAGTTAACAAACATTAGATGATTGTGTAATTGAGCAACTGAAAATAGATTCATGGTAAAAAGAAAGGAAGATATGAATTGAAATCAGTCAGTTATGAATTAAAGAAAAATGTCAATGAAATAATGAATGACGTAATAAATGAAAAGAGGGGAGGGTGTAATGTTACTAAGGCAAAGAAATGTTTATTACTGTCTATTTTTGTATACATAGATCTGGTTTTATACGTCTGATTGCTATCGCTTTGGCAAATTTTAAAAGGTTGGAGTTTGATTGTTTGTTAATCACCTTGAAGGACTTCAATGTATCAACTTCATGTACTGTGTCAAAGAGATGTCTTCCGATGGCGTTGCTGGATGTTTTTAATCTATTTAATCTTAAACATTTTGGAATATGTTTTTTTGGATCGGACGTAGGCTCTACTTTCTGTTCTACCAATGTAACTGTTTTGGAAGATACATGTAAATTTGGATACACAGTTGGTGGTAACATGAAAAGGATAAATAACATGTTTTTATGTTACTTCTAAATTTTGTTGCACCAAGTAAAGGTACTTCGTTTTCATAAAAGTATTGTCAACATTATTGATATTTCCGTCTATCCCTTTGTGTTGTTTTACTTGTATCTTCTCCTGTTAGTCACTATCCGTTGTGCAAACAGACATTTTATTTTATATAATTTATATATAAATCCTTGTTTTTTTGAATTCGTTTCAGAAATATGCTTCATTAGACATCTGTTGGTACTTGGAAGTTGTTTTTCTTTTTCTTTTTCAAAATGATTGATGTTAAGTCGGCTTCCGGAGAACTTCAACGGAGCCTCCAAAGGCCCAAAAGGAGCCGAAGGGTCCTAGCCAATCGGAGTATGATGGAACGTTTGAGAATTCCAGTGTGGCGTGCTACTATTGGTCGGTAGCATAATATGTCGTTAACGGATTGGCTGAAAAATGATGTTGATTTAACAGACGCCAACATCTATAAATACCCATGATTTTCTGTATAAAAAGGAACCTTGGGATAAAATATTTTCTCTCATACTAGTGACTTCTTTCTCTGGTGTTCAAGTCGCTGTGTAATTCTAGACTGCTGGTTACCAGAATAGCTTAGGAAAACGAATATAGTGTTCGATCGACAAGACTTATCAATTGATAAACAAACAAGCTCCATGTTTTTTGAAGTTCTCTGAAGGTGTTACTATCCAATATAAGAAGTTTGATTTATATTCCAAATTAGGGAGTTATTAATCTTTCTCCGCCTTGATGGTATAAACATTTTCCCATTAAATAATCGGATCTTCTTCTGTAACCGTTTCTTTCAGTTGATAGCGGTACAACATCATTTTTCGACTGTCTTCTAGATCAATAGTCTTATTTTAACTGATTGTGATCTATTTTACTTTTACTCATGATTAGAGTTTATTTATTGTGTCATTATTTGTTTCTAAATTGTTGGTATTTTGTTATTATCAATATTGTAATGTATTCTATTCTATATAAAATATATATTTGTAATATTTTATCTAATTTCTTAACTTTACTTACATCCCTATCATACCATACACAAACATCTATGCCTTTCCCGGAGCACAGATTTTGCAATTAGTGTTCGTAGGTATGGTATGTACTTTGCACCTTCGAAGTGCAAAGTACTTTTAAAAGATTGGCAGGACCCTGATCCTATACTCACCCTGGGTGGTGAGCAGATAGAATTAGTCGAGAAGTTCGTGTATCTAGGTAGTTGGATAAGTGCTGGTGGTAACGCGAGTGATTAAATCAATTTACTTATAGTGAAAAACAAAGTGGCTTATGTCAATTTGGGCCATGTTTGGTACCTTCATGATGTCAGTTTGGCTGTAAAAGGTCGGATCTACAACGCGTCGGTGAGAACAGTTCTGCTCTATGCTTGTGAATCCTGGCCTCTCCCAGTTGAGGATGTAAGACGACTCTCTGTGTTTGATCATCGTTGTCTCCGAAGGATTGTTGACATTCTGTGGCAACACCGTGTTAGAATAACACATATAAGCGAACAATATTGTTTTCAATTAGATCGTCATCAGGCTTTACTCTAATATACATGAATATTTATACGAAAATTTTTAAACCAATCAAGGCAATATGAGTCAATAATCACAATGAAATAGAATAAGTCACTACATTTCATTGTGATTATTGACTCATATTGCCTTGATTGGTTTAAAAATTTTCGTATAAATATTCATGTATATTAGAGTAAAGCCTGATGACGATCTAATTGAAAACAATATTGCTCACTTATATGTGTTGTTCTAATTTTCACAATGGGAATCTTTAACACCATGTTAGTAATGCAGAGGTTCGGCATCGTGTGTTCGGGCACAGAGACGATAATGCAATTGGTGTCACCATCTTGAAACACCGACTTCGGTGGTTTGGACATGTTCTACAAATGTCGTCCTAGAGAATTCCACGTCGTGCATTATTTTCCGACTCTAAAACTGGTTGGAAAAAGCGAACGTGGTCAGTGTATGACATGGTGTAGTAGTATGAAAGAAAGCTGTACAAGACTATCTTCCGTTGATTCTTCACAACTCCCTGGTACGGGTTCTAGAGACGATGCAATACAGTGAATAGAGACATTATCATACATGGCTTAGAATAGAAGCCAGTGGCGATCCTGCTGTAGCATTATTATACTTTCTTCATAAAAAAGACGGAACGTCTTTAAGTGGAGAAATTCTCTGTGGCTGTACTATTGCTAACTCAACTGTCTCTCCCAATATTGTTGTTTCACTATCATACACTAATTTCTGTTCATTGCCGTACTTCTTTTTTCTCATACAAACCTTACATTCTATATCTCTTCACATTCTAATTATTATTACTATGTGGCGCATATGTATCTGGTTCCCCTTCGTACTGATATTTATGTGTTCAAATAAATAACACCACACACATATGTGTTTAAAAACTGTGTAGGAACTAAATTCATTTGTATAAGTAATTTCAATCGATTTTGTAATTACAATTTTTAGTCTGATATTACAGTTTGTAAGTAGTTGATGAGAACCAAATCATTTATTCTTCGTAGATATTTGTTCTCGAAATATCATTGAATTGTATCTACTTAAATGTTGTTAACAACAGTTAAGCTGATCATCGTTTATTTTAACTTCCACAACGACTTATTAGGTTGAAGTAATCTGCTTAGACATTAACACCGTTGAATGCCGAATCAGTAGTCTAGAGGTTAAATGTTCGCGCGCGAGACCGATAGGTCTTGGGTTCGAGTCTCATGAGTGGGGTTGTGAGCGCGTACTACTGAGGAGTCCCATAACAGGACGATTTGGCCGTCCAGTGCCTCCAAGTTCTCTATGGTGTTGTCTAGCTCCAATTGACTCATGACTTCAACTATTAAATAAATTATTCATCATAGGTTTTTCGTACAAGAAAAGGAATAAATTGTAAATCTTCCAATGATCACTCGGTTTTATCGTTAAAAAATGTAACGTTTCGATATGTATAAACTGTTCAAGTGCTATAATAGATATTCATTTGATTTTTTTCGTGTTAATTCGTAAAATCATCAAATTATTGAGCTAAGATGGATAGTGATTAGTACTGAAATCCAGGACACACGTTTCATCCAATTTAGGACTCGTCAGCTGGATGTACACCCATCCCAGACTTGATGTTCACCACGGAACTCGAACCCAGTACCGTTTACTTTAAACACCCTCCCATTATCCACTTAACTACTGAGTCCTGATAGTCACTTTGTATCTGCGATTAATTAGTCTTTAACAACAATAAGAAAATATAAGCAAATAATACCAAGTGAGTCCATCCAATCATTGTTATCACTCTTTTTTTCTTTTATTTAAATGATTTAACCAATTACAGGTCAATTGTTTCAGTTGAATTTATATTCGATCCCATGTGACTCTTTACTTAATGTAAAATTAATCATTAGATTAGATTAAGACTATTTTATGCTTCATATTTTATATTCTTATTTAGTCTAATTAACCTAAGGGAAATATTGAAAAAAAGTACACTTTTATCCCATTCTGAAAGATGGTTAACAATTAAACCTATAAATATGTATTTCCTTCTATTTGGAACTCATTAGGTGAATGTATCTGTATCCCAATATTGATCCTCATACTTAGGCTTAAATCCGGCACCTTTTTACTTCTTATACTAAAGCATTATACACTAACTTTGGATTATTACTAAGGCTAATATTTTAGATGAAATTGACACAATAAAATTTTTGACCTTTCATATAAACTGAATTGATCAGCAATCGAAACCAGTTTGATTGAATGATGTTCAGTTGATGGATTCTAGCTAAGATCTCAGTAACTTAACTGCTAAGAATGGATCATTATCCTTAAAGATTTTTGGGGTTAATTCATCTGATGTTCTCCGTCGGATTAGATTTTCTATAACTTTTTCAACCACAACACGAGATGGAGTACTCATATCGACTTACTATGCAGGTCGTTCGAAGACAGTGAGTAACTGGAGGTCAGTTGAACTTTTCCTCTAAATGTTTTGTCCAATGATCTAATCTCTTAGATTAAAAGCGAATAACAGCGCCGTTCTTTTTCGATTTCTATTAACATTTTTGTTTACGATACCAGTAGATATCACTACCGTTTCTATTAAGCTGAATTCCTGTTTTGGTTTTTTTGCATTCAACAAGACAGACGAACAAGTACTTGCACCATAGCTGTTATGTCTCGATAAGAATAATCAGTGGTAAATTTTGAGATCCATTTGTGGACCAAATACAATACGTATATTTTACCATATAATTGTTAATGAACTAAACTATTCTTATCGATTAAATGTTTAAACATTTCTATGGTAGTCCATTGACTAGCTTATCGATTAAATGTTTAGAAATACTTCCATGGTAATATCGATTATATACATATAATTGATAGCTATACGTTTGAATTGTGTTTGTGGATCGCTGTGTGATAGCTCGTTTCTGACTGTTGCAGAATATACTTTCCCATTCCAAGCTTGGACTTCTCCCTCTAGTTAGTGGGGCTGGGACGCATCAAATAGCTAGCTTACTGGTCTTTGGTCACTGAGTCTTTGTTCTCGTTCACACATTAAGTGAACTCGTGATAACTTCAAACCTAGCAATAGCATACCTGGAGTCTAAATATATGCTCCATTTCAGACTATATTTTTCTGTATACTTAAAGTTGGTATTTGCTAACAATAAAATGTTATCTAAGCATACATTCAACAGTCGGTCGTCAATATCTATTCACTGAGCCGAGACATCGTAAGACCCACTTAAGTGCATTTCAATTTCGCTCAGAATACTAACTACTTTGGCACTAAAATCACATGCTACGACTACGATGTTTGAGTGTTTGTCTTTTTTGAGGGAAAGCGGAAAGCTGTCAGTAAAACTCACACTTTACTTCTTCGGAATCTCAATCAGTTGGACGATAGACAGAGAAGACAAGTAGAAAACAACGTATGTCTGTGACTTTCTCTTTTCTTATCTCTTATCTTAGTTGAACAACTCACAAGAAACTGTCTTTTAGAATCTAGTCCAGAAGAGCCTATTTTGCCTTTAAACTTAGTGCTATACCTATACCAGCAAGGCCACGGAAGTTGGAAGTCAAGTCTCTAGACAAATGAAAGGTAAATGTTGTCGGTTTTCTTTACTGACTAGGAGAGACTAGATGGATGACCACAATCGGGTCATGTATGTGTGTTTCGGAAACAGCTTACATCGATAGCACAGGATTTTAGAGTCACAGCTAAAGATGTCTGTCATTATATTTGACATATGATTTAAACATTAAAAGACTCAACGTGTAGTTTAAAACCCTATTTCAAGAGACAAGGAATAACATTTCATGCACTCCGACCATTAGCACTGTCGGCACTTAGTGATAAAGTTACAGGAGGAGAATTAATCGTGGGATAGGAGAAATATTAAGTAACAAGGACATTTGATCGTCCAGAAGGTAACCTCAGGTGTTTTCAGAGGCGTGAGGCTGGTTATTACTTCTCGGTTACTTGCATCTTGGAAGAATATATCTTATTAAGGAACCTGTAAATGAAACTGGGCTAATGGTGTTTATAAAGACTTGAGAGTATTGCAGCAGAGTGGAAGGAATAGCTGCTTAAGGATGATCACGACTGGTGTTTTTATGAGAATCTTTAGTATGTTAGCCCTGTACTTTAAAAAGGCTTACCACCGGATAAGAAAATTCATGGAGTGTAACAACTTTAGGGTCAACCTTTCCCAACTCCATTTTTGAGAAGGCAGCATCACTTAAGGTATTAGTTATCTAAAGAAAATACCTGACTATTGTCGTATCTCAGTACCATCAGTAGTACGAAATAAGTTATAATTTACTTGTTTTCTTTCTAATCAACTCCCAAAATGTAAGTAAGCATCAGATGTTAACTCTTTTTAACTTTAATTAGATTGTACACAAATTAGTATCCAGTTTGTTATAAACTATCTAACCAGTTGTATAGATAAATTGTTTTGTTTAAAGTCAATCTTTATGAAATCACAAACTACAGCACTGAAAATAGCAGAATCGTACTTACTCTCCCACTGACTGAAATTAAAAATGAGTTCTACCTCTTTTGGAAACACTGGACACTAGTATGATCACAGTAGCAAGAAACAAACTAACTTACAGGAAAAGGTATTTAAGTGAGGTTTCTAGTATCCCATGTAATAGATATTGTTGGTTGTGTATTAGTACAATGATGTAATAAGCACTCATTTATAACAAATTTCAAATTGAAATGTACAGTATTATTAGATGGTGGTTTGAGGTAATCGACAGGAAACCCTAAACCAGGGTTTCGTGCTACTTGGCACTCATCAGCAAGGTGTACCTGTAATCTTGAGGGGACTGGTGCTCCCTGACGGATTCGATCCCGTGTCACCCAGCTTCAGTATTATTATTAATCACAAAACAAAAAAGATTTTCTAAGCAGGAACGATTTTATTTATTTATTTGAACACATAGATACTAGTACAAAGGGGCACTGAATACATATGCACCACACAAGTCACTTGATTTGTGTATGGGCTATGGTACTGCCCGGGTGTCTAAGCCTAAGCAGGTGGTTTTGTTGAGAGGCCACAACCGTAGCCTTTGATTCAAAGGTCTGACCAAAAGGCAATGGAGTAACGTAAAGAGATGAAGTCCCATGGTAGCCACTGACCAGCAATAGATTCATACGCCATTTGTTCCCTCAAGATCCTAGAGCTGTTTACACCGTTGGTTTGGAATCAGAGTTTTCCAACTCCTCTAGGTGAACACCCTCTGTCCAACAACCTGAGTAAAGTGCTGGACATTCACTATTGTCCTCTGAATTTCCTAGACGACAGTAATACTGCAAGGAGGTAGTGAGTAGGACTTCCCTGACAGTAGTTGTTTGCACGTGGCCATTTGTGAGCATTTCGGGTGGGACAGCGGACTCTCCCTAATCTCGGCCGTATCAGGGCGTTTGGGGGGCGGGCAAAAAAGGAACTAGATAGATATTTGTCTTCTCGTACATCTTTTCCCCTTGATAAATGTGATTAAAACGAAAACAAGCATAAGAGAATAAAGTTACTTTTTTATTGCATGGATTCTTGTTAGCTGTTTAAAACCTAGAAACATTAGTAATAAGTATTTACAACCAATTCATATGCTTTATATTATATTAATACAAATTAGTAGGATAATGATAAAGGTTATGAAAGGCTTATGAAATGATAAAGTATATAAATAGTTATATGTTAGTGCTGTTATAAATTACGACCTTGTGCCCCTATCAATATATGACGTAATGATACCGCCAACTAGAGAGTAGTGAACTGTCGACTAGACCAATAACGCATAAAATCCGTACGAGCATTCTAGAGTCCTTATCGGTTCTGCTTTCTGCCTAGCCCCGCCTGTCTATTGAGTCCAGGACACTAATCTCAACCTCCACGTTATGAATCATGTAATTCAAACATTCCTGGTTTATATACAAACCAAACAAACCACACCACACCATAAAATACAGAAAATACACATTCTTAGTACATCTAGCCATAAGTGGCTGTGAATGTGTGAGGTGGTAATTGATAGACTAGGTATAACTCAAGAATAGTAAATCCTATAATAATAGTCTATGAGTCAAAATTAAGCTTATAATGAGAGGAACATGAATGTGCATAGTTTATTTATAGCATAAAATCATTGTGTCGTATTGGTCCGTAATTAGTTCTCAAAGGCTACCATTCATAATTCTCGTTATGGTATAACATGTGAAAAGAAAATCTTTTTAACCACATGAAGATACGTTTGCAAACAATAAAAATTTATAATAAGAAAGGGGTATTGTGGAGATTCTAGTAATTTAATAGTTGGATTCACGAGTCATTGAAGCTAGACCACCATAGAAAACCTGGGACCACTAGATGGCCGTTTCGTTCTGATAGGTCCTGGATTCGAATCTCCCGAGGTGAGATCGTCAATGCGCACTGCTGAAGAGTCCCATACTAGGACGAAACAGCCGTCTAGTGCTTTCAAATTTTCCATGATAGTCTAGTTTCAATTAAGTCATGAATTCAACGATCAATATAAAATATTCCTTAATGACAACCATAGAATTGAATCAATTAAAAGAATAAAATTATTATCATGATCTTCATGATTATTACTGTTTATTGTGTTGGAGTGATCCTGAAAATTGTTTGCAAAAGACAAGCAAGGATCAGGAAACACTAAGAAGAGTTCCCTCCAATCATCGTTCACTTGAAGTTTTAGCCAAAAATATCAAGGAAGTGAAACGTCACATGCCGAGGTTCTTCTGATTGGCTGATTGCTACACTGCTACTATGTTTAGTAGCATTCCAGCATGTTTGAGCAACCCAAGGACATTTAAAATATTATAAAAACCCTATATTTTCTGTGTTAAAATGAACCTTGGAGTAAAGTACTTCTCGCATACTTTACGTCTTCTCTCTCATTGTTCAGGCCGCTGTATAGTTCTAGCTTGGTGGTTACAGAATAGCTTAGGAGACGAATGTAGCGTTCAATCCGGTAGACATATCATATTGTTTATTTTGATATTGTTTATATTTCCTTTACTACTCCTCTTGTTTTATTAATGAACCTATTCCATTTTGATCTCATCCTATTATATGCTTGAGTTTATTCTTTGGCAAACAAAATTTTTTTAAATTTTTTTATTTATTTATCAATAATCAATATATATTAATTACTGTTATTTTTTTTCCTTTCTCTTAGTAACATTGAGTTATTCACTTGGTTACTAATGTAATTTAATTTGTCATTTTATTATTATGTAAAATGGCGTTAATATTTTTTTGTTTTTTGTTGTTTTTTTTGTAATTTTATTTGTTTATATACGCCCACGCACTTACAAATTAATCTGTTGTATGTAGTTTTTTTTATTTTAAAAAAAATGTTTTTGTTTATTTAATCTGAACATGTTTACTAATTAATTAAATGATTGCCATTAACACTTCAGTTCATTTTGTTGTTGTTGTTGTTGTTGTTAGGGAATATGCATTTTCCTGTTATGGATGGATACTAATTGAAAAATAATGTTAATCGTTGAAATCATGAGTCAGTTGAAGTTAGACCACCATGGAAAACATGGAAGCACTGGAGGGCCGTTTCATCCTAGTATGGGACTCCTCAGATTTCAGTAAATTTGATAATTCGTCCTTGTCAATTACTATATAATGTTTTAGAAGTTGTATTAATGTCAAATTCGTGCCCCACTTCAATTATATGTTTCAATATCGATGAATACGGTTTTCTACCTCACACGTTGATCGGATCATTTGACACTAATTGGTTTTGAAGAAATATGAAATGAAATTACTCGTGTATAAAGTTAACACTTATTTAATTCAATGGAATGATCATTCATCAACTTAGTATCAGAAGGGGTTTTGTGGATATTATAGTGACTGGCTTCATGAGGTATTTCCTGGAGTTCTAGTGAGAAGCAGTGACCAGTGGAGTTCAACCGGTTTGTTGTGAGATAGTAACTCACTGAAAACAATGATGGATGTGTCGCTCAATTTCGTGGATTAGTTGAAGTTAGACATTGACACCGTTGGATGCCGGCCGGCTCAGTGGTCTAGTGGTTAAGTACTCGCGCACGAGACTGATAGGTCCTGGGTTCGAATGTCGTGGGAGACGCGATCATGGATGCGCACTGCTGAGGAGTCCTATACTAGGACGAAACGTCCGTCCAGTGCTTCCAGGTTTTCCATGGCGTTCTACCTTCAATTGACTCATGATTTCAACCATTAAAATATCTAAAAATCTCCACAAAACCCCTTCTGAATAATAATAATTTGTCATTAGACTAAGACTAACTAGTACATCAATCTTTTTTCTAGAAAAATATCATGGTAACTAAAAAAAAATTAATTGCTTACTAATGATAACTTTCGAAGCGGTTGCATTGAAGGTTTTCAATATCAATAAGAAGATAATTATTGTTTACATAGTAGAATGTTAGTCGCATTATAATGCAAATCGACTAACATTGAACCTGTGGAGCATTAGGAATTCTTAAGTTATTTTTCTATGACGACTTGCATATAAACTGGTGCAAATTATTAGTTTACGTCAAAGAAGCTGTGCAGAAACTCATAATTCTTAGTAGTTTTTCATCTGATATCGTTTTGTGATAAGATTAAAATCATTGTCTTCAGGAAATATTATTTTGAAGAATAGTGACTAGCAATGGAATCCAAGACGGGTGTTTCGTTCTATTTAGGAAGTCGTCATCTAGATGTGCTTGCATCTCAGAGTTGATGTTTACTCTGGGACTCGAACCCAGTACCGTCCAATTCGACCACCATCTTGTTATCCAGAGACTGATCAATTGTAGTCCTAAACATCAATGAGAAGATTCAAACAATCAGTAGAAAATGATATGATTTACTCTATTCTTTTTCTTTTTTCTCTTTTGCATGGAACTGTAAATACATAAATTAATTAATTATCTGTCATTATATTCATATTCATCACATATTATCTATAGTATGTGTTTATACTTAGTATCTTCTCATGGCTGAGTTTTGATGTATGATAATTGACTCAATCAAACTAATTTCGATTGTACGAATGATTCATTGAATCAGGGTTTTGTTCTTCTTCAGTATTCTATACTTATCTACAATTTTTGTAATTAGACATAATAATTCTCTATTCATCATCATCATCATTATCAATGTTTTTGTCCATACTCAATGTAGAATTATAACTGATGTCAAATTTCACTTGATTATCAGTTCCACAACAACAACAACCACAACAACGGAAAAATGAAACAAGAACTTCCTTCTTTCTCCCCCTCTCTGTACATTTCACAAGTAAACTAATTCATTATTATGATGACTGAATAAATCACGATAAGATTCTAGGTAGACGGTAATAATATTCATACAGATAGAAAAAAAAGGAGAGATATTTCTTTTCTTATCGAAAAACTCTAATCAAACTAAATAATCATATTTTCTTTTTCAAATGTGTTTGTCTAGTGTTTTTATCAATTTTGGTCTGCATTAGTGAACCTCGAAATACACAAAGGAAAAAACAAGATCCTCAAATACAACACAGAGAACACCAACCATCCCAATCACACTTGATGGCAAAACTCTGAAAGATGTGGAATCCTTCATGTACCTGGAAAGCATCATTTATGAACAAGGAGGATCAGATGCAGACGTAAAGGTGAGCATTGGCAAAGCAAGGGCCACATCCTACAGTTGAACAATATATGGAACTCGAAACAACTGTCTGTCAACCAATATCAAAGTGAGAATCTTCAAGACGAACGTCAAGGCAGTTAGTTCTACTGTACGGAGATGAAACTTCGAGAACTACTACAACCATCATCAAGAGGGTACAAGTATTTATAAATAGTTATCTACTCAAGATACCAAACATCCGTTGGCCGGATACGCATTCTCGTTCGTTTCTCCTAGTCAGTCCATGTCGTCCCATGATATCTTCATTCATGGTGTTGTCCGTTCCCACTTTGAAGTTTAGGTCTCCCATCAGGACGGTCAGGTCGTTTACTGAACTCTCCATCATCGTCTTTGCTAATATTGGTGGGTGCATAACACTGGATAACATTCATTGTGATTCCCTCCCTCTTTGCTTAGTAGGATTCTTTGATGATCCTGGGTGGTGGATAAGATTTGTAGCTCAGGTGGATAATTTTTATGCAGTTTTGTTATCTGAGATGGATGGTTTAGTCGTGGAGCTTTCATCGTTCTTCTGAACAGCATCATCAGTACAAACTTTAGAAGTTTGTGCTGATGATGTTATTCTGAAGAAAAATGAGATCTCCATGACTAAACAAGTGTAACTTTGTTCAATAGCCAGTGCCATATCAATTCGCATATCTCAGTCCTGTCGGATGCCGGTTTCAACCCCAATAGCTTAATAATAAATTCTCAGACTATGAAACTGAGTGATACAAGTTTAAATCCCACCGAGAGCACCTGTCTCCTCACTACTGAAAGTGAACTCTGCTGACAAGTGCTATCTGGCTCAAAACCTAGATAGAGGGTTTCCTGCCTACTACCTCCAATTTGTTCTCTTTGTAAGCGAAACCAGTTTGTTAAAACTTTATGAACACCCACTAAGGCTAAAGCCCCATTTTTGTTACTGAGTAAACATTTAAATAGTGGTGATTGAAAACACATATGTTAATGTAGATGGACTTCTATTACTGGTAGAATTTAAGAAAGAATGCATTCAACGGCATCCGGCATTACCTAGCAGGTGAGAATTATATATCGCACTAAATATATAACATTTAATGAAGCTATTATTATCATTATTATTTATTGACCCGAAAATCACAATATTAATAGAACAGTTAATTTATCGAAGTAAATCTAGCAATAATTATAGATGCATCAAATAAAGCTATTGGTGTTTTGTTGACAATCTATGGAAACCGCTTATTAGAACGGTTTAATTAAAAACTACTTCCGTAGATCCCTTTCTAGTTAGAGTTTTCAGCTATTTATCGAAATATAATATACTTCAGGTTTATGGGTAAGAATACTGCTTCCACTGTATTCACAGACCATTACATGCTTACTTTCGCCTGTTACTCCTAATGGAGCATAGGTCACCAACCAGCACTCTGCTACCCACTCTGTCCTCGGCCTTCCTGTGTAGTTCTATCCAGTTGTTGTTTATTCTCCTTATATCTGTCTCCATTTCTCAGTCTAATGTGTTCTTTTGTCTTCCTCTTCTCCTTTATTTAGCATTGAGGATTCAAAGTGAGGACTTACCTTGTGACGCAGTTGAGTGCTTTCCTCAATATGTGTTCTATCCATTTCCAACACTTCTTCCTGATTTCTTCGTCCACTGGGATCTGTTTTGTTCTCTCCCACAGTGTAATGTTTCTGATAGTGTCTGGTCAACGGATCAGAATTTATTTGCGTAGACAACTGTTAATAAACACTTGTATCTTCTGGATGACTGCTTTCGTAGTTCTCCAGGTTTCCACCTCATACAGTATTGAAAATTCTGACCTTGGTGTTGGTTGACAATTGTTTTGAGTTCCAGACGTTCTTTAGTTGTAAATTTACTGCTCTTGCTTCACTGATCCGCGCTTTCACATCTGCATCGGATCCACCCTATTCATCAATGATGCTGCCCAAATATGTAAAGGTTTCTACATCTTCCAAATCTCCTCCGTCAATTTTGATTGGATTGGTGCATGCTGTGTTGCATCGGAGAATCTTGCTTTTCCATTTGTGTATATTGAGACCTACTGCTACTGAGGCTGCTGCTACACTGGTCGTCTTCTCCTGCATTTGTTGTTGCGTTAGGAGGGTCAGATCATCTGCGAAGTCTAGATCGTCCAACTGCATCCTAGATGTCCATTGTATCCCGTGTTTCCCTTCAGATGTTGACGTCTTCATGGTCCAGTCGATCGCCAGGAGAAAGAGAAAGGGTGAGAGTAAGCAACCTTGCCTAACACCGGTCTTTACTTCGAACGTTTTTGTCAACTGTCCTCCATGCATGATTTTGCAGTTTAATCCATCGTAGGAATTCTGTATGATATTGACTATCTTCTGAGGCACGCCATAGTATCACAGACCATAGACAGCACAAAAGGACTATTAAACACGAAACATGGCAAATAATCCACATGGACAATACAACATTTAGATTATTCTTTAAGTTAATTCTGACATCCAGTACATTAAAAAAACTTTTAAAAATGATAGGTATACTTTTCAAAGCACTCTAATGAGACTAAAACAAAGGAAGAAAATCGTTATCCTTTTCGGGGGAATTTTACGATGATACAGTACTCAGTCGATGTCATCGTTGGCCACTAATTTTATGCAATAGTTTTGTCCATGTATTACCATCCACTGATTACTTCATAAGTGACCAATTACAGCGTTTATTAAAGATTTATTAACTAAAAAGACATTGAAGACCATTCTTCAACAGTGCGTTCCATATTTTTTTTTTGGTATTTCCGATGATTACCACAGAAATTCTTGATTAGGGTTGAAATAAGCTTTAATCTATTAAGTGAGATCAAGTCATGAAATATAGTGTATGGTATAGTAAGAAGCTTTCATCAACAACTAAAACCACTTTTGATTTTCGTTCAAAATGATAATAAATAGAAGAACGAAAGACCATTCGTTTTATTTCACATTCGCATAAAGACCATCAAAAGTTCACTAGCATGGAGTTGGTTCGGAGAAATTACTTGTAACTGATTGGTGAATATTCTAGCCTGACCATATTGGTACCCTATAGCTTTAGTAACTATTCACGTCAGTCTATGAGAAATGCAATATGAAACACGTAGATATCAATAACATTAGGCTTACATTGTTTCAGAATCATACAGATTCAATCTTAATATAAGTTAATTATAAACTGTTAGTGACCCTGTGAAAATTCTTTTTAAGTAGTAAAGAAAATAAGCGATTAGGACATACTTTGCGGAAATCATTAAACTGAATCGGGAGACAAGCGCTTACCTGAAATTCTGAAGGGAAGAGGATGAATAGCAACTGGAAATAATTGTCAACTAGAAAGTATTGCCGAAGAACACACTGCGTCAGAAATTTGAAACAGACATCAAATGTATGTATAACAACTGGAAATAATTGTCAAGGACAGAGTTGGATAGAGAATGATGGTGGGTGGCCTATACTTCTTTTCGAGGGGTAGCAGGCGTAAGTAAGTAAAGAAAACAATCAGGATAGTCACGTTAAAACTCCATTACAGGTAGAAAAAAAATCAGCATTGGCTTATTTTAACTAGCCTGAGTTGAACCAACTATAGCTTGTTTGGAATTGGAAACCAATGTGAAAGTAAACGAAATATCCAAAAAATAAAGATCATGAATAGATTTCAACTAAACAGTATGGAATAATAGTCTGTTAGTCAAAACATATCTTAGAGATAGTTTACTTATATGATCTTGAGATAGTGGAGAAGATTTGTAGCTCAGGTGGATGGTTTTAATGGAGTTTTGTTCTCTGAGCTGGATGGTTTAGTCGTGGAGCTTTCTGTCATGTCCCGACAAGAATAATGAATGGTAACTTTTGGGATCTATTGATGAACCAATACTAAACGTATATTTCTATTGTATAATTATTAAGTAACTAAACTATGCATATTCACATTCCTCTTATTATAAGCTTTATTTTGACCCATGAACTATTATTATACGTTTTACCATTCTTGAGTTATACCCAGTATATTAATTACTACCTCCCTCATTCACAGCCACATCTGGCTAATTCTTGTACAAATGTTATCTCCTATTTTATGGTACGTTGTGATCCGTTTGATTGATATATAAACTTAGTATGTTTGAAATATAATGAATCATATTGCAGAGGCTGAGATTGGTGTTCTGGACTTAACTGGCTGGGCTAGGCGGAAAGCAGAGCTAATCAGAACTTTAGGTTGCTCGTACGTGATTTACGCGTCTTTAGTTCGATCGATAATTCACTGCTCTCTAATCGGCGATCACACGTTATAACACTTTCATCGTTCTGCTGATGGTGTCGTTCTTCTAAACAACATCAAGATAGTTTACTCTCCATGATCTAAGTTTATTTTATAGAGTAGAAACAATTTACTCTCCTATAGTCAACTTATTAATTAAATCATTTTACCCGTTATTAGTTTCATATCATTTGCTGATATAACCCATAGACCTCAGGTTAATTTCTATCTCGATCTTTTTACTATTATTATTATCTGATTGTTAAATGAATAGTACTTAACAATAGTTTCATATTGTATTCAATTTGCTTATTATCATCATACATCATCATCATTATACTACTACTAATACTACTAATGTGCGAACGTACTATCAGTAACATTTTGCAAATGATTCTCTATAATAATACAATACATGTTTGGTTGTTACTTATTTCTATCCTAACACTGAATAATGTATTATTCTCTTTATATTGTTAATCATTCTCAACAACTGATTGTATGTTGTATTTGACAACAATTTGAAGTGTATAGTTTTGTATATAGATTTTCTATTGAATACAATTATTATATGATCACTTGTTTATATGGAATATCATTTAATGTACATTTGATTCTCTTAACAATGAACTCGAAACAACGTTCAACCAATATCAAAGCGAGAATCTTCAACACGAACGTCAAGGCAGTTCTACTGTACGGAGCTGAAACGTGGAGAACTAATACAACCATCATCAAGAAGTATTTACAAATAGCTGTCCACGCAAGATACTCAACATCCATTGACCTGGTACCAACAGCAACAGCCTACTAAGGGAAAGAACAAACCAGCTTCCAGCTGAAGAAGAAATTAGGAAAAGATGATGGAAATGGATAGGACATACATTACGCAAATTGTCAAACTGCATCACGAGGCAAGCCCTAACTTGGAATCCTGAAGGGAAGCGTAAAAGAGGAAGGCCAAAGAACACATTACGTCGGGAAATAGAAGTAGATATGAAAAGGATCAATAGGAACTGGAAGGAGCTGGAAAGGATTGCCCAGGATAGGGTTGGATGGAGAATGCTGGTAAGAGGCTTATGCTCCTTCACGAGGAGTAACAGGCGTAAGTAAGTAAGTAAGTAAGTTGTCAATGCTTTACTTAATATTCCTTTATTTGTGTATGATTTCCTCAACGTATTTTGACTACTTAATCCACTACACTTTAATAGACAATGTATCAGGTGTTTTTGATGAGGTTTTGTTCTCTGAGCTAGATGGTTTAGTCGTACATCTTTGATTATTCTTCTGAACTACATCATCAGTACAAACTCCAGGTACAGCTACTGTGGCGCATACTACTTATATTGATATAACTAGTAAATGACGCGAGTCAGGAATGTAATGTCTGACAGTAGAAGATGGGGAAGATCAAGAAAGGAAGAGCGAGAATAGAAAGCAATTAGTATGGAAATGCAAGAATAACGAAATTCAAGACAATTATTAAACATTTTGCAAATTAAGTATTATAGTATAGTTTTTTCTATTTTACCAAGTAACTCTGTAATCGTATGCGGAATACTATTCGACTGTCCCCACCCGTGTTTTGTTCACTACACTACAAGTCTTCCCTATCATCTCAGTATAAAGATATTTTAGAATTGAAAAAATATTTCAGATTAATATGTTCATACATTCACTTTGAATATCAGTAAACTGTTGTCTGTATCTATAAGAACGTGGGTAATTTACTGGTAAAACATTCATTGTATTTTTGATCATTAATATCATTTTAAGCGATCTTAAATGTAAAAACAATATTACAAGCAGATGATTAACATATTATGATAACATACTATAGAAATGGCATCCAAATCCAATTGAATTGATACAAAACCAGAATTATTGAGGTGGTCAAACTTAAATATCACTTCGTTAGATCTGATAGGATATTATTAGTTAATTTGAAGTGTGGCCATTACTCTAAGTACAACAGATTCAGGTAACTGTAATTGCTCCATCAACTATCTTACAAAATAAAGGGAAATATTTAGGAGTATATACATAACTCTACGTAAACTGACGTTAATGTCCACTCCACACTTAGATTCTTTTCTGATGTTTGTTGTCCCACTGGAAAGATTTCATAAGCATGACCGACTTACATCTTCACAATTGAAACGATCCCTAAGGGGTAAAGAAAACATTTACATAAAAAAAAACACAACAAATAACTTCAAAAAGTCAAAGATCTAATAAACCAAGAAATAAGCTTCTCCGGTCTAATTTTCGCTCAAGAATTCCTATCTTGTAAAATATCTTCAAATAAATAACCAAATAACTTAAATACTACAGTTACCCCTCGTTGAGGAGCATAGGTCACCCTCCAGCATTCCCCGACAGACTCTGTCCTGGGCAATACTTTCCAGTTGTTTCGAGTTACTATCCATCCTTTTCATGTGTCCTTTCGATTCCCGACTTAGTGTGTCCCTTGGTTTTCTTCTTTTTGTAACAGTGATTGTTTCACTGTACTTGTTTGTTTAACTGTACCAAAATACACTGGTTCTTCCGTTGATTGTGACCTTGCACGAACTTACGTTTGCTCAGTAGTTCCGCTTGTACTCCTTTGGCACGATCTCTGTATTATTTCGATACCACGTGATCGTCAACAAATATATCTCGCTACAACCTTTAATCGCCTTCTGATTTCTGGTTTACTCGAAGGTTTAGCCTGTTCTATACTCAATCTTCTTGTAGTGGCGATCATAGTCAAACGTGACTCGACGTCACCCTACACACCTCCAAGCTATTTTCCTTATTTCTTTTCTAGTTTATTCTCTATCACAGTGTATCAATGATGCCACACGGGGATGTTCGTTCGTATCTGTGGCATTTTCGGTGATGACACTGACGTAATCCGGTACACCAAACAGTAAACTGTGAGTTTGTCCCTTGTTGGAACATTTTACACATTTTGATATTTTCATATTTCTCAATATTCTTTCTCTCGTCCATTGGTATATTATGTATTCATTGTGACAGTGCAGACTCCTAAACTACTTAAGACTAAGCCTCTTTCACCTCCCACGTTTCAGCTAATGCCATTCAGGCTCGATAATATAAAAGCCTCGTTTTGCTGCGCAGAAGCTGGCTTTTACGAGCATGACGTGACGGATACACGTGCACAATTCCTTGCAGTAGTGAAAGTAATGCCGCAATATTTTAACAGGTACATCATACCTTGTGTGTTTACTAGTGATGTTTCGGAACCTTATATAACTTTCAAAGAGACTACTTTCCGCCTGGAGCTCCCCTGAGGCTACTGCCCGTCCCAGGTCCGGATAAAGGAGGAGGTTTGGGCATGGGGTTAGCGACCTCGTCCCGCAGAAAACTAACTCGCTAAAAAAACGCTAATTAAAAAGTAATTCGGACCACTTAAACTCTTCCTTGGGAATTAGGTCTTAATTTAAAAGAACTATGACGCCTCATGGCGAAAGCCGGGTTCCTTCGAAGGTTACGAGACTGATGCTTCTTCTGACAACCAGAGCAACCACTAATTTAATTGCACTGGATGGTTGTACATTGTGAAAGACTAAGAGAGACATCCAGTTGCTGCAGAAATAAAAAAAATACAACTTGGATGTATTTTCAATCAGTAAAACACATTGGACTCACGTAAGACAACAAGGACTGGCTTCAGGAAATCTGCTGTTATGCTTCGGTGGACAACATCGCAAAAGTTTAATACGGCTTTTCTTCGGGATACTGACAAACTCAACAAATTCAAGATAGCCCTCAACAACAAGTTCCAGACTTTTCACGACTTACTCAATGCAGAAGAAACTACTATGGAGAGCAACTGGAAGGGGATCAAAGAGGCAATCACTTCAACATGTCATGAGGTTCTGGGTCACAAGAAGCACCATCACAAGAAATGGATATCTGTTGAGACACTGGATAAAATTTAAGAAAGGAGGGACAAGAAGTCAGCAATCAATAACAGCCGAACAAGAGCAGAAAAATCCAAGGCACAAGCTGAACACACAGAAGTAAACAAACAAGTGAAGAGGAGCATCAGAACCGACAAGCGTAAATATGTGGAAGATTTAGTAACGACGGCGGAAAAGGCTGCAAGAGAAGGAAACATGAGACAACTGTATGACACGACAAAGAAGCTGTCTGGAAATCGCCGCAAACCAGAACGACCAGTGAAAAGCAAAGAAGGCAAGGTAATCACCAACATTGAAGAGGAACAAAACAGGTGGGTAGAACACTTCAAAGAACTCTTGAAACGACCAGCTCCACTGAACCCACCCAACATCGAAGCAGCACCCACGGACCTCCCAATCAATGTTGGCCCACCAACAATTGAAGAAATCAGCATGGCCATCAGACAAATCAAGAGTGGCAAAGCAGCAGGACCAAACGACATTCCGGCTGAGGCACTGGAAGCAGACGTAGTGGTAACTGCAAGGATACTCCACATTCTCTTCAATAAGATTTGGGATGAGGAACAAGTACCAACAGACTGGAAAGAAGGACAACAAGTCATGATACCAAAGAAAGGCGATCTCAGCTAGTGTGAAGACTACAGAGGCATCACTCTTCTCCCAATACCAGGAAAAGTCTCCAACAGGGTAAAGGAAGGCCGAGGACAGAGTGGGTTGGAGAATGCTTGTCGTCGGCCTATGCACCTCTGAGAGTTTATCAATAGGTGCAAAATTCACTTAACGCCAAGACCTCTCGTTTATTCGGTTTCAAAGAAAAAATTGTATATCTATCTACCATATAGAGGTGAATCGAATAGTATGGTTTTAAGCAGAGATTGAAAGCAGATATCGGAAGAACCTTTTATGCTGTTAATTTGGTTGTGACTGAAATGTTTAAGCCTATGATTCCAAATAGACCTAGACAATGCACAAACGATTACGTCACATCTTATTGCATTCACCAATTTACATGTTTGTGTGGACACACATACCTAGAGAGGAGTAATCGAACGATTCAATCAAGGGTCATTGAACATGTGACTAGGTGGTTTCGAAATCAGTGTGTGTCGAATGATCCGATCACCGTGGATGGTAGAAAACCAGGTTCGTCGATAGTGAAACATATAAGTGAAACAGCGCACAAAATTGACATTAATACAGCTTTTAAAATGTTGCATAGAAATTTTCAAAGACGAATTCTCGAGTTTGCCGAAGCCTTGGCTATTCGTAAATTTACCCCCCCCCCTTTTGTGTACGAAAACAATTTGTCATAACCTTGAATTTTCTTAAAGTAACGAGATAATTTCTCATTCTTTCTATACTATGTAAAATCGTTTCTCTCCCCCTTTGTTACTTTTTTACTTGAACTTTCATTTAATTGACTTTTATTGATTTTCATATAAAATACCCTGACAAGTATACGTGTGGCCAGGTTCTTCGAAATGTATAGTGCAAATACATCAGATTTTTCATATCAACTCCGTCTTCTCATTATTCTATCGAAATTTATAAGAAGGGACTAATCGCTATAAACTTTCAATACTCCGTGGAAGACCGAGAATTCACTCTGTTTATCGAGTATAAACCTTTCAACTTTCTAAGCTCGTCTTCAGATAAGTACTCCCCTTGATAGTCTTGACAACTAGACCAGATTTCGCAGATATACGACATATTTCTGCGGCAGACGATATAGTCGCTTACGCATTGTCCCGTATATTATCCTTTCACGGTTTACACGGAATCGACGTTCTTAAACTCATCCAGCTTCAGAAAGAAGGAGCCAATCTTCATCACGAGTTGTCATCGACAATCCTGAAACGAAGGGTCAAACAGATGGGAACAGGTAAGGAAACCTTAATTTGTGACACCTATACATGTAGGGATCCTTCAACGTCGCACAAGCTTTCTCGTACAGGTGTTCGTGAAACCATCAAGTTCGTAGCAGAACGATTTTGCTGGCCAGATATGAATAAATACATAAGGGAGCGGGCATGTGCCTACGTAAGCTGCCAGAAATCCAAATTGATTAGACACAACAAATGTCCCTTTCAATACTCCCAATGCCCGCTTCGACTATGTTCATCTGGATTCGATAGGACCTTTGTCATATTTCAGTGGATACACTTTTCTCTTAACTCATGTAGACTGTTTCACTCGATGTCCAAAAGAAATACCCATCGAGGACATTGAAGCAGCGGTCCACGCCTTCGTCGAACGATGGGTGGCAAACGTCTTCTGCTTTTCAACTATCACCACAAGCCGTGGACACCTGTCCTAATCTGGACTTTTCCGTTATCTGCCCACTCTATTAGGAATCACGTGATTCCAAACGACCGTCTATCACCAACTAGCAAACAGTTTGGTAAAACGCTTTCACCAACAGTTGAAGGCCCTACTTTCAGCCGCAAGCATTTCACAATGGACTAACGCTCTTACACTCGTCTTACTCGGTATTTGCAATGCGGTGAAACCTGGCGTTGGATACGCTGCAGCATATCTCGGTTATGGAACGACACTCCAACATTCAGGAGAATTTGTAGCTTCTTCGTCTTCTTCAATGAATAGGGATCTGTATTATTACATAAGCACGCTTACAAACACAATGCGTTCATTTAAACTAGTCTCCACCCGATCACAGTCCAATGACGTTTTCATTCAACATACCTTACGATACCCCGCCCAACAATCAAAAATCTGAAAACAGGCTTGATACCATGCGTTCTAGAGGAAGACCAAGGCCTCCGGGTCAATTAGACGAATACTGAACCTAGGACGCTACTTAATATTTCGCATTACTGCGATTTCTTTTTTTATGATTGTGCCAAAAAGCAAAAAGCCAAACATTTTTCATATGCTCGTATATACACCTACATATTTATTTATTTTTTCAAAAAAATCCAAAAATACCATTGTGCTAAAATTTTTTTACGTTATTACATGTTAACCAAACTCGTGTGTAGCGGCTCATTTTCATTTATTTATTTATGATATTTCATTTTCCCCACTCGTTTATCTTTTTCCAACCTTTTTAAAAGTATCCGAATGCTTCCTATCCTGTAGGTTTTTTTCTTTAATGAATGTCTTTGACCTATTTCATTTTATTTGACAGCGATTTAGGTCTACATTATTCCTATCACAACTAGTACACCTGTTATTACGGTATCGATTTGTACTTTATACTTGCTGTTTATCTATGTAATAGATCACTTAATCGTAAAATATCTTGAATGGTTTTTATAATCTCACAAACGCACTTAAGCATTCATGTTTATTAGAGGGAAATCTGGTGAGAATCTGATGGAAAACGATTATGTTTCCTTACACATGTGGTCCTAAATCACAACATGGGAACACCTAATGATTTAGTCAAAGAAGGCTGGAAAACATGAAAATATAGCTACACAGGTTCTAGATAAGCTAACACACTTTAGACAAATTTGGTGTCCTGTTTGAAGGGTTTGAGCTTACCGGAGTTAAACGGGAAGACTGTGACCTTCTAGCTTACATCAAAGCCATAAGTCACGATCAGTCCCAAACGTGTGTTTGTGGAATTTAGGTATAGACCAATATTAGTGCACTTGTTGAAATTATATCTACTCATTGCTGTATAGAGATAAAAAAGAATTCAAGGCGGTTGAGTAAACTTTTATTACGCGATGTGCGGAACAGGTGAGTTTCAAAATCTTCATATAAACACAAAAACACCTCAACATTCATTGTGGGAAACATAGTGCCTACACAAAATAAGTAAGTAAATAAATACTTTAACCATAATGTTTTTATCTTAGTAGATATGTGCGGCTAATTCTCAACCACTTAGCTTATGCTGTTGCAGCTTTTTATCTTGTGATATCGTTGTATTGCGGCAACTCTGACTAATTTATGGCATTAATGAAGAAATGTATTAGTATGACATGACAAATGCATAGTACAGCCAATGACGCTTTCAATAATCCATGGCATGCAGTTGGTGATTCGCGTTGGTCGTCTTTGACCTTGAGGATGCTCCATAGACTGTATAACGGTCAATCACATGTTGCTCCAAGTAGAACTAATTCAGCCTGATAGGAAATTTAGCTTTGGCTTGATGACTCTTAACTGGCTATACGGTACAAAACTGGGAGAAACGTCCAAACAATAACACAGTCAAATAAAACTGTAGATGGATTTTCGGATGATGAATTCCATCAATTATACACCTACGTGAATTTGTATTTACTTTTGGACAGGCACTTAAACGTTAGACATTGTGTGACTAGGGAATCATTGTCCCTAAAATGACCCGAAATATCTCTCGGTCAATAGTGACCTTCTACATAAGCACACTTATATCCAAGTCCTTGTTAATTCTGTTAACCATATTTTACCGATTACCGTATAAATACTGATTATCACAGTCTTTTATCCTTCACGTAGTCCCATATATGTCTGTTTGCTTATCTAATCCATCGTATGTTTTTACATACGAACTGAGTAAGTTCTTAATCAAACGATCTAGATCAGGCCATTTACAATCCATTACATGACAGTTTCTCAGTACTGGAAAGCTTAACACAGAGTGCTCTAGCCATATTTATCATTTAGCCTTTCGTGCCGGTGGGCAATTCGTGTTCTATTGTTAAAAGAAACCAGACTAGTGATGAATAGGTCTTTATTTCGATCGTGGAACAGAACAGTTGGAGCGCAAGATTACTTTTTCAAAACACTCAAAGTTTTTCATCATCCAGTACGAAATAATATGAATTATAATGCCAGTACAAAATAAGGAAGTGAATGAATGTATGAGCTATGATGTTCTGACACCACTGAGATGTTTGCGGACAACACTTAAACAATCAACCTAAGTTGTTACATCAGTTTCCTTCTAGAATCAACTTCCATAGGAATGTCTGTTCGATCGGCTTACCAAACCAGAACATGCCACTTCAGCTTGCTTAGCCCGAAGGAGAATTCATTCAATGTTTGAATTTCGATTGATGACGACCAACACCCAGTCATTACTCGGAGATACTCCATGGATGTCATATCATATCTCGTAGTATTTGCATTCTCCCATGATTTATCCAACGTATCTTCTTTATGAGGTTCGGAGGTTGCAGGGGAACAGAGGGTAAGAAAATGGAACAAGAGTATCTGAGGTAGTGCACTGACCAAATCTTTGTTGCAAGTAGAAAGACATATGACCTCAAGATCTGTTTTATAACCTTTATAACTGGTCATTTCATTATTATTATTATTATTATAAGCTTTATTCAATATTATATTTTCGGTACAATATAGAATTCTCAGCACAAAGTATTTCAACAAGTTTCCGTTTCTTCCTTCTGGGTCGATCCTGACGATAAATATTGAGTGATAGACAGTTAGATGTTAGCAGTCCAGTAAATAAACATCTGAATAATGTATATTCTTTTCTCTGCTTATTGCCAGCGGCCACATTATCTCTTATTGAGCTTTTAGTAACTTTGACAACGAAAGGTTGTAAACTTTTCAGAAATGCACAAGGATGGGTTATGCGATTAATATACATAATGATATATTAAAACAAACAAAAATAGATAACTTGTTGAAATATTTAGATGACAGAAACAGGTAGCCCAGATGCTCAAGCAGGCCGCCCCAATCGAAGCAGCAAACTAAACAAAGCCATTGTTATTTGGAATCGGGACACTTTTGATACCTTCTGTTACACTTGACTTCACACTCAACTAAGTAAGTGGCAAATACGTTCTCTAAATCCCATAGTTGGCCAGCACATTGACTGTTCAGACTGAAATTGTTGGATTAAGTGGGAAATGAAGATGTCTATGAAAAATAATATAGTACACCTACGTTTTAGCAAAATATGGGCTGGAAAAAAATAGTGTGAACAGACAAAATGTGACAAAAATGGAGTATAGAAGTGAAAGGATTGAAAATCAAAATTTTAGATGTGATAAACAGAAAAGTAAACGTCCTAGAGGAGTGATCATCCCTAAAATAGTTTGAATGATATCAGCGTTTCATTGAAAGGTATCAAAAATGACTGAGGTCGGATTTTTTTATACAGTATCGTTTAAATTCAAAACCACGGCTACAACGAAGTTTTACTTTGAATTGTATTGTTTGAATGTATAGCGGCCTTCGGTTCAGCACGTTTTGACTTTGTGTACTTATCATGTATGTTGACATTTCTGGTTGTGTTATATCGGTTTTTTCGTACAAGTTCACAATACTTAATCGTTTATTTGTCAAAACGGCTTTACGTGTGACGACGTCTTAATGGGAACAAAATGCTTTCTTTTTCAGGACTACGTTTGGTGCAAAACTGGAACATCTTTTATGTTCCAGGGCTGAGATAATCAGCCGGATGCACAGACCCCCACCAGCTGAAGGGAATGATTTGGAACGCCTTCTGAACTTACCTCCGAACACAAACCCATCAGTACAAGCGCCACCACCCAATGTACCAGTTTGGCCGGATGAACAGGCAGCAGCATTTTGTGCAGTTGCTCCTCCTATTGAGACATTCATGGATGTTCCTGATGAAATTCGCCGGGACCAATTTTATGCTGTAAGCTCAGTCTTAGTTCCGATTCAACCTTGGCTCAGTGGTTCCTATTATCTTACCTGTGCCGTGTGTGATTAGTGATTTCGTCATGTTTAGCGATCTTGTTAGGTGGTACTTGAAGTCCCTCACCTATCAGTACAGACAAAATTATGCGTTTTTTATCGGGTGGTAGCATGTAGGTGATGTTATTCTCTACCCTTGAGTATACGCATAATTCTCCCCATAGACCATTGCTATACAGCGATGTTCTAAAATAATACTGAGATGACCTTAGTTATACATTTATGGTCCAGAGGCATTTGAATCGCCTGACTACTTATTAATTCACTTTAACTAGGACCGCTAATGCAAGTGTGCTATTAGGTTGAGTCAGTAATGGTTATAAAATAAGTGGTTTCGGGGACCTTTTTCTGCGGGACTGTAATTTACGGGCAAAATATAAGCATTAAATCTTATACTTCAGCACAAAGTCCATCCTTTTTCACAGTTTAATAGCATTTTCTGTTTGGGGTGGGTAGTAGTCTGGATGGCCTGTGTAAGTCTTGGCAATGGTGGTCTCAGTTGATTGAAATTTCTTTTGAAAGCGTCGATGGACTGAGTTACAATCACATGTTAAAGTAATGATTCTCATTCGTTGACGATTCGGTGTAAAAGTCGATAATCAGCCAAAAAGTAGTTATGGGCTTGTAGACTTTTTAATTGTTCTCGTAAATCCTATTTTGAAAGACCGAAAATGAATGCCATGCAAAATCCATCATTATTTAATTAAAGAACTGTTATAAGGTCGCCTCTGGTTCTTTTATGTGGTAACGGAAATTAATTTGGCTTATCCTGTCTATCATCATACTGAAGCTTTTAGGCAGGGGCTGGCAGTTAGTTTGGAATACTGGAGTTTAGGATGAACGTATACGGTATACGAAATCAAAGCATCGACATGGCTGAAGGCACTACGTATTGACCATAGTGTTCTAAAACCTTTGGGGGTTATCTCACGGCATTGTGCAGTAGTTTTTAAGTCTTGGCTATCGATGGATCCTAGGTCATTGTGCTTGACCAACAAGTAGCCCGGTGTTACTCACCCTGTATGTATCTGTACCTTGATGACCAGTATGTATCATCATGAACTTGAAAGCATTTATCAGCAGCTGCCAAATTTTAGACCATTCAAATGATTTCTTTAGGTCATTTTGGAGCTCTAAACTATCATCTTTTTATCGCTCTCTAAATCTTGATATCGTGAGCATATATCAAAACCGATGATGATTGGAGACGAGGAGGGTCATTTACATGCAAGAGGAATAACACTGGCCCCAAACCCGTGCCCTGAAACACCCCACTAAGCGCAATTTCCAAGCTATACAACTTTGAATCAACCCGTACTTTTTGTTGACTCTCAACTAGGAAGCCCTTAATCCACACTAATAAATTGCCTCCAATCTCGATATTACTTATGTAAAAGCCGGTTATGAGGAACTGTTAAAAGCCTTGCTGAAGTCAATGTCGGCTACATCTATAGGTAACTTATCTTTAAGAGCACACCAACTTTCACGGGCTACTATTATGTTTATGAGACATGAATAACCTCTAGAACCATGGTACTTTTTAGAAAAAACCCGATATTCGTCTACGTATTTAACTTCCGTATAAAGTTTTCTAAGATTTTGAAAACCATACTAGTTAGGCTTACTAGTCGATGGTTCTCAGGTTTATCTCTCATACGCGTTCTGAATCTAGGGCATATTATAACATTCTTCCAGTTCTTTGGTAGTCGACCCTGGACTGGAAATGGCTTAGAACACACGCTTAGAGCATTCGCAAGAAAATTTAGTAATTCTTTAGTAATTTAGGATGCGTTTCGTAAGGTCCCATAAATTTGTTTATATCATGCTTCAGCAGACTGAATACATCAGGTTCTTTAATGGTTACATTGTCCAGTGTGTGTAGTGTTTGCATAAACTGAAGGGAAAAGCATCTATACGTTATGCATATTGCTAAAGTAATCTAAGGTTAACTGACCTTTACCATAATCGTCCTCCACTTATGATGCGGTACTACTGTCTGCCCATAATGCTGTAATATTCCGTCTTCTAGTTTTTGGTTTATGTACAAGTACAAGCGTTTATGGTATTCTATAGATTCCTTAAAAAGCTTTTCTCCATACAATCTTCTAGACTTGATGTATTATTACTGTTATTTGAACACATAGATATTGGTACAAGGAGGCACCAAATACACATGCGCCACACAAATCTCATTTGATGTGTGAGGTCTGTGATACTGATCGGGTGCCGAAACCGGAGCATGTGGTTTTCTTGGGGGGGGGGCACACCCGGAGCCTTCGGCCTAAAGGTCTGATCCACAAGGCAGTGGAACATCGTGAGATGCAGTCCCATAGTAGCCAGTGGCCAATAATTGTTTCATATGTCATTTTTTCCCTCAGGATACTGGTGTCCATGTGCACCATTAGTTTGGAATTGTGGTTTTCCAACCCCCCTAGGTGGACTCTTCATGTCCACCAACCCGGTTAAAGCACCGGACATTCGCTTTTCGTCCTCTGAATTTTGTAAACAACAGTAATGTCACGAGAAGGCAATGAGCAGGACTTCCCTGGCAGAGGCTATATACTCGTGGCCATGTGAGAGCATTTCGAGAGGGAGAGCGGACTCTCCCTACTTTCGGCCGTACCAGGGCATTTGGGGGCCGACTTGCTGACAGTCGAGGCACAAATATTTTTAGCTTCCTGATATTGACATTTTGTCTCGTCAGCATCCGGTAACCAAAATCTCTCCCATATTCTTTTCTTTTTACGAAAAAGGGTGCGAACCTCTTTATTAAACCACGGTGGGGGAGTTCCTTGGACTCCTCGGTGTAGTTCAAGAGATGCCCAGTGCAGTAATTTTGATATACAAATTTCTGGATACATCTCAAGACATTTCAATGGGGTGTCCCGATTCTATTGTCCAATCCACAGAGGATGCTAAGTGTATAATATCTTGTATATTTGCTTTCCAGATATTTGGGCTGACACATCGTTATTGACAACGATATGCAAATCAAGAACTAGAGCTGCATGATCACTCTTACCTAAGAGTGGTATATAATAAAGGCTTATTATGTCATCCCCTAACGGGTCAATATGCCATCTAGTAAGGATAATTTGGGGTCTGTGTTGTACCTAGTTGCTTCTCTCACATGTTGCACCAGGGAACATGCGATAACCACATCAACTAGTTTCTGTTCGAAAGGATTTTCTGACAACCCAATTCAGTCTATTTGCACCATAAGTGCATTAAAACCGATCACTTAATGACCAAGTGTTAAATCCGTTTAACAAAAACTCATCTCACAATTTGAACTATCATAAACCAAACCAATCAACAGCTCCTGTCCTTTGTATTTCGAGCGGCAACTAACTTATTAGCATGTTCCACTTTCATGGGATGTTACCGGTTTCTGTAAAGGGGATAGTATTTCTGATGAATTGAACTACTCCTCCTGTTCACCTGTTCACCTGCTTAAAATAAGTATTAGTTGGGATTCAAGTACAGTAATCACTAGAGCCCGTTCTTGATTTGTATACTAACTCCCAATTAGCCATCTCAACAATACGCTGTGAACTCTGTCTTAAGTGTTTGACATAATGGTTTGAGTTATTTGTGCTTCCACTACAGAATAAAGCTCCTATTCATGTCTCTGAATGCTACAAATCAGTATAATTGTAAGATTATTCTCTTACAGTATACGTATAGGGTCAAGAATACTTCGGCATTCTTTTTGATAATTTAACCTCGCTGTTCTGACGTGCTGCGATTCGGGTCAATATACTTTTGTGCCAGTTTCTCGCGTTGTTGATGTCTGATTCGACAGATGTACTGTCCTATGGCGTACCAAATAGTTTTATACTATTCGTAAGTGATGGATTAGTGACTAAAACAACCGAACTCTAACTAGTGACTCAAGTTTGAACGCCGCTTCAACTACGTTGGTTTAGGCAGTCAGGTATCGTTATTAACCCTCGCATAAATAGCGTTGCTCTAAATCGAGCACTTAAACAGAAATTCAATGAGTAAAAACAATGTATACTTCATAAACATTATATGTATTTTTCGTTTTTGTTTTGACTTCCATTTAAATGTTTTTTCTTACACTAGACGTGTCGACGTGATGATGTATTAGTGGGTGTTATCAGTGTTATACAGGATTCCGGTCTTGTAGTCTCTGTCCTGGCATATGATCAAGGACCTCGGCGGGATTTTGAAGGTCTGAAGATCACGGTAATTGTTTTTACTAGTCTTTATATGTTCTTTATCAGGGCTTTTGTCCGTTGAGACAACTTCCGCGATATAATGCTCACGGAAACGCTTTGGATGCTTTTCAAATAGGTGACAAAGTTCGTGGTGAGTTGCCTACTTGTTCTTGTGTTACTGATTATTTCTTAGGTTACGTGCGCTTCCTCACTACGTTATGTGCATAGTTTTGTGTACTAAACATGGTGTGTGTGTGTGTGTTCTAAGAGCTATTGACAGTTTCCAGCTGCTTAGGAATAATTAGGGCATAAAACCATTACCTGGCAATTGAAAGTTTACTTTGCAAACCGTTGGAGCTTTAAAGTGGATATCGTCGGTTAAGTGAAATCCCTATAGTTCGTACTAGTTGTTTTTATTGAAATTCATAATACACAGTTCTATGCCAAAATCATCCACCTGAGCTACAAATCTTCACCATCTCACAATACCTAACCATTCACTAATTAGCCAAAAATGCAGCTCTATACTGTCGATCTGATGTCAACTTAAAATCTAGTTGAGTGAGTACTAAAGCCCGAATATTTCATGGCTTTTCACTCTCGTTTCCACTCACTATTTACTTAGTAAATGACAAACTAGCAGATTGATCATTTCCCCACAAACCACGTTGAGTAAGAAATAATGTTCAACTTCGATTCATACATTACTGATAAACCAAATTTATTATTTTACATTTCCATTATAGCATTTATTCTTGACATTCATGGAGGTGGACGTCTAATATTAAGCATGAATGCGAAGATGCTTAATCGTGATACTTATGGGGATCTGAAACTTGTAGGTTAAAGTTGAAATACACATCAATATTCAACTCTTTCATTCTCCACTATCTCTACATGAATTCTTTCTTATTTTTCTAGGGTATCATAACTGATGATGATATGCCTCTATATTACAAGTAAGTACACGTAGTCAAAATTTAATCACAAATTTATCACGTATGTTTTAAAGGCACTATTGTGATGCAATTGTGATTCTTTGATACAAGTAGTCGATTTTTAATTGAGTTGATAGTATTGTTTCTCATGGTCTGGTACACAAATTAGTCTGAGGCTACTAAACTATGCATGTCAAACGTAACGTATACTGTAGTGCTGATATATCAGTTTAAGTTGTCACACTTTACAGCATAACAAGAGTAAATTAAAAGTCAGAAAAGTTAAAAAAATTCAACTACAATGTGGGAAACTGAAAAGACGGTATGAACGAATGGATCTGGCTTCCGGAAGTTGTTAATTAGTACGAATTTAGTAGAACTAATACACTAACATTTTTTTGACAGTAGACTTATAATCTACTATTAAGTTTAATATTAGTCGCTTTTTTACCGATTGTTTTTTGGTTTTTACGTTGATATATGTAATTAAATGAGATTATTATCGGAAACGTTCATTTTGATTGCTAGTGACATTTTATGGAGTACATTACAATCCGATGTTTTAATGTTGAATTAATTACAGTTTGACTCATTCCAGTTCAAATGTATTAAGTTACATTGTTTTTTTTTATTTTTAAGAATCTTTCAGTAATCAATTTTACTGAATTTGCCCTAACATTTCCCTTATATTGATTTTGTGAACTAGGAAACTTCAGAATTTGGATGGCAAATCGTATGAAGCCTACCTTGAATCAACACCACAATTTCGCAACCCAGATGGCCTTCAAGTTCTGTGCGCACGCATGGGGATACCACGTTCATCAGCATGTAGTCTTCTCTTTTGTATTAATAAGTAAGATTAATTAGTACTAATAATCTAGAGTCTACATGAAACGCTTATCATTAATATTTTTGCTCATTTGTTTACATCTGTTTTATGCATTGATTACTTATTAAGAGATTCAGAAAAGTCTCAAATCTTGTGTTTATACTTGCCATTTATAACTATACTTTTTCCCCGTTTGTAGAATCCGATTACCAAAATCAGAGATGGCTTGTGAGCTTAGACGTACCCAGTTGCTGAATTTTTCAATGAAACAGTAAGCGTTTATATGTTAAGTGTGGTTGTAATTTAATAATCTATAGTTAAAACAAATAACTGTCTTGACAGTTCAGAAAACTTTTATATTAGACTTAGTAGTATAGCAGAGAACTAAAACTCCGTTTCAGCATCCCTATGCAATTAACTTTTCTAATTTATATATTTGGCCCACTCTTGTACCAATATTTATTTGTTCAAATAAATAAATAAATAATATCTTCACTTTATTATTAGTGTCGCCCAAGGTGTAAAATATTTCAAGGAAAGCCGAAATACTGAAGCTTTACAGTGTTACAATTTTGCAATTGAAGTTGAACCAACTAATCCTGACGCCTATGTTGCCCGTGGTGCTCTGTAAGTCACAACTTTCACGTTGTTGAATTGCATACCTAGTTTACATTTTTAACTTTGGTCTGGTAAAAAATGTACCTGAATTTTTACCAAAGAGTTTGACTTTCTTTTGAAAGATTTGTGTTCTATTTTATATTACTTACTCCTGTTACCCCTCGAAAAGAAGAATAGGCTTCCCACCAGCATTCTACATCCAACTCTGTCTTGGCCAATCCTTTCCAGTTGCTATTCATTCTTTTTATGTCTGTTTCCCATTCCTGATGCAGTTTGTCCTTTGGTCTTCCTCTTTTCCGTTTCTCCTCAAGGTTCCGAATTAGCGCTTGCCTCATGATGCAGTTTGATGATTTTCGAAATGTATGTTCTATCCACCCCCAGTGTCCTTTCCTAATTTCTTCAATCGGAAGCTGGTTTGTTTTCTCCGATTGTAGACTGTTGCTGATCGTATCCGGTCAGCAACGGGCATTGCGATTCTGTGCAAACAACTATTCATAAATACTTGTACCAGTTTGATTATGGTTGTGGTTGTTCTCCACGTTTCAGCTCCGTACATTACAACTGTATTGAAGATTGTGACTTTAATATTGGTTGACGGTTGTTTTGAGTTCCATATGTTCTTCAACTGTAGGGATGCTGTCCTTTTCCAATCCTTGCTTTTACGTCTACATTAGATCCTCCTTGTTCATCGATGACACTACTAACGAGATACGTGATAGTTTCCACCTGTTCTTGAGTTTCTCCATCAAGTGGGATTGGGTTGGTTAGTGTTCTCCGTGTTATATATGAGGATGTTGCTTTGTCCCTTGTGTTTGTTTAGGCCTACTGCTGTACAGGCTTTTGCCACACTGGTTGTGTTAACCTGCATTTGCTCGTATCTATGGGAAAGAAAGACTATGTGATCTGAGAAGTCGAAATCATCTAGTTGCATGCAATCTGTCTGTTGTATTCCGTGCCTCGCCTCAGATGTGTAGGTCTTCATAATCCAATCACACATCAGATGAAAGAGAACGGAAGAGAGTAAGCAGTCTTGTCTGCGGTCCTCACTTGAATATGTCTGTCAGCTGTCCTCCATGTACCGATTCGCAGTGTAGTCCGTCGTGTGAATTTGGTATGATGTTGATGATCTTCTCAGTTATTCACTACATAGTGATGAGGGTTGTACCAGGTCCTCCTATCCACACTATCAAACGCTTTCTCATAGTCAAGGAAGTTGATGTATAGTGACAAGTTACATTCAATTCATTGTTGAACGATTATCTGTAGTGTGGTGATTTGATCTGTGCACGGCCGATCCTCACGGAATCCAGTCTGTTGATCTCGAAGTTCAGCGTCTACTGAATCTTTCATCTGGTTCAGCAACAGTGTTGAGAACATTTCCTGGTACTTATAGTAGTTTTATGTCTCTCAAATCTTTTTTTGGTATCTTGATGAGATATCCTTCTCCCCAGTTTGTCTGTTGGACTTGTTCTTCCTCCCAAATCTTCCAGAATGGAACGTGGATCATTTTTACAGTTACTTCTATATTTGACTTCAGTGCGTCATCTAGTATATTGTCAGGTCCATTTGCTTTCCTATTCTTGATCTATCTCATGGGCATGCTGATTTCTTCGATCGTTGATTAAGTGACATATAGGAAGGTCTCTGTGTGCTACTGTGATTGATCTAATACTCTGTGGTATGATTCAATGAGACCCATATCGCTTTTTTTGTTTGTGATAATTACAAGAGGTAAAGAGTCGTATATTAGTATTTGTTGATCGTTGTCCGATTTGGTATCCCCTTCATTGTTATTTATCCGTGCCATTTTATTTGAGGCTCGCAAATATTAAATCTCTCTCATTTAAGTTAATGCTGTAGTACTTTGACGTGCAATCCTAATTTACCGTAAAATTTTGTTTGATAAAGTTTTATTCAACCATGTATCTTCACAATATTGGTCTTATTCAATTCTCTTTAAAGCAGTTTAGTTTCTGGAGCACTTATCCAACATTTTAAATAAAGGAATTCAGCCAATATGTAACACCTATGAACTGAATAAGGCAACTGGTTCTATTTCTGCTTTCCCTACTTCAGTTTATGCATCTGTATAGTATTGTTGACCCTCATAGAATGTGATTAGAAGCCAAGCATACGATTTTGTGCCTGGTAAATGGGTTAGTAGATAAGTGAATTTACCCTGTTAACTTCAGACTGTTAGAATGAGTAGCATCGGTGTCTCTTGTTGATATCCGGACTACATTTTCTTATTTTTTACTCACTTCATATTCGTGGTAAAATTATACCTTAATAATCTGTTATTTTTAATGTCACATTTTATCATACGTTAATAAAGCTATGCCTCAATCGGTACGTACACAAAGGCAGTGGAGGATTTGGAGAAAAGTCTTGAAATCCAACCAAATCATGTTAATGCTAAAAATTATCTGGTTCAGACGCTAGTTGCGTATGCTGGCGAGTAAGTTTATATTGTTAATAATAACAGATATAAGCATCAGGATATCTAATATAAATATACATCGCTCCTGGTTATCTCATCTTTCTAAGATGCAGTTCGATTTCGCCTCAAAACATAGTTCAAATTATTTACAATATCATTGTGGCCTATTTTAGAATTAGTTCTTCATGGTCAACCCCAATGTAGCATAACAAACCTAACCATCACGTTCATGTAGCAGCTATCTGTCTAGTACATGAGAGAAAACTAATGACAAGCAAGTCTTGAGTTTCAGTATCCCTTCATACATACCCGTTCATTTTGCCTTTTCGAACTATACCATCAACATTTATTCTTTCTCATTACTATTGTTGTCATATTGTTTGGGCTCCTTTGTTATTCATCTTTTAAAATTTATCTCTTGCTAATGTGGTGTGAAAACCTGGGTTAGTTTACGTTTGCTAGACTCTGTTGGTTATGATCAAGTGAGTATGGTTGAGAAAGTGTAGGACGGCAGTAAAAACGCAAAGAGTCTGATTCGGTGTCTTTATAGTGGTTTCCTATTTTTTATCATCAGTTCATAACTCATAAACGGGGAATGACATTCTCTTTGAAAGAAGATACCAAATCGCACCAATCTGTATTAAGAATGATTGTAATATTGACGTCGATAGTAACAGTTAAATTAACGTCTCCCGAAACATTTCGAGTTGATCTAGCCTTCATCAGTCGCATCTAACCAATCCCATTGTTAAAAATATTGTCTTACGTGTGTGTTAACTATTTTCTCTGTTAACTGCAAATCGTAAGTGGCCTTTAAAGTTTTTTGATCCAGCCGTCTTTTTGGCTATTTACTTTTAATAACCAATTTAATTGACTACTGTGCATCACACTGATTTGACCTACACTTCTATCAATGCTTCAAGGCATTGGGTTTAATGACCAAAAGCAAACCACAGGCTCTAAACATATTTTGAACAAATGTCAATCACCGAATTTTACTGTTTTCGTGTATTAAGCATGTCAAAAAGAAAACGCGTTGACTACAGATAATTTGAGTGAGTAATGTGAAAACTTCCTCGGTCCAGATCTTATAAAATATGCTTTTATTTTATAATTATTTGGTCAAACCTTTTACTTTGTGTGTAAAATATTTTGTTCTTTACAGAATTGGGCGTAAGGAAATAAGCAAGGCAGAACAATTAATAAATCGGGCACTTAAGTTGGATCCTGACAATAATGAAGCTCGAGATGCACTGAAAGAACTTCAAACTAACGGATCTTTCTCTACTAACAAGGATGCTGGTTTGGTATGTTGACAATAATATAAATAGCAGGCTTTCATGTGTTCTTATCGAATATTTTATTTTATCAATAAATCGTGGTTCCTTTTTGTTTACAGCGATCCTGGTCACGAACGCCTTCTCCACGCGGTTCTAGTCGAAATGTGGTTAACAAACGTGACCACACTCCTCTTTCTCCAACTGCAGTTCGTCCAAGTGCGGGTTACGCCACTCATATGGAACGTAGTAGAGCTGCTCTAGAACAGCTTGTTGAAGAAGATCGTAGTCGACGTGCTGCTAAAGAGGCTAATCGTCAAAACCACGCGCCTGACCAAAGCCCTCCAGGATTTTTGTCTCCCAGTAAGTAAAGCATTCTTATACTATTTCTGTACCAACCATATCACGGTCTACTGTGACAAATTTGCATATTGTTCTCGAAATTTCATTGTCTTTAACTTTTAATTTTAGATCCCTCTCACGAACGACGAAGGGGAGATTACTATCGCGATGATGTAAGCATTATTTATCCGGACTTTATCTTTAAATCTTGACATGCGGTTGAAAAACTCATATCTTTAACCAATGGCTAAGGTCATTCTTAGTAATCTTGATGTTTTCAGGAAATTCACACAATGTACACTAATTAAGTGAACTCATCTTTCTTACTTATTGATAGCACGGTTACTGCCTGCCAAATCCCGTAAAATATAAGTGTTTTCATTGCTAATACTAAATACTCTTTGCTTGTCTGTCGGTTTTCTCGTTCCACAAACAGTGCATACATCTGCGCTGTTAAGACCGATTGTAGCTATGCTAAACAACAATTACTAAGCATATAGTTCAACCTAACTTCACGTTAACCATAGTTAATAGATACAAACAAGTTGCCAACGCACTAGTCCTATAATAAAAAATTGGCCAATTTGATGGTACTGAACGGTTATTGGAACTTGTCACTATGTAAATTTTTTAGATAGGTCACAGCAAGACAATATTTTGTTTGCTAAACAGCATTTGTTAACATCACAAAAAGTGATTATAACATTAGGATACTAGAGTTTTACAGTTCTAATTACTCTTATTCATGTGTTTTAGGATATCAGCTATATCAATTAAAGACGAATGATGTTTCCTAAGTTATGTATGTTTATGGAATAAGTGTATTTACATAATTCACTGTAATAATGTCAAGTGTTTTGACACAAAAAAGTACAAAATATCTATATTTTTTATTATAATCACTGGTCTGTTTGATATACATGTTCTCATTTTCTATGTTTATATGCATTCTAGCCCCATACAGTGACATAATCCCACATATGAATATTATTGACAATAATCAAGAACGAGTTTTCGTTTTTTGTAGAGTCTAGAATTGTTCTATGAAGCGCAGAAAACGAAACAGAGCGAAGTTGCTCTGAGAAATACTGATTATGTGGAAATGATAGTACTATGTGTAAAAAACCAGTGGTAAAAAGAGTGTGTGAGGATGGTGAAAGTATGCTGCTGATTCTCCATATATCTGTGAGTGTGCCTGTAAATGCTGGTGCATAATAAATTACAGAAATGAGTTCAGAGGAAAGACTGTATCGATATTTCACCATCGGTGGGGACCAAAGAATTAACAGTCTTGTTTTAAAATCTCCATCACTACTATCACTACTCTAAATTCTTATTATTATTTTCGGATCAAGAATTTCAAGCCAGCTGGTTGTTTTTCTACCGGAAAAACAGGTGCTTTTTCATATTAGCTTTCTTTTTTAGCCACCAGATTTATTTTCTGAAGAAAATAATGATCATCGTCATTATCTATCATTTGAATAAAAGGAAGGAAATATCAAAAATGAAGAGTACTCATGGAGATCCACTCATTATTATTGCTAATTATCATTTTGAGTGTTTCGTGTGTAGTACTGATTTATTCTTCTTTTAGATTTAATAGATGCTTCATTGTAGATGAATAAAAGTTTTTAAAAATGAGTCAGTAGAAATGTATAGAAAAACGTAAATATTATCATGTGTTATTGTCTATCGCCTGATAATTGGAAATTCAATGAAGCCTCTAGGACTAATTATTTATATAAATATCAGTATGTATACATATTCCCAAGAAGAATGGTTCTTTTCCAGCAATCTCTATGCTGATATGCAAGTTTATCCGTTCATTTTTATTAAAAACAAATAAACAGCGGGATTTATTGTTGTATCCTACATGGGGAATCATATTCTATGTATTATTGTCCAGATAAAATCTGCTGGTGGTGGTGGTAATGCTGCTATGGACAAAACGAATATGGATCGTGGTGACCTGTCTAAAATTGTAATTACTCGCAACCGAGTAAGTATTCTATATATATATATATATATATATATATATATATATATATATATATATATATATATATATATATATATATATATATATATATATATATATATATAATATAAACTGTATCTTTGCCAGTTGTTATTTCCGTACTTAGAGTAATGATCTAACAATGTAGTCCACCTAACGTTACCTCTCCTTTGTGTTATCTGGTAGTACAAATCTTGATATATATGACTGATCACTTCTGAAGTTGAGGACAGTTGTTAGTCAAAAGCCTCTTGTATACTTGAAAGGACATGAGTTTGGTTACGTTGCCACATCTCACATCATTGTAACAGAATAGAGAACAAATTAAGATCTGAATTAGTAAGTATAGTAATGTTAAGGTGTAGTGATAAGTTGAACAAACCACTTAATGTTTTCTGCGATGGATTACGATTATCACGTGAAATTCAACCAAAAAATGTTCATCTTCTGACATATCTTAATTCAAATAGCCAGTAACTTCATAAACTGATATGGCTCAATTTAGATTTTGATCTAAAAAATTTGTCGCGCTTCAGTGTACTCAAAATCTAAAAAGTAGTGTTTCAGAAATCGGATAAAATTACGCATATTTTATTGCTATATATGTTATAGACGTTAGTATTTTCCAAAGAAGTATTTTTATGATCAGAGATGGGTTTTGTGGAAATTATAGTAATTTTATAGTTGAATTCATGAGTCAATTGAAGCTAGACTGATAGTCCCTGTATTTGAATCTCACGAGGCGGGATCGTGGATGCATACTGCTGAGGACTCCCATACTTTAGGACAAAACGACCGTCCAGTGCTTCCGAGTATTTTTATATTTGTAAAACTCCAAGATTTTATTATCCCATAACCTAGCTATAAACTAAGTGGTCTTAGTGATAAGCTAGTCACGTTTTAATAATATCCTGTTATATCAGATAGCATCTAAAACTGGGAACATTCTACAGAACATTAATTGTAATGCGCACAATTTTGTTTGTATTTTAGTCCGGACGTATTATACGCTGCAAAGATGATGACGAGATGGGTGATGAGTCAAACAGGTAATTTTCTCGAGTTTTCATTTAGTTGTATTTATTTGCTATTTGTCCATCTATTAAGAAAAGGGATAGTTATTTTAAGAGTTCAGATAGTATTCAGTGTATGTATTTTTCTAAAAATTATTTTTCTATGTGATCATTGTTTGTAGATAAGTATTCTGATATGGTGCATATTTGTTTCTGTAATTGTATGTACCCTTTTTGCTGGCTGATGTTATTTTTCATCAGATAAGCAATGCTGACGTTAAACATAAATTATTTGACAAAGGTGGTCAATCGGTTAATAAGATGAATGTTCGTTGACTAAGGTAATCAGGACGATGCTTGCTAGTGCAGAACTAGGTAGAAATTAAACTAGGGGTGCCAAAACCGAAATATGACGCCATTTTGGTTAATGCAGACTGCGTAGTTGGGGTCTACATGATAACTGCGATTAGTGGTTACAGATCTCGGTTGATTTAACTCAGAATCGTAGTTGCATTCACTCTTTACCGTATTTTCAATCTTGAACTCCAGTATCCATTCATGTATGCCTTTCCACAATGTCTTTTCAAGCATTATTCCCTAAGTTTAGTCTATTTTTTATGGTTGGTATTACATTATCTCTATCTGTTTTGTTATTTTTATCTCATCGTCCTTGGGTCAACATACATCTATGTTGGTGATGTAGGTCTGTATTCTACTAAATGTGACAGTTTAGAATAAAACACGTCTGTACCATATTTTACGTTGATTAAAACGGACTAGCCAGTAAATACCGTATCTGAAATCGAAATCAAATGTATACGTAGGTTTTTGTCAGAATATTGTGTAAAGTACAGTAGGATGGTGATTTCCCTAGAGAAGTAAGTGGAAAAAAGTCTGAATCAGTTTGAATTATTCTAAGGGTTTCCAATATCCTCGTACTAATGCGACTGAGAATTACACTGTTTGTAATTAATGATTTTAGTTTCAATAGAATAAGAAAGTATTATATTCATAAACTATCCAATAATCTAGTAGCAAGTATATAACCAAATATCAGTCATAGACAACTTATTACACATGTATTGAAGTTTCCTTTCAAAGCCAATTACAATAGAGAATAAATGAAACAAAAATCAGATTTCAATGAATAAGTTCAATGTGTTTCTATTCATAAATTGTTTTCCTTATAACAGTTTATATACTTATTTTCTTTGTTGTGTAGGTCAGAAGGCTTATGGAAACGTTCCTATGATGATAATCGAAATGGTAAGAGACTACCTTTTTTCCAAAGATTTCTTTATGCTAGTGGATTTTTAAATCACCATGATAGTATTTGAGTTTACTTTTCATGATTAAAGATGCAATGTGATGTAATGTTCTAGGAATACAGTGGTCTTGAGTGCTGTTAGAGGTATGAGGGCGGTTACCACTTCCTGGTCGCCCACACCGTGGAAGGGTTCTTCTGGAGGTGCCTGAAAAGGAAATTAGATTAGAGGTGGTCTTAGTGACCTGAGAGCGTGACCGCAGTGCCCAAGGAACAACTGCTTGAGGTCGGTCACACACGACCCTTTTATGAGTAATTTTTGTGTTAGTTCCGTACTTGTTGAGATCTTACCGCCGGGAACGGATATCCGTGGGATAAGGCGAGGTGTGTATTTTTAGGGTCCACCTTTTCTGACCCCACCCCTCCTTGTAGGAAGGCAGCATCGCTGTCATGCTGGTTGTCTGAAGGAAACACCTTACTGTTGTCACACCTCTGTACAGTCAGCAGTACGACTTCGCTTTTGGACCTTCGGTTTGTTGCTTTTAGTTTTACCGCTGTTCAACCGACCTGTCTGATATGGTAGGACCTTGAGGAACGGTTGTTCCAGCCAACACAGCTTGGTTGCTTCGTCACGACAGGCAAGCCCGACCACCACGTCAAAGTAGCAACAACGGTCCACTGAATTAACTACTTTTATGAATCCTGTGTTCATCTTGTTGTGTTAATGAAATAATGGCAATTTGGACCGATGCATATATGTGCCTGGTCCTACGTTGTAGCTGACTGACTGACTGAATGTTCTTGGATAATTTATTAAATTAATCCTTTAATACTACTGGTAAATTGTTTCAAAGAAAAAGAAATATAACTTTTTTTTATCCTAATCATAATTGTTTATAATTTATTCATTATTAAAGTAGAATTGAGATATGTTACTATAGAAAACCTGTTGTTAATCTAATCACTACTATATGAAGAAAATAATAATAATAACCTTGAAGTATAGTAACAATCACTTGATGATATATAAAATATTCAGATCATATCAAAATTCATGTACTGGTATATCATTATTTTCATAGTCCTTAATTTCAGTATTTCTTCATCTGATATTAATTTCCAATCCATTTTTTTATTGATTCAAAACTATATTTACCTTTCAATGAATTAGTTTACTTTTTTCAACCTTATTCTTCTATACTATTCAGTTCTATCAATTGGTTATTATCATTAGCTCTTATGATGAATAATGTGATCTGAAACTGAGTAAAATTATTTATTTGAACATATAAATATTGATACAAGAGGGGCACCAAATATATATGCACCACATTTATTTATTTTATTTTATTTCAACACATACATAATGGTACAAGAAGGCACCAAATATATATGCGCCACACAAATCTCATTCGATATGTGTGAGGGCTGTGATACTGCCCGGGTGCCCAAATCGAAGCAGGTGGTTCTCTTAGTGGGCCACACCCCGAGCCTTCGACCTGAAGGTCTGATCCACAAGGCAGTGGAGCATCGTAAGGAGATGCAGTCCCATAGTAGCCGGTGACCAACGATTGGTTCATACGCCATTTGTTCCCGCAGGATACTGGAGCCCATGTGCACCATTGGTTTGGGATCCGGTTAAAGTGCCGGACATTCGCTTTTCGTCCTCTCATTTTCGTAAACAACACCCCCGCCACGAGAAGGCAGTGGGTAGGACTTCCCTGGCAGAGGCTGTATACGCGTGGCCGTGTGAGAGCACTTCGAGAAGGAGAGCGGACTCTCCCCACTCTCAGCCGTACCAGGGCATTTGGGGGCGCCACATAAAACAATGAGAATAAGTAGGAAAAAAAGGTAAGGAGCGTAAAAGAAAAAAAGAAAAGAGAAACAATAACGAAGAGGTTGGTGTAAGGTAGTGTGATAATAATAATAGTAATAATGGGGGAAGCGGAAAGGTAAAATCAGAAGAAATCTTTCAGTTAAGGAAGATAAAACCATTTTTTTATGAAAAAAGTAAAAGAAGGTTACAGCAGGATCGCCACTGGCTTCTATTCTGAGCCATATCTGATAACGTCTCTGGGCACTGTGTTGCACCATCTCTCGGACCCCAACCAGGGAGTCGTGAAGGACCAACACGAGGCAGCCCTTTGCAGCTTTTTTTCATCCCACGACACCATGTCATGCACTGACCACCTCTCCGCTTTTTTCCAATCAGTCCCAGAGTCGGCAAATAATGCACGACGTGGAATTCTCTAAGCTGAGTAAAATGTATCGCCTTATTATTCAATATAAGTTTCTTAGTATTTACCTCAAGTTAAAATAACTTTAAACACTACAAATCTATCTATAATAAACTATTAGTTATTTTTTGAATTGTTCATTGTTTTTTTTATACATATACAAAGTGAACTTTTTATTGTTATATCAACTTAGTGATTTAATCATAACTTCATTAGCACTACAGAATAGTCTGTTGATGGAGTTATATCCCAGTAATTCTTTAGATATTTACACTTATAGAAAATTATAAGCTAGATTGTTTCTCTGGTTACCTTTAGTCATTTGTAGTGGAGTATTGTTGTATTTTTATTCCCATTCCCTATAATTTTGTCAGTATTGAAGATGAAATATTTTAATAGTCCGATTAGCATATCTTTAAAAAATTATACCGCTGTTACATCATAAGTCGCTTCAAATTTGCGCTGTGAAATGTTACTGTGTTACTTTTTTTTGGTACTAATAGTAATCACTAGAATTGGATTTTATAGTTCATCTGGTTTGTACAATTACAACACATTCCAAAAAAACATAAGCTTTCCATAATTGTTATGCCTTGTTATCTAATATCCAGGTGTAAATATAAAATAGCCAAGTTATGATGTGTATTTGATCTATACTAGTTTCTTTTCAAATATTTACCGAGTATTTCATGATTCATTTTTAACTCATTATAGGTCCGGATAATTCGAAAAGAAGTCGAGCAGATGGGGAATCAGAATATCGAAGCACAAGACGAGTAAGTTAGTAGTGTCTGTGTTCCTTAGTACTAGAGTTACAGCATCTAGCCTGACACTCTACAATGTTTTGATTTGCCTAGATTTGATACTGTAAAAAGTGCAAATACCTTTATAAATGGTATAAGCATTGGACGACATTTTCACACTTATTCTGTACGCGATCTCTAATATTTCTGCGTTGTTGATGTGGCTATTTATTTTAATTAATATAGAATTAGTAAAACGTTCATCTTACTGGATCATTCAATAGCTATTGATTGATTTGGCTGTATTGATTGTTATTCTCTAAAAACGTTTTGCACTCTTTCTTATTTTCGTCTAAATCTAATGGAAGTATGGTTATGAATTTATAAGAATTCAGTGTAATAGTAGTCGATGTGCTTGTCTCACTTCTCCAATATCGTAAGAACGTCAGTTGATAGTAACCGACTCTCTCTGAGTCAAATATTATGCTTCCAAAATGTCTTGATCCTCAATTTTCCCTGCCATTGTCTAGACTTTGTGATCACAGGGTCGTGTAAACGTGTTGTTGTTTCTTTTTGCATATACTCCACTGTTAAAACTTAATAACGTATATTTGTTCGAATAATGTGTAGTGGTTCGGTATTTGATGATGCACTTCACAAATACTGATCTATGATATTTGTTAATAACTATTTACTTTTTCAATCTTAGCTGATTTAATAATCCATTCCTCACATGTTGAACATTATTACTCATAACCATAAGTAATTACTTACCAAATAAACTGTACGTCATATGCACACGTGTTGTACTCTTAATTGTATTTGTCAGGTATTTACACCTCCACGAAATGCACGTGAAGGAGAACATGGTTCTCTTACTGTATATGAGAATGAAAATGATCTTCCTATGACTTCTAAAAGTCTTCAAGAGCGTGTTCAAGCTCGTTTACGTGCTATAGAACGACGCCATCAACTGGAAGAAGGAAATAATCCTGGAACTACTGAAGTTACTAACGGCGCACCTACTGGTCAGGATAAAAATCGCGAAGGTTCTCTTGCAGTCGGAGATGATGCACCACCATCTGAATCTCCTAAAGGTGATCGAGGACACTTTCGTGGGAATGGTCCATCAAGTGCTGATCGTCGATCAGGTGGCTCATTTCAGCGTCCTGAATATCATGGTAGCCGCGGCAGTGGATACTATGGAAGAAATCGTCCTCGTGGAGGTCCCCGATGGCGTAATCAATGGGATGATTATCGTTTGCGCCGAAATAACTGGCATAATCATCGGTAAAATTAAATATTTTGTCATTTTGCTTCATCCATATTTGTAGGTTTTGTTGTTTTTTTGCATGTGCATATACAAACGACTATACTTAGTCAATCAAATGTTTGGGATCCCCATATTACAGTATTTTTTGCCTACGTAAAATTATGGTTCAGATAATTTTTCTTACCATCGGAATATACTTTTATTTTATCCTATTATTTTATTTGAACACATAGACATTGGTACAATGGGGGTACCAACTACATATACGCCACACAATAGCAATAAGGTTATGAAGAAATAGAGAATGTAAAGTGCGTATAGTATAAGAACAACGAAAAGAAATTAGTGTATGAGAGTGAAATAGTAATAATAATGGGAGAAACAGTTCAGTCAACAAAAGTACACCCAGAAGAATCTTTTCAACTAAAGATATTACGTTCATTCTTATAAAGTAAAAGCAATGCACAACAGGGTCGCCCTGGCTTCCATTATAAGCCATGTGTGATAATGTCTCTATTCACTATGTTGCGCCATCTCTAGAACCCCGACTAGGGAGTTGTGAAGAACCAACAGAAGCTAGTCTTGTACCACTTTCTTTCATATTACGACACCATGTCATACGTTGACCACCTCCCCACTTTTCCCAACTTGGTTCAGCGTCGGCAGATAATGCACAACATGGAATTCTCTAGGACGACATTCTCGAAACATGTCCAAGCCACCACTTAAGGTGAGTGCAGGATCAGGGTCCTGCCAGCCTTGTTGTAAAAGTACTTTGCACTTCGAATGTGCAAAGCACATCATACCTACGGACATTGATTACCAACTGATTAAATGTGGATTACATGGCTTAGTTATTATCGCACAGTAAGACAATATTAACCGCATACTGACGGTCGAGAGGTCTTTCTCCCGGCAGCAGATTCACACCATTACTTACATCCGTCAGAGCTGTTCCCAGAATGTCATCGGTAGCAAAGTTGAAAAGGGATGGTGTCTAACCTCACTGCTTGAATCGAACAATAGGAAGAGGTGGTTGTATGTCTTCACTCTGCATGAGGTGCTTGTATGTAGGGCCCTTCAGATGTTAATGAACTTCTCAGGCACACCCTTCGTCAATAGGCAATCTTACAGAACAATCCTGTTCAATGAATCGAAGGCAGCTCTGATGTCAAGACACACTACGATTGTTGGATTGTAATAAGTATTGCGGTGTTGTAACATTTGCCAGAGGGTGAAGATGTGATCATTAGATCATCGGCTAGAACGAAAACTAACCTGCTAGTGATTGTCATCCGGTCATCACAGATTGTTTCGCTCACACCAGAATTTTTATCGTCTATGACTCAGATGAGTTGAAAGAGTTTTCGGCAGTAACCAAATGCAGCTGCTGGTTCCAACTCTGCGTTCATCCAATTCATTTGGTTTTCCCATACCAAGTTAGCATAGTGTTTGATTCTGTTTATATCGATATCACACCCATTTTTCAAGTGAGTTTTATCTCCAAGTTTATAAAAATCATCACCGAATAATTAGTTGTTTACTTTGTGCTTATCTTGTGAACTACTACTGTTTTGCTTTTACTTTGGTAACATTTTTAAGTTAATTTTGTATAATTTACTGCATACAGTTATGATGACCGTAGACGTGATGGTCCGTCGGCTAGATCGGGCAGTGCCAGTAACTTTGAACGTCGCAGAAAACGTTATGGAACATCTGGATCTGCTGAGCGCTCACCTCGGTCTTCTCGTTCACGTTCGAGGTCACGATCACACGTTTCTAAAAGTCGATCACGTTCATATTCTCGGAGCCCTCGATCATCACCTCGATCGCCATCACATTCACCAATTCGACCTGGTGCTCGTGGAAGGTAAATTCAATTTTTCATTTTTAACCAATCTTTTTCAACAATTATTTTCATTAAGTCTGTATCAAATTTAAACTTTGTTCGATTTCCAAAATTAATGGAGTTGCGTTGATATTTTCCTTTTCTCCCTTTTAGAGTAATATCTCGTGCTCGCATAAAAACTCCCCCTCTTGCCCCACTAGTTACAAGTTTCAGGCGTAGTGAATCAGATGAAAACCTAGCTGAATTAGACCAATTTGTTGCACAGTTGAAGGCTAAAAGACAATTACAACAGCAATATCAACAGCAACAGTACATGGCTCAGTTCCAAGAGATGCAAGGTCCGATAGTCAACACTGCGGTTGTTTCTCAAACTCAGCAAGATTATCAGCAAATGGAATTAGAATCTGGACAAAATAGTCCATCTAAAGGTGATGGTGCTCCTGCAAATAATGAATGCCTTTATTCAGATAAAGATGATACACAAAATGATTACAACTATAGTCGTCATCAACAAGATTCTCCAGAACCTCCTCAAGCACAATCTCCACCTCCACTTGATGATTCTATGAGAGAAGATAATGTTGTTGAGAACGCGGCTTAATGTGTTTTTGAACATGTGTAGAATTTTTCATGAATCACTGTATTTTTTTTGCATCTATTATTCCATTCTGAATTTTAAGCTGTTTATTTGAGAAGTTCTGTGGATAAAAAAATTTATCATGTTCATTGTTTGTTCATCTCTAATGATTTTATGAAATGAACAAATTTCAATCAATATAAATAGAGCTAAGTTAATCTCTATTATATATCGTGTTCTCTTCAATTACTATATTACTAAATACCCATATATACACTTGATAAAGCAAATTGTTTGTTTATAATTCTTAAATCACTATTTTCAATACGTTTCTCATCATGAACTATTCTGTAGAGTTTGACATTAATAAACTATGATTGATACGGAATATTAATCAAAAGTAAAACACTTGTAATGTGTGAGTATTTAGTTGAGAATTCTACATGATTTCTATGAAGTACAGTCAGTCAGCTACAACGTAGGACCAGGCACATATATGCATCAGTCCAAGTTGCCATATCACATTAACACAACAAGATGAACACACGATACATAAAAGTAGTTAATTCAGAGATGTTAATATATAAAAGAAAGATTGCAATAAGGATATAGTACAGGAAGAAAGAGTTAGTTAGTAGAAAGGAAGATATGAAGCAATTTTAATCTTTTAGTTTAAGGGAAGACCGTTGTTGCTACTTTGACGTGGTGGTCGGGCTTGCCTGTCGTGACGAAGCAACCAAGCTGTGTTGGCTGGAACAACCGTTCCTCAAGGTCCTACCATATCAGACAGGTCGGTTAAACAGCGGTAAGACTAAAAGCAACAAACCGAAGGCGAAGTCGTACTGCTGATTGTACAGAGGTGTGACAACAGTAAGGTGTTTCCTTCAGACAACCAGCATGACAGCGATGCTGCCTTCCTACAAGGAGGGGTGTGGTCAGAAAAGGTGGACCCTAAAAATACACACCTCGCCTTATCCCACGGATATCCGTTCCCGGTGGTAAGACCTCAACAAGTACGGAACTAACACAAAAATTACTCATAAAAGGGTCGTGTGTGACCGACCTCAAGCAGTTGTTCCTTGGGCACTGCGGTCACGCTCTCAGGTCACTAAGACCACCTCTAATCTAATTTCCTTTTCAGGCACCTCCAGAAGAACCCTTCCACGGTGTGGGCGACCAGGAAGTGGTAACCGCCCTCATACCTCTAACAGCACTCAAGACCACTGTATTCATAATCAACCTCTATGAAGTACAACGTGTTATTGATAAAAATTTCTATATAGGAACGAAAGTAAATGATAGAAATGAAACTATAGGTAAGGTGCTAGGAATTAATAAATTTATTGTTATTAAAATAACCTATCAATGTGTACTTGAAGATTATGAAGATATATCATTTATCACCGTGGTTTCTTATCACTTTTGATGGAACTATCGAACGTTCCAGCATACAAACTTCTAATTATCAAGATATTAATGCGACATCGTAGAAGTTATCCTCATTTCTAAACATCAGTGTCAATGTTGGCACTGTCGGTGGAGTTACGTAAAAGGTCTCAGATGGGAAATATTCAAGTTTACCGTCTAATTACTAAATCAACCATACCAGGTGTTTCAGTTACACAGTCAAACATATTTACACTATATAAATACAGTACATGACAACTGAGTGTTTTAGACTATCAGATTTAGGTATGTAGTTTAATAATAATCAATACTTTATCTTTGCAAAAATTTATAGCCCGTTAAACAAATCCAATTAACTCATCACTGTGTGCCGGAATTTCCATGAAAACTACTGTTAATGTCCCCATAATTGGCAGATTAATAAGCCAAGAAACGTCATGAGATAACTAATATCAGCATGTTCATGTTTGTACACAAATGCATTTCATGTTATTCAAACCAAAAGGTATTGTTTCAACTCATACATCACATATATGGTGAGAATGTTTCATGTTTATTTGTTATCCTTTGTCCCATGTAAGACTGCTTATTCACGATAACTCACAAGAAAAAATATGTTGTGTTCAAATGAAATCAAGGTGTATCACTTAAACATCATCTGTTCTAGGTATAAGAATACATGAATGAAGTCTATTTCAAGGCCATAGGTTTGGATCAAAATAAAAATGGAGTAATAAGTCAAGTTTAAACTGATAAAGGGGACTATCAAATAGGCGCTGTTGTTAATAGTGGTTTAGACTCATTCTAGCTGCAATATATGAGTCTGAAATAATCGCGAATACTTTCTAGCCAATTAGGAAGCAGCTTAATTAAATAGTCTATGGTAAAGAAATGGTATTACTATAGGAGTGGTTGGATGTCTCTAGCAGTGAACATCATCGGGATGCAGGTACATCTAACTGATGAGCTATAAGTTGGACGGAACGTGCGTCTAGGATTCCATTGCTGCCTACGTCCCACCTATTCTACAGTACTATTTTGTTGTAATGGCTGTATAAACACAATCTGTACATTTCAGTCAAAAGCATCAACAATGGGACAATTCAAATTGAATCAAGATGGTATTACTGTTGTCAACAGTCTACGTAATAAATCTTAGGGTTTTCTACGGGTTAATGCCAATCGGAAAAGCGAAAGGTCATTCGCCTTTATGAATTCTCATACAAACAGTTCCCTCATTGTTCTCAGGATTTTTATCACGAGCTGACAATAGCTAGAGTAGAAATGCATTGTGCTATATGACTCAATGAATTTCGCACAAAAGTCGAAGAGGCACTACCTTAAGTCTGATTAGTTCGTCTATTAGTTTCAACGGATTCGATTCGCCTGTTGTGTATAATCTACATAGAAAAGACTGGGTATTCCATGCGTTTAATACTATCATTTTGACTATGGTGACAAAAAATAATTGTTAGATCCCCAGATCAAGAATATGCTAGACAATTCCAAGTGATCAAACATGTCAAGGCCATTAAATATTTACAGTGAACATGTAATGATATATTAAATATTGTTGTTTTTTTTAAATGAAACGATTGTATATGAAATTCACCACAAACAAACATCATTTTTGATAGATTATACTCTAGGTGTTCGAAATAGACATACAAGATAACATGACTAGGATAATAACAATTTGTTACCAACTTCGAGACGTTATACTATTTGTTAAAAGTACACTTATAGTCATACGTTTTCGATTGGTCATTAAGCAAACGAATAGACAGTAAAACGAACCATATTTCACTGATCAGTTTTAATAATATTCATCTTAATTACCGTGCATCCTTCGTTTTTTTTTTAAAAATCTGAACCTTATTTCTAATTTGAACCTGTTGTGTTCAATAGGAAAAAGAAACATTTGACATTTACCACTTTATTCAAGGCCAGTTGTTATGCGGATAAAACAAATCAAACAATTTTTCTTTAAAAAAAGAAGAAGAAAGACACATAAATACAAGAATAATAAACTTTGAAAATAGCCTATTCCATAAAAAGTATGCAAAATGATTATAGTCTATGATATAATCATTCATAGGCTTTTATTGTGAGTGTAGTATATAGGTAGGTAGGTAAGTTATACGGATTATATACAATCCATTGATAAAACAACATTTCACTGGATATAGTAGTAGGTACCACAAACAAACAAACAAAAAGAAAAAAATTAGGTTATAATTAGGTTAGAAAAACGAGTAAATTGAAGATAAACTATTGTTGTTTATAAATAAAACGAGCTAACCATATACTCCTTCTCACTCCTTAACCACCATTAACTATGTTTATATTTGAATGATTCAATGTTTAAATGTAAAAAAAAGCAAAAAACAAACACAAATAAGACCAAGATACAAAACAAAACAAAAGTTTTTTAAAGAAGAAATTATTATGGTATAGTTGATATGATATTTTTTTGACGTCCAAATGGTCCAGCAAATAAAGCAAGTTTTGATAAAGGTACACCAGCATTAAATAATTCTGGTATATGTATTTGACTACGATAATAATTGATTTTATTCTCAAATATCTAAAACAAAACAAAATAAAAAAGAAGGTGAGAAAGATGGATGAGATGATTGTAAGAAAAAAAAAAAGATGTTGAAATTCAATGGAATCTTATTTGAAGTAAAATTGTGTTGTAAAAAAGAAAATGTTCCTAGCTAAATTTCAAATTACTTGATGCATTGAATTAGTTAACGGTTTACTACCATGTTGTCAGTCAGTCAGTTAGTTACAATATAAGATCAGGCACATATATGCATCGGTTCAAGTTGCCATACCTCATTCACACAACAAGATGGACACCGGATTCATAAAAGTTGTTAATTCAATGATGATGGTAATATATAAAAGAAAGATTACATATTAGAATATAGTACAGAAAGAAAGAATTAGTTGGTAGAAGGAAAGATATGAAGCGATTTTAATCTCTTAGTTTAAGGGAAGATAGATAGTGTATACATCGACGCTATTGTGATCGATTCTGATCCTTAGTCACGCAGATCCCAATCAAGTAGTGTGCATCTACCAACATGGTTCAGACTAGAAGTTAGTAACGTTGTGGACTGATGCCAAGTTTTGGTTTGGCCGCCCCTAACTTTCTTCCAACCATCCCGAACACCGGTTAGCATTGCACATCGTGGTAATCGGTGTTGTATGTATAGAACAGAGGAAAGTAGTGGTTATGGTACTTGCATTGTAACTAAAAGGTCACAAATTCAACCTTATGCTCTACGTAGGGTAGTAGTTCATTAGCTTTCAATATAACATAGCAAGTAAATCAAAATCGAATTCATAAATATGGAATTATTAAGTGAATTACACTATATGTGAAAAGTCAATATCATAATCTTATTTTTCTTTAGTGATGTTTGATCTCGACGACTAATCAACCAAGTTCTGAGTTATTTATGACGGGATCATTTATCAGATATACCACAGACAAACAAATAAAACTTACACTGGATGGATAAATCTGACCCTTGATGTTGGAAAAGTTGCACATAAATATACATACGTTACCAGTCATTTACACAAATTCTTTACAGAGAAGTTACATAAGTTCAATTCTCAAGAAAGGAAACGAAGTGAATGATTCTAAAACCCTTACTACTAGCTTATTTTAATCCATGATTGCATTATATTAATTACAAGTTATATTAATATTTAAAATCTGTTTTTCGCGCCAAAATCGGGTTCGAAATAGAAACTATGATCACTAGTATAACATGATACCCTTTACCATCGGTTGTCACTTCCTTAGTATTGCCTTTCTGGGGCCAAATGAATACCATTTATATTGTCTGTATATTATTTGTAAGCTGTTGTATAACGTTCGATTTTTAAAAATCTATTAACATTTGTCCTTGTATTAGTATAGGCTACTGTTTGAAAATAGGATATTGTAAACAACAACAACAACATTACGTCATTATTTCCGTTCAGATAAAAAGGTACAAACCCCTTTTCTATTGAATACTAGAAAACTTTGATTACTCTGAAATAACACTCATCCGTTTATATTATATTCAATGCTTGAGTTTCTATTATAATCTTAACTATATTATACAACACCATTTTGTTTTCATTGACTTCCACTTGAATAAGTCTAAATATGATAAGTCTTGTTAATTTGAATGCTTTATTCGATTCTTAAGCTATTCTGGTAACCCGTAAGCTAGAACTACGCAGCGACCTGAACTGGAGAGAAAATGCACAAAATAAGCGAAAAACACTTTACTCCAAAGGTTCGTTCTTGTACAGAAAAACACGGGTATTTATAGATGTTAACATTTGTTAAATCAACATCATATTTTGACCAATCAATCCGCTAAAAGACTAATAGTAGCACGCCACGTTGACATTCTAGAAAGCTCCATCATACTCTGATTAGCTAGGACTCTTCGGCTCCTTTAGGGCCTCTGGAGGCTCCGTTGCAGTTCTCGGAAAGCCGACTCAACAAAATATATTTAACATTTTTTTAAAACTCCTCTATTTTACCATAGACTACTATTATGCGTGAAAATTACTTATAAATACGATTCTACAACTTTAAAGATGATATTGATGCAAAGAAAATTTGTTTCGCTGAAACGTTTTCATTCCTTTTAAAGTTGTTATCAGTTTCTTTGATCACCCCTGTTAGTGGGACATAGACTGGACGATTGCTTTGGTGCACGCTGATTGGCTAATTCTTATCCAATCAGCACTAGTCGATAGTTGGAGAATACTCTAGAATCTTCTCATGTAAAAACTATAAATATACTGACGTTTTTCCCTATTATGCTTCTTACTTGCATCTTACTTCCATCTAACCTTGTTATTTGGAATATAATCTCTTTCCTGTTCAACCGTGTTCTGATTTGGGGACTTGTCGAGTGATTGGTGTCCAAGAATATTAAGCAATAGGTATAGCTGGGTCATACTGTAAGAAAGAGATTATAACAACCCCAATTATTTTTCAATGGTTGAGATCATGAGTGAATTGAAGCTAGACCACCACCATGGAAAGCCTGGAAGCACTAGACGGCCGTTTCGTCATATCGTAAGACTCCTCAGCGGTGTGCATCCACGATCCCGTCTTGTGAGATTTGAATCCAGGACCTATCAGAACGAAACGGCCGTCTAGTGGTTATTATGAAACAATAAAGTTAATATACCAAACAACTAGATGAGATTATAGTCTTATAGCTGACTTCTAGAATCATTCATTTTAATAGTATTATCTAATATGATTAATGGTGTTTATTTTGATTTGATATTTTGTTCTTCTGTTTATAATTCTGAACTGAATTAACTAGAGCTTAATCTATTCACTTTCTGTTAAACATTTAAAAGTTTATTTTTGGGTGATAATTTTGTTACCATAAATCTTGCATTACTATCATTATTAGTATTACTAATCGCAGTAGTAAAGTGAAAAGGTTTCTTTCTTATAAGCCCTTAAATGAGCTATCCTTCCAACCGTCAGTTGAACTGTCGAGTGATGAACATAATTTTCGATTAATTCTCCTTAACATTATTTATCCTCTTCAATACAAGGTATATCTCATTAAATTTATATTAAACTTTATATACATATTCTACAGTGTTAAAGAGTTTATTGTACGCCATAAATCGGTTACAATGGGGTTAACTGAATCCATTCTCTGTCTTCCTTCTAAATCCTAAGATGTTACTACTCCTAACTTACTTTTTGAACTAAACTTTTCATTTTTAAATTTCCTTTGTGCGATTGGGATTAATGGCTCTATGTCGTTTATCAACTTGTAGACCTCTTCTTTTATTACTGTGCTGATATAAGGTGTGGTAACATTTACCGATATACATTCATTCCAGACAGTAAGCTGACGATTACTGATTGACTGACTGACTAAAAAAGACCTTGGAAAAATGACATTTTTCCCTTTTAGAGAAACTTGTTGCACTCAACAAAGTGGACTTACCTATTAATATAATTTTGAAATATCACAATTGGATTTTTGTTATCATTATCATCATCATTGATGATAATGATAATGATAACAAACATCCCCCAAATGCCCTGGTATGGCCGAGAGTAGGGTAGGCCCGCCCTCTCTCTCGAAATGCTCTCACACGGCCACAAGTATACAGCCTCTACCAGGGAAGTCCGACTCACTGCTTTCTCGTGGTGGGGGACGAAAAGCGAATGTCCGGCGCTTTGACCGGATCCCAAATCAGTGGTGCACATGGGCTCCAGTATCCTGTGGGAACAAATGGCGTATGAACCAATTTTTGGTCACCGGCTACCATGGGACTGCATCTCCTCACGATGCTCCACTGCCTTGTGGGTTAGACCTTTAGGTCAAAGGCTCGGAGTGTGGCCCCCTAAGAAAACCACCTGTTTCGGTCTGGGCACCCGGGCAGTATCATAGCCGTCACACAAAAGTGTGGCGCATTTAAATTTGGTGCCCTCTTTTACCAATATTTATGTGTTCAAATAAATAAATAAATCATCATCATCATCATTGTTGTGAATTATGCAAATATAATAAGTGAGTAATATCAGTAAGAATGAAAAGAGAATAATATTTATCATAATATAATTTCACTTACTCCAATACTTTTTGGTATCATTTGTGATGATAAATGCAATAGATGATGATTGATATATAAAACATTAGCAGCATGATCCTCTGGTAATGTAATCACTTTATAAGTATGTGAAGCAACACGACCAATTTCCTAAAATAAAATATAATTACAAATAAAATGATGATAGAGCACAAAGACTTTTTTTCGTATATCAGCTAAATAACATACTATTGAGAGTGAAAGGTAAAGTCAAATAATATAGCGAATAAATTTAAAATTACGGAGAAAGAAAACTAAATAACCTCTAAATGCCCTAATACTGCCGAGGGTGTGGAAAGTCAGCTCTCCCTCTTCAAATACTCTCACATGGCCACGCGTATACAGCCTCTGTCAAGTAAGTCCTAATCACTGACTTCATGCGGCAGTACTGTTGTTTACCAAATTGAAAGGACGAAAAGCGAATTTCCAGCGCTTTAATCGGGTTGGTGGGCACGGAGGGTTCTCTTAAGGGAGTCGGAAAACCCTGATTCCAAACCAATGCTCCACATGGACTCCAGTATTCTGAGGGAATAAATGACGTATGAACCTATTGTTGGCCACTGACTACCACGGGACTACATCACTTTACGTTGCTCCACTGCTTTGTGGATCAGACCTTTAGTTCGAAGGCTCCGAGTGTGGCTCCCTAAGGAAACCACCTGCTTCAGTGTGGGCACCCGGGCAGTATCATAGCCCACACATAAGTCAAGTGACTTGTGTGGCGCATATGTATTCGGTGTCCCTTTGTACCAATATTTATGTGTTCATAAAAATAATTACAAACTTAAGTATCGATGTAACTAAAATTTTAGTATTTAGAACAAAATGGGTTGAATGAAATCTATGTTAGCTGTTGGAATTTCATATAATTTGACAGTAACTGAGCACCGAGTATGCAGAAGATATCAGATGTAAAAATTGTATCCCAATAATTTGAGTGATTGACATTTTAATAATTCCAACGTTTCGTCCGGTAAACTGGTCCGAACTTCTTAAAGAGGAATGTAATCCGAAAAAAATATATACAAATAACTACATCACACTTAAAGTTTATCCCATCATGTTTATTGTTCCTAATGAGGCCAATAAACAAATTTCATCTGAAAGACAATGTTCACCATATAAAGAATATGTGTGTAACTGTATGCTATTTTTATTGGAAAAAAGTGAATATTCATACACGTAGTTCCCTTTATCATTTTGAACAGAGCAAGAACAAAGATTCTAGCAGAATAGCATGAATTCATTTTTTTCCGTAGGTTATCGTCAGCTGCTTACAACCTGTGATATTTAAAAATCATAATTGCATAATGGATTTAAATTGCTTACAGAATATTGTAAATATATACCTAATGTGAAAGAATATTCTACAACATTCATTGTGACAACAGTTCAAAAATGGGTTAGAAACAATTGATTACATAATGAATAAACATGGATAGGACTATAGTGATTAGAGTTCAGTTGGAAGATTATTAATTTGAAAGATAGTTGAAAAAAATAAATTAGAATCAATGATGTAATAAATGCAACAGAAAGAGGAAAAAATTTTAAGGTTCAGTAAAGGAATATTTGTCACCAGGGTAAGGAAAGATTAACCACCGTCTCCTTTTGAATACATAGGTCAGGTTTTTGACGCCTGATGGCAATGGCTTCAGCAAACTTCAGAAGACTGGAGTTTGGCTGCTTACTAATCACCCTAAAGGATTGCAAGGTATCTACCTGATGTCCTGTATCAAGGAGATGTTTGGTGATTGCACTGTTCAGAGTCTTTCTTTCCCTTGTTCTAAGACTTATTGGAACATGTTCAAAGAATCTAAGATATGCTCTCCTTTCAGTTCGGCAGATGTAGCTGCTTTGGCAGGTACACGTGAATTTATAAATACAGTTGGCGGTAACATGAAAGAATTGCTTGTCGATCTTTGATTGGGTTATTGAACATGTTGTTTTATAGAGAATTAAAAGTTTAGCAGCCGGATAAGTTCTGGCTAGCGCTGTATTCAGTCTCTTGTTGATAATTTGTGCGACGTCATCACCTTTAAAGTTAAGATTTATATATACTGGTTTTTTATTGACCATAGTTATTTCCGTCTTCTTTTCCTTGAGCCTTTTATATTTGTCAATAAATTTTTGTGAATAAAAGTTGTCTTTTAGACATTTTTCTACGTTCATTAATTCTTCTTCCAGTTTGTCGGTGGTGCATATCTTTTCTGCCCTGTAAAATAGTGTTTTAACCAACGCCTTCTTGTAACTAATTGGACAAAAACTATTGAAATTCAGGTAGAGGCCATTCCAATTACTTTTTCTATAAATTGAACGTTGAACTGTCCCGTCTCCCCTGCGTTTTATGGCAACATGAAGAAAGTGGAACATGTCGTTCTGTTCGTGCTCCATAGTGAAATGTATGTTAGTATGAGCGTTATTGAAGAGTTTGAGCAGGCGGATTACATGTTGTTTATTATTACAGATAATAAATGTGTCGTCCACATATCTTGAGTATTCCGTTGTTTCACAAATTGCCTGTTTAAGTATCGTGTTCTCAAGATACCCCATAAAAATATCTGCCATAATTGGACCTAGTGGACTACCCATTGCTACGCCATCGACTTGGCGATATATGGTGTTGTTAAATTGGAATTGAACATCTGTTGTACATATTAGTAGTAGTTTTTTGAATTCTGGGGCTGGTAAAGGTAGGAGATCATCATTCTGACAAATTATATCAATAGTTTCAAAGAGTGGTATATTGGTGAACAAGGATGTTACATCAAAAGAGACCATGAACTTGTCGTTGACATTCGTATGATTTAGTCTATCAGCAAACTGGAATGAATCTCTTAACGTATATGTTGCTAATCTACGACGAACAGGTTCTAGTTTTTCTGCTAACCAGCGTGCGACTTTATGATATGGTGAGTTAATCATTGATAGGATAGGTCTAAGAGGAACGTCATGTTTGTGAACTTTTGGTAAACCATACATATGAGGTAGACGTGAACCACGTGGTTTTAGATCGTTGTAAGTAGAATTATCAATCATTTTCTTTTTTAGGAGTTCTCTAAGCATGCCTGTGATTCGTTTTTCTGTTGAATCAGTCAAATCTTTCTGGGATTTATCTACTTTGAACCTCAGTTGGTCGTCAAGGATTGACTTCATCTTAGTGACATAATCAGCTGTATTCATTAGGACGACACCTGAACCTTTATCTGGTCGTAAAATCATCACCTCATTATTTTGTTTGATGTTTCTGAGGGCTATTAGATGTTCTTTGGATGGAATATTCGACTTTGGTGTTGATGACACAAAGTATTGGTTGGCAATATCAACTAACTTTGATTTGAACCATCCTTTCTTTTCCTCATTCATTGGCTGCAAATCTTTTAACTGGTCAAACAGATTTTCGAATTGAGCTTCTGTACTCATTACACGACTAAGGACTGAGGCCGGTGCTTTTGGTAAAGCCGTTAATGATCTAAACATCGTATGTCGAATAAAATTCATGAACTTTATTTGTGATCTTCAAATCAAGGTTTGCAAGGATTTCCATAAATCTCTATCGAAAACTCTGATAAGAGAACAACTATGTTTTGGGTTTCCGGAAAACCCTTCGAAGTTTATCTATAACTTATCAAATACGAAGCTTAATAGTATAGAAACGGAAGCCTTATCACTGGGACTCAAATTTCATATACCAAAAGCAAATACTGACAGGATTGATACAGAAGCTCAATTCGAAAATCTGTTTGACCAGTTAAAAGATTTGTAGCCAATGAATGAGGAAAAGAAAGGATGGTTCAAATCAAAGTTAGTTGATATTGCCAACCAATACTTTGTGTCATCAACACCAAAGTCGAATATTCCATCCAAAGAACATCTAATAGCCCTCAGAAACATCAAACAAAATAATGAGGTGATGATTTTACGACCAGATAAAGGTTCAGGTGTCGTCCTAATGAATACAGCTGATTATGTCACTAAGATGAAGTCAATCCTTGACGACCAACTGAGGTTCAAAGTAGATAAATCCCAGAAAGATTTGACTGATTCAACAGAAAAACGAATCACAGGCATGCTTAGAGAACTCCTAAAAAAGAAAATGATTGATAATTCTACTTACAACGATCTAAAACCACGTGGTTCACGTCTACCTCATATGTATGGTTTACCAAAAGTTCACAAACATGACGTTCCTCTTAGACCTATCCTATCAATGATTAACTCACCATATCATAAAGTCGCACGCTGGTTAGCAGAAAAACTAGAACCTGTTCGTCGTAGATTAGCAACATATACGTTAAGAGATTCATTCCAGTTTGCTGATAGACTAAATCATACGAATGTCAACGACAAGTTCATGGTCTCTTTTGATGTAACATCCTTGTTCACCAATATACCACTCTTTGAAACTATTGATATAATTTGTCAGAATGATGATCTCCTACCTTTACCAGCCCCAGAATTCAAAAAACTACTACTAATATGTACAACAGATGTTCAATTCCAATTTAACAACACCATATATCGCCAAGTCGATGGCGTAGCAATGGGTAGTCCACTAGGTCCAATTATGGCAGATATTTTTATGGGGTATCTTGAGAACACGATACTTAAACAGGCAATTTGTGAAACAACGGAATACTCAAGATATGTGGACGACACATTTATTATCTGTAATAATAAACAACATGTAATCCGCCTGCTCAAACTCTTCAATAACGCTCATACTAACATACATTTCACTATGGAGCACGAACAGAACGACATGTTCCACTTTCTTCATGTTGCCATAAAACGCAGGGGAGACGGGACAGTTCAACGTTCAATTTATAGAAAAAGTAATTGGAATGGCCTCTACCTGAATTTCAATAGTTTTTGTCCAATTAGTTACAAGAAGGCGTTGGTTAAAACACTATTTTACAGGGCAGAAAAGATATGCACCACCGACAAACTGGAAGAAGAATTAATGAACGTAGAAAAATGTCTAAAAGACAACTTTTATTCACAAAAATTTATTGACAAATATAAAAGGCTCAAGGAAAAGAAGACGGAAATAACTATGGTCAATAAAAAACCAGTATATATAAATCTTAACTTTAAAGGTGATGACGTCGCACAAATTATCAACAAGAGACTGAATACAGCGCTAGCCAGAACTTATCCGGCTGCTAAACTTTTAATTCTCTATAAAACAACATGTTCAATAACCCAATCAAAGATCGACAAGCAATTCTTTCATGTTACCGCCAACTGTATTTATAAATTTACGTATACCTGCCAAAGCAGCTACATCTGCCGAACTGAGAGGAGAGCATATCTTAGATTCTTTGAACATGTTCCAATAAGTCTTAGAACAAGGGAAAGAAAGACTCTGAACAGTGCAATCACCAAACATCTCCTTGATACAGGACATCAGGTAGATACCTTGCAATCCTTTAGGGTGATTAGTAAGCAGCCAAACTCCAGTCTTCTGAAGTTTGCTGAAGCCATTGCCATCAGGCGTCAAAAACCTGACCTATGTATTCAAAAGGAGACGGTGGTTAATCTTTCCTTACCCTGGTGACAAATATTCCTTTACTGAACCTTAAAATTTTTTCCTCTTTCTGTTGCATTTATTACATCATTGATTCTAATTTATTTTTTTCAACTATCTTTCAAATTAATAATCTTCCAACTGAACTCTAATCACTATAGTCCTATCCATGTTTATTCATTATGTAATCAATTGTTTCTAACCCACTTTTGAACTGTTGTCACAATGATTGTTGTAGAATATTCTTTCACATTAGGTATATATTTACAATAGCCAGTAAGCAATTTAAATCCATTATGCAATTATGATTTTTAAATATCACAGGTTGTAAGCAGCTGACGATAACCTACGGAAAAAAAAGTGAGTCCAAGGACAAGTGGTCATTTATTTTTATTATACATCTGGAAGTATATAAGAATGAAATAAATCAGTCGAAGTATCCACAGACTTAGATCATTCACATGGTTAAGTGTGATGCTAAAAACCAATTACAATTATGATAATCATAAGTGAATCGAGAAAATGACTAAATAACCGTCCATCGATGTTGATATCAATCTTTAGTTGGTGAAAGTCCTTGTGTTCATATGTTAAGCAACAGTTGGCATGGTGTATTTAACTTTGTTTAACCTCTTCTGTCAATGTTGTTATGATTCTCTCATTTATACACAGCTTCAGTTTCATTTCTTTATGAGATCTGAAACCTTTATGAAGTATTTTCATCCCTTCAAAAACGATAGTATATCCGATCTCTTGACCTTACTAGAAACCGAATAAACACGATTGAACAAGCTTTAGGTGCGATTTTGTTATGTATATATACCTTTAGATTATATTTCCATTGAAGAAACTCGGACCAGTTTGTCAGACGAAACATCGGAATTGTTGAACTGTCGATAGCACAAGTTATTCAAATAAAATTTTGATATTTAACGTATTGGAATTATTTCCTCCAAAACACTGTCTTCAGCTTACCTTCAACCAAAAAAAGTTCACATTTTGTCATGCTGCCTTAACTAATAGTTTATGATGTTTAGAAGCTAGATAAGTAAAATATGAAGTCGGGGATAGATATGTAAGTCTAAGTAGTCATACTTACTTAATTGGCCTCATCATACTGAATAGAAGATTCTGTCGAGTAAGATCAGATGGAATTCAGAAATCTTAAATACGATGAAGATTTACAGCTTACGTCGATGCTTCTGGTAGTTCCACGTTTTCTGAACTGGACGAGTTATGTGGGAAGGTTGGGTTTTCGTCCTGTACATCACCATCGTGTACTTTATTTCTGTTATTTGAAAAACTCTAATTCAGTGTTTTGATGAACTCGTTTCTAACTGGTTGTATTTACATGTTTTAGTGAGGTGAAGTGAACGACACACCCAACTATCTCACTCCCTATCTTCAATTTATATGTTGACTCAAACCGGTAGTAAAGTAACATTTTGCATTCGGAGGAAGAAAACACATCCCGAATATCTTTACATTGTTGTTTAAGGCAGTTAGATGCTAGTTACCAGGGAGAAACACCGTCACACTCCAAAATAGTCAGCAGTAAGACTCTGCATTTCGACAATAATTTTGCTTACCGTTCCCCGACCGACCTCCATGGGATAGTAGGACCTAGAAAAATAATTATTTCAGTCAACACAGCTTGATCGGGTATAAGAATAGGTAAGCCCGATTACTATGTCAAGGTAGCAGCTATGGTCGGAACGGATTCTCTTGTTTACTTACGTTTAGCCTTGATGTTACTTGATAATATGGTACAGCCACGATTGAGAAGAACTTGGGAATTATTACTGACGTATCATGTCTATACACTCAATGTTACATTTTAACCAATAACTAGGGACAAAGCTACTTTTACTAACAAAAGTTTCGAAAAAACATTTGTTGTAAAGCAATCACTTAGTATAAAATGTTTGAAAAGGAGTCATTCATTACTTTACTTTTAGTATAGAGAAATAAAGTAATCATTTTTAAATAAACATAAACTTAATTAAGATTGAAAATTTGGTCTCTATTACACAATTCCTTATTAAAATAAACATTCATCCTCTGAACAAATCAAATACCTGTATCGATGTAGTGCCTATAGTTTGTTACTTATGAAATGGATGCATTATTATCATTGTTTATCTGTTTTTTTCTTTCTTTAATGATCATCGAACTAACTCTCTAATGACCGATTTAGAAGAAGAAAAAAAAACATTTACAAAATGAATAAAATCAACGATATTGAGAAATGTAAGAAAATTATGCTATATATATATATGGAGAGATTTTTCTAGCAATTAACGAATTTCCTTGTCAGCATGTTGACAGTTCGAACAGCGTTTCTGTTGGGATATTCAGAAAAATATCCCGTTAAGTCTGGTGATATCCTTGAACGTGAAATGGTGTCATTTTCCTATTGGTCAATATTCACGGTAGTCCTAACTGTATAAATATGCATTTGTCTGTGAAGCATTATTCCTATTCTTATTCTTCTCCTGACCCCATAAACAATTTCATCTACGGTTCGTGTTCTGATATATTGGAGATTGTGGAACAGTATTGGGGTCGTACTGGAATATCTGAAGCTGGTCAGTCGGTAGAAATTAGAGTAGCCACCCCGCGGTCCACAATAGTTTCACATACTTCAATCTGGTTAGTATGACTAATCCGTGCGCAAATAGTACGACTATAGTTCGTTATATATTTGAAAAGGGGAATATAGTTTAAACCAATATTTATGAAAAATATTATACCTTTAATAGTTGTTTAGCTGCTTCACTTTCGCCCACTGCCAGTACATTAATCCCAGCCACACCAACGGCATCTTTAAGGGAACGAAAAGGTTGAGGTAACTTGACGATAGAAGTTGCATATTCTGGGAATGCACGTGCCACAGCGTGAGCACCAGCCTCATTAGTATGGGCGGAAATGCCCACAATAATTTCCTGACCTAGAATAACAAATTTGAGATAAATGCTAAATGCAGAAGGTAGGTCTACAATACGAGCAACCAAATTTACCTGAGAAAATATAAACACGTAACCAAGTATCGGTTTATTACAATTAGCTATGGACTGCACACGTGTGCGAACAAGTGATAAAATAAAAAATATCAAGATATAGTATGGTAGGGTTTTAATGGGATACTTCGATCAATGTATATAAATCAAAGGCACATAAGAAAGAATGTATAGATAAAAGTGCCATCGATTTTCAACTTGCTCAGTACCTAAAAGACCAGCCTATTTAAGTTTATCCGTTAGATATCAGTTATAAATGGTTTTTGGTTCGGGCAGCCAAGTAGTATTACTAAACTTAAAATAAGGCTGAAAGCTGAACATAAACTTGTATGTAGTAGGATGTGTCATCACTACTTACAACTATACTACGCATACCCTTTAACAGTCAATTACAGTCAGCTCATAGATCAGAAAACCCCATACAATACAAACAAACTATCGACAACTTCATTGAGTGGTGGTATATTCCGACCCCCGACCGTACCTGCCACCTCGAAGTGGTGATCGGGTTTGCCCATCAGGAAGACGCAACAGAGCTAAATTGGCTGGAACATATGTTCCTTTAGGTTCGACAATGTCAGGTAGCTCGGTTAGAGAACGGTAAGACTAAAGGCAGCAACTTAGGGCTCGATGGCGAAGTCGTATTGCCTAATGTAAAGGGATATGAGAGCGGTAAGGTGTTTCCCTCGGATGACCAGCCTCTGTGGCCCTCATACTAACCACTATCAACATCCGACTTCATCTTTTTCACAGGTGAACCCTTCTCTCACCACATCTTATTAATTCTTCTATATCCACGCACCACCAATGCTAATGATTTGACTTTGAATACAAGAATAAACATCGTCTCACGTGGTGACCTCCACAATCGACTCATCAATCGCTATTAGTAATGTTGAATTTCAACTTAATGATGAGAAAGTTAAGAATAAACAAAAGAAATAACTACAGGAGTTAGCCAACCGTGAACGCGATATTCAGCCTGAGATAACTTAGCTTGATATCCAAAAAAAACTATGGAAACAGCAGTAATATCCACTAGTAACTCAGACCAAAAGGTTAAGAAAAATCAGTGGATTTCAGCAGAGATAGGTACCAATAGATAATTGTTCAAGCATATCAAGGGAACGGGTGTCAGAAATCCGGCTGTTAATGTTACTAACTCGTGAAAAGGCTATTATTCACTATTCACTGTCACACCTCTGTACAATCAGCATTACGACTTCGGACCTTGGGTTTGTTGCTTTTAGTCTTACCGCTCTTCAACCGACCTGTCTGATATGGTAGGACCTTGAGGAACGGTTGTTCCAGCCAGCACAGCTTGGTTGCTTCGTCACGACAGGCAAGCCCGACCACCACGTCAAGGTAGCAACAACGGTCGGGCGATGGGCAGAACACTTTAGGGAACAGTCTAAATGGCTTCTAGCAACCTGAATGGCAAACTGATGTAAGTCATCCAAATGCTAATGAGGTTGAGAAGGCTACAAGTAATTTTAGGTAAGAGAGAGCATCAGGGCTTGATGGACCAAACCCTGAGATTTTTAAGGGTTGTGGTCCAGTTTTGGCAGCCAGATTAACTGAAATCTTAGCTAAAATATGAGAAATGAACGTAATCCCATTTGACTGGTCTGGATCCCTGATCGTCCCAGTTTAGAAAAAACGAGAAGAATCCTCTTGTGACAAACACAGAGGAACCGGTTTAATTATTAGTGTCCAAAATATTAGCCTCAATAATACTTCAACCCCTAAGTGGTATCTGACGGGATCTCGACACGGATTCAGAAAGTCCGATTGGCTTTTCGCCAACTTGCATCACTTGTGGCGTGGGCGAGACATCCGTCTTCCAATCAAAGTGTGAGCTGACTGCGCAGCAGTTCACTCTATTCTACTTCATGGGTATGAAGGATGGCCATTAAGAGTAGAGGATATTCGTAGGCTATTGCTATCTAATCATAAGTGTCTTCGAAGTATTGCTCGCGTATTATGGGACCATGGAGTAATCAACGGCTGGATTAGGAATGAGATACTAGGTAAGGATGGAGATCGATTGATGAGATGGTAGATCTTCAATAACTGAGGCGGTTAGGATGCTTGTTACGTATACCTAACCATTACCTACCTCGACGGGAGATGTTTTCTGGTGCAGGAGTAAGGTGGTCGAAAGTTAGGGGAGGCCAAACCAAAACAGCGTCAATCCATCGACATTTGAGTTTATCGATGTTAACAGGTGTAGACTAAGAGGTTGGAATGCACGTGATTATCGTAGCCAATGGTTAGCGACCTTGAACTGCATGACTCAAAATCGTTTGCAATCGCAGAGTTGCATCCACTCTTTGTCTTCCCCAAGATCCTGAGATTCTAAATTCCTTTTGTTTTGCTTTTTTGTTTGCTTCTCTAATTTATGTTTTTTTTCAGAGTCGTGTGTTCGGTACCTAACATTCCCCATTATCACCGATACTTTTACTACCTCGACTATTCTGGGATTTGGCCTAACTGCGTTAATGGGGTATGGAAACTTGAACTGATGTACGTACGTACACGTTCTACGTCGTGACTGACTGATATTCTCCCCTAATTATTCATGACCTGTCTCCTGCTTGCTCTTATACTGACCAAAATAACGAACTAAGGTAGGTTGTGGTGCCTTATAAACTGTACATGGATCAATCACCTCGTCCCGCAAAATTCATCAGAATGGTTACTTATTTTAACTAGATTTCTACATCCAACATACTAGTTTTACAGTGGATTAACTATATGCAAGTGATACTGCAGAAACATCTGCCATTAAATCATTGTAACCTGAGCGTGTTTCCTACTTTGAGAAACATGTTTTACACCTGAGGGAAGTGTAAATAGAACCATAGAGTATTTATACTCTTTCCTCAGCAATTAAGTGAATATTAAACTGTGAGGCAGTTTGTGTGGATTGGTGAAAGAACAACGGAAAATTTTCGCATGTGATAAAATCCCGTCATCCACCAACCCACAAATATCAGCAGATTTAGAAATCTCAACTAACTTTTGAGAAATTCTGCTGTTTGAAATGCTGAAAAAGTGCATATTTACCATCCAAAAGTTATGCAAAAGATAGAGAACTTTTTCAACACGTGAAACTCGAACTCGGTGATCATATTCATAGGCAGTATTTTCCATTATGTAAATTAAATCAGAGTAGTGGAGAAAGGTTACGATATCTAGATGTATTTACTTAAATTTGAACGCTTTACAGTATATCTGGTCCATAGCCTACATGCTAGATCATTCAATTAATAGCATATTCTAATTGAAACTTTATGTCAGATGCAAAATATATCTTCACCAATGATCTACATAGGCTTAAGAAGTCGCAAAAGCTGGAAAGTTTAAAATTGCCTCAAGTCTGCAAAGAGAGCATACTTATTTTATATCCAAAATATGCTGGACAATTGGTCAAGGCCTTCTAGTCATATATATGACTAAGTGAGATTTTAATAAATGGGTATTTATAGCATTGTGGAGTGAAAAAATATTCTTATTACATCACTTGTACATGTGTTAAATTACCTGTGAAAAGGACGTCACTCCCCTCAACTTGAGCATTTTCTGTATTCAACTCAACTATTTTAATTCCCAGTTCTTTTTTGAGAGTATGACGAATTAGGTTGACCTAAAATTATTAGAAAAGCAACCAAATATATTCTACTTCTCCTTGTCTGTGACATCGATATGGGTTACACATCAGTGCTGTCCCATTAATTATAACAGCTGTGTCGTCTACTTTTACACACTCAGGATGACGTTCATCCGCTTCCATTTCAAGTACATCGACTCCGTTTTGTCTCAATGCCTCAACGAATTTTTCTCTCTCATTACAAGCTTCCTCATAGTTGAATTTTCCACCCTTTTTTCCTGGTACGTTAGCATCAGGAGACATCAAAAATTCTTCAAACGATCTGGGTATTTGGCTTACCACTGCATATTCGTATTGGAATGCCATTAAAATGAAGTACAACAAACGCTACAATCTAAGCGCCACGCTGACGTTCAAACTCCAAATCCCTTAGTTTCAGTTTCAGTTTGGGGAGGACAGGAGGTTTGGTGGCCTGTGTTAGTACTGGCAATGGTGATCTCTCAGTTGATCCAACTTTCTTTTGAAATAGTCGACGGATGGAGCCTCAACCACGTGTTGAAGTAATGAATTCCACTCGTTGATGATTCGATGGGGAAGTCGATAGTCAGCTAACAAGTAATTTGTTCTCGGCTTGTGAACTTTTTTGGAGTGTCCGCTTGTATGCAGTACTCAAGTTTAGGACGAACGAACACTGTATACAAAGTCAAAGACGTTTCAGCGTCGACATGGCTAGAAGCTCTACGTATTGACCATAAAGTTCTAAAAGTTTTGGCGGCTATTGCACGGCAGTGTGCAGTAGTCTTTAGGTCTTGGCTAACGATGACTCCACTGAGCACAGTTTCCCAGCCAGATAACTTTGAGTTCACCCATACTCTTTGTTGACGCCCAACCAAGAAGTCTTTTATCCACATAAATAGATTGCCTCCAATTCCGACATTTCTTAGCTTATATAACAGCCGGTTGTGCGTAACTTCGTCAAAAGCTTTGCTGAAATCAATGAAGGCCACGTCTACAGACAACGTTTGGTCCTTAAGAGCGCACCAACATTCACGAGCCACTAATAAGTTAGTGAGACAAGAATAACCTATTCTGAAACCGTGCTGCTTCTCCGAAAGGATCCGGTTTTTATCGAGATACTTAAACAGCTCCTTCCGAATAATCTTTTCTAAGATTTTAACAACCACACTAGTTAGGCTAACGGGGCGGTAGTTCTCAGGTTTGTGTTTCGTACCTGTTTTGAAGACAGGACTTGCTATAGCGTTCTTTCAGTCTTTTGGTAAAAGACCTTGTGCTATGGATAGGTTAAAGCATATAGCTAATGGGTTTGCAACGAAGTTAGATAATTCCTTCAGTAGCCTAGGATGAGATTCATCGGACATCGTGGATTTACCTATGTCAAGCTTATTTAGTAGACCAAAGACATCGAGTTCTTTAATGGTCACGCTATCCAGTGTATGTGTGGGGGGATCTGTATGCACTGACGGGAAGGGTGCTTCTATGGTATATGCATTGCTGAAGTAGTTCGAGAACACTTGAACCTTACCAAAGTCGTCCTCCACTAATGATGAAGCAGTACTGTCTCCCCATAGGGCAGGAATATTTCCTTTTCTCTTTGTCTTTTGGTTTATATAAGAATACAAGCGTTTAGGACATTCTATGGATTCCTTAACAGGTTTTCCTTCGTACAACTTTCTAGACTTACGGAGGGTCGAGGCACAGGTATTCCGGACTTTTCTATACTGGGATTTAGTTTCATCAGTCCCCAGTAACCTAAATCTATCCCACATTTTTCTTCTCTTACGGAGAAGGATGCGGACCTCCATACTGAACCATGCTGGGGAGTTTATTGGTCCCCTTGGTATAGTCCAAGGGATGTGGGGTGTGGTAACTTTTAAGTATGAATTTCGAAATGCGTCCCAGGCCGTTTCAATGGAGGACTCTGGGTCTATTGTCCACTCTACTAACGATGCTGAGTGCATGATGTCTGGTATGTTTGCTTTCCAGACGATAGGTCTGGATTGAGCTAACGCGTGCTCGTGACTGACAGTTATATGAAAGTCGAAAGTTAGAACTGTGTGATCACTTTTACCTAAGGATGACATATAATGGAGGTTCGCAACGTCATCCTCATAGTGAGTCAATGTAAGATCTAGTAAGGATGATTCGGTGTCCGGGTAGTACCTTGTGGCTTCTTGCACATGTTGCACTAGGGCACATGTGATAACCACATCTACTAGTTCCTGCTCGAGGGAATTTTCTGACGATTCAGCTCACAGATTTACCTAGTCTACCATTGGTGCATCAAAGTCCTCTAGGACTAGACATCGACCACTTTGTGGTTCAAAATGATGTTGAGCGGAATAGAAGAAGCTTTCGATTAACGGGCCTCCGTATCTTGTCGCGGTGGATCACCAATACCTCCGGACAGAAACCTAGTTATACTTTGGCGCTCGTTTCAAAAATGGCAGTGACTTTTGTACTTGTCGTGATTATCCTTACTTTGTGTATTTGTTGCACTGCAAAGCATTCGTGGTCTATTTTAAGTAAAAGTACTTTGGTCAAGGTTCGGAATTTTTGCTAAACTTTGTCCTGTGGTACCATTTTTTACTCATTGACTGACACTCGTGTTCACACTGTGATCATATAGTTTTTAAACCTTTTTAATCAAATTACAATGGTTGGTAAGACTTATAAATGTGGACAACCAAACTGCTTATTCCCCGTTGAGGAAGGAATGCAGTGCGATGAATGTAAAAAGTGGTACCATAAGATGTGTACACGTCTAAGTCCTACGGCATACAAAAGATGCTCGAAGCCTAACTAGCATTGGCGTTGTATGTTTTGCTGTACAAATAAGAAGTTACTAATTCAGGAGGCTATGAGCCTATTGGCTTTGGCCTGTGAGAATAACGATGGCGGTTGCGCTGATAACACGAGCACTGACGGTGAAGAATGTGTTAGTGTAGTACGTGCTGCTACCGGACCCGCTAAACACCCGACTGTGATTGATAAGAAAGTGAAATCTCCGTTAACATTAACGAGGATTGAAGTGCCGCTTGATATTGACATCGGTATTCATACACCTCTAGTGGAAATTGAAGACCTGGATAAAACTGTCAACATTCCAAATAGTCCCGGGGTGGCTGTCCTGAGTGGTGATAAATGGACTTCAGTACAGAGAAAAAGCAATGAGAAGAAGAGAGCTGTAGGCTAAACGCAGCTGATTAGCAAATCAATGGAAGAGACGGTATTAGAAACAAAATCTCCACTGTGTGTCAAGACAGATCTCTCTGAGAGGCCAGTCATTTTTCATAAGTTAAGAGAATCTTCCGATAAGGAACCAAAGGCTAGATTTGAACACGATCGCAGTATATTAAGTCCTTAATAAGCAAAGTACTGCCAGATACAGTTTCAGGAGTTAGCATCTATAAGCTTTATGGAACACGACAAAAGGTGGATCCTGAAAGTCCTCACAAAAGCCGCCGTTTGGAGGTCACATGTGCCACAGTTGGAGAAAGGAACCTGATTCTAAGTAACTCACGTAAACTGATTGGATCCAGAATATACGTCTGTGAGGATCTCATCCTGGTTGACCGTATTAAGAGACAAGCTGCAGAAGTAAAAATAAATGAACACCGCCTAAAAGGCGATAGAAATCAGATACTTAGGGATTTTCAAATTGTAAAAGTTCGGAGCAAAACGATCCGCAAACCACTCTTGGTGGTAAGGCAAAGTTCTCCACAGACTTAAAGGTATGCTACACAAATGCTCGCAGCCTACTAAATAAAATGGCAGAGCTCAAGACACTGATGGTTATAGAAAAACCGGATGTTATTGCTGACTCAGAAAAACGGCTAACGTCCGAGGTTCACGATAATGAATTTCAGCTGACTAGTTTATTATACTCTAGGGATGAGATATTAAACCGTAGGGCAGGCGGGTTTATCCCGTACACGAAAAGTATTCTAACCATAGGGGTAGTTGAGACATTCACACGTGATTCAGGGACGTGTGAACTCGTGCGTTGTAGGCTGAAATACAGACGGCAAGATATTGATTTAGTTGTAGTCTATTGCAGTCCAGAATGCACAGTGGATGATTTTCTCCTAGTAAACTTAAGTCCTGGTGTAACAAGGGCAAAAGCCTTGTAGTAGGCGACTTTAATGCGCCGTATATAAACTGAGTTATTTTAGAAGTAGGGTCATCGATAGTGTCGTTCGATTACAAACTGTTAGAAACCTCGATTAGATTAGCTTAATTCCAACATATAAGAAACCCCACAAGAAATGACTTAAGAAAGTCTTCTTCTCTCTTAGATTTAGTCTTCTCACACGATGATGACGTTGGTCAAATTACTTTCCTCTCACCACTAGGGAGAAGTGACCATGCAGTCATATTATTCAAATTCGTTGCTGAGATTGCCTGTCAAACAGTTGCGCCTTCCAATCCTAATATATGGAAGGCAGATATAGAGGCAATCAACTTCACAGCATCGGCTGAAAACTGGGGACTTGAATCAAGGGCATCGGTACAAGAGGCATGTACTCTTTTCAGGCAGTTATACAATCGGGTAACTCAACCATACATACCCAGGACAGTTCCAAAGAAGACGAAGTATGGTTATCTCTGGATAGGCCAGGATATTCGACGTTTACTAAGACAAGAGAAGAAATGTTAGAATGTTCCTATCCGCCTTGGTACAGCAGGTACGATGGAACGCTACAGATCGGTAAGAAACAAGTGTTTGCCAGAAATTCGGGAAGCCCAAAGAAAATGTGAAATTCAGTTGGCACTATCTGCACTCAAGCAGCCCAAGAGAAAATTTTCGTAAATAAAGTACAGAACAAGGATGCATCATTGGATTCCCAACCTAATTAAAGAAGGAAGTGAATTTGAAATGATAGAGGAAGATCAGGAAAAAGCAGAGGCTATGGCTGACTATTTTGGGGCAGTTTTCACTCAGAAACCTCCTCTAGACAAAGAAGCAGACCAAAATAAACAGTCAACAAACCGCCTGCTCACCGTGGACTTCGATCAAGATGATGTGCTTGAGGCTCTTAGCATCTTAAATATGGAAAAAACAACAGGACCAGATGAAATACACCCCAAAACCTTGAGACATATTGCACAATATATCGCGGCCCCACTGACTGTGATATTCAATATGTCACTTGAACAAGGTGTGCTACCTACGGACTGGAAGGACACAACCGTCACTCCTATACATAAAACAGGATCAAGACAAGTTCCATCGAACTACAGACCTGTAAGCTTCACCAGTGTTGTAGCTAAAATATTGGAAAAAATAGTCAAACGGACCATAACGGCATTTATGGAAACCAATAACTTACTGAACATGGCACAACATGGTTTTTGAAAGAGTCTGTCATGTACAACGAACCTCCTTATAGGAAGGGAGTTCTTGATAAAGGCTCTAGACAACGGAAACTCAGTGTATGTTATCTACATAGACTTCAGTAAGGCTTTTGACAAGGTGCCAACTAATAGACTGATATCGAAGTTGGAAAATCTTGGTATTGCCGGACCTCTTTTAAAATGAGTTAAGGATTTCTTAGTAGGTCGTAGACAGAAAGTAAGAACAAATTCCAAGTGCTCCATCTGGAGACCTGTGGAATTCCAGAACTCCGGGGTTTACCATACAAAGAGCGGGTTGAAAAGCTGGACCTCTTTACTCTATCCTATCGCTGGTTGAGGGGATATCTTATTTTGATGTACAGAATACTGAGAAATGATTTTGGACCTAACTTATTTTCTCTTTTTCTTCCCACTAGATCGGGACATCTCAGAGGACATAGCAGCCGAGTAGAAAAACAAGAACGAGCAAAATACCTGTGGTATGCAGGCTTTCACACTGAGTCATTATAACTTGGAACCTGCTGACCGAAGCAGTGGTATCCGCACCTTCAATTGACTCTTTCAAGAGAAGACTGGACACTCACAGAAGCATACTAGAAAAGGAATAACATAGGCCGTAGGCCTTCTGTCCTTACTACACAAATCTGAATATGATATTAGCGATAATACAGGAAAGAAAAGAACTAGTAAATCATAGTGAGATACTGTCCTTAGTCCTTAAGGATATGTCGAGTTCTCTCCTAAAGAACTCTAGAAAAGCCCCTTGGACTAGCTTGGTCGTGAGTGAATCCCAACACCTGACTACCCTTAGGAAGTGGAGGGTATGTGTGCAGTCCGTTCTGCTGTGTTGAGTCTCCAGCTTTTGGGTGTAACCCCTAAGGATTGTATCGGAACTAAGCTTAAGCACGTGCTTAATTGGCCGCCCAGAAGTGTTTAAAATTAGGAGACCAGCTCTGAAACGCCTCTACTTCAACGGGTAAAGATTCAGTGATTAGAGGCGCTCTTCATAAGGCTTCAGTTTGAGTCCCCAATCTGATTTTTGTGACACGCCGCTGGATGGGTCTCAGAGTGACTTTATCCTTTTGGAATGAGAGAAGAAACACTATGTTTGTGTACTTTAAATGAGGACGAATAAAACTGTTGAAGATTTTGTGGAAAGTTCTTCTGTCAAACTGTTTGAAAATGCGCTTCAATGTTTCCAGCGCAAGGTTTACTCGGAAGGCACTTTTGTCAGTTACCGTAAGAATTGAAATCTTAGGATAACAGCACTATTAAACTTTTTCAACTTGGGATACTTCTAGAGGGGAGTTTTCTAAGTTGTAACTGTAGTCTCAGATGGACTAATTTACACTTTGAAGCGTTAAAGGTGAGTCTGTCTTCGTCTGCCCAACTTTGAAGTCCATTCAAATCCTCTTGAAGTGCCAATTTATCCTCTTGGTTTAGTATCTCTCACTCCAAAGTTTCACATCATCAGCAAAAAGTATTAAGTTAGACGATACCTGTCATGGTAGATCGTTTACATAAATCAAGAAAAGAAGTCGTAGTTCTGAACCTTGGGGGACCTCACTAAGACATTTCATAGCATGAGAGAAACAGAAGTTAGCCCAGACCTTTTTTAGGTGCTAAGTTACCCAATACATTAAAGGCGATTTGACACCTTCAGTAATAAGGATAGCACGTTGGTGGACCTGAATTACTCTTTGCAGCTTTTTTCAAGTTAAAATTCGGTTTCTCCTTGATAAAGTTAACTAATGGAGCTGATACCGCTTATTCAAGTAAAGGGTAAATAATATAAGGTAAATAATATAACGAGACAACAATGTCTGTTTTTCATACTTAATACTTAGAAATAGTAGATACTGAATATAAGTGTGCTTATAAAGTGTCACAAGGAAAGGAAAGAAATGATGTTTATTTTGTCATTACCAAAACCACTGATTACACAAGACAATACAACTCACAACACAGTACTCGCACATAAAGCTTATCATCAAAACGCTAGGATATCAGCACAAATGTATGGACACTTGTTTTCATTGATTTAATCTATGTAAAAAAACCCAGTTGGGCATGACAACAAAAAATTCTGAAACGATTCATGGAACAACAGCAACCAGCGTATTCGCGTCTAAACGCTTTCTAACTACTCAAGAAATGCACTAGAATATAGTACCTTATTCAATAGTATTTATTAATGGAATAAGTCTTCGCTTTTAAATTTGTGTCTTAATGCTAATCATAATCGTAGTCGTTATTTTGAGTAATAGAGTTGCAGTATGTTCATGGAGAAGACATATGTGTAGTTCTATTCTGTTCATAGGTAATTAAAGTATGCGATTCATTGGTAAAGTAAATGTAGAGACTTTCAAAAATGCTGAAAGTGAGCAATTTACAAGCTGATTGTGTATATTTTGAACGTTTATTCACTTTATTTTTCACCCTTACGTAACACACAACTAACTTACTTATTACTCAATCAATTAATTCTAGCCTTTGGTTAGCGTATACACTTATAAATAAAATAGTTTGTGATGTAGAACAGACATGAGGTGAGATTGAATTGAGGTTTGAAAAGTAGGTGCACTAAACACTTCTACACAATAAGTTTACACAAACTAAAGTATTTAAAAATGATAGATTTGGTCATCATAAAGTGTCTTCATATTTGTTTGCAGGTGACTTTCTCGAAGTGAAGCGTGATATGCCGAAGGTATACAGTTCAAAACCTAATAAAATAAATAACGTAAACATTTTAGACATGTTTTACCAAATAAAATTGGTGTTGTTGACCAAAGAACGCGTTATTTATTGTTCTAATACCTTCTCAAGCAATACTTAAATAAGCAATCACACATGTTACCCATCATGGAGCAGAATAAACTGTCAACTGAATTCAACTCTGTACTGAGCTCACCGCGACAGTTGTTTAATATTATTGATCATCATTTTGATGAATGCTTCCACTTCCAGACGAACAGCGTTCTCTAGTCTTCCATTCAGTGTTTAAACTCAGCGTTTTCATGATGATGCAATTCGATGATTTCCAAAATGTATCTCCTATAAACTTCAAAAACGTTTTCGTTATATCCTAATTGAAGGTAGTCTGTCTTTATCCTGTAGTTGTGTTGAGTCGCAGTTCATTATAATAACCACTACAGATCGATTACGTGCCACTTATCAGGTTAAACACATCCTTACGACAAATATTAGAGTGTAGTTAGGATCTATTTGTTGGCAATCTCGTGGTGTCGAAATAAAACAGAGATCGTGCAGAAATCTACAAGTGAGATTAACGACCGAACGTGAGTGTGGTGAAGGTCACAAACAACGGAAAACTATGTGTTTTGATACAATTAAACGAAAACGTACAGGGTGCATCATTGGATTCCCAACCTAATTAAAGAAGGAAGTGAATTTGAAATGATAGAGGAAGATCAGGAAAAAGCAGAGGCTATGGCTGACTATTTTGGGGCAGTTTTCACTCAGAAACCTCCTCTAGACAAAGAAGCAGACCAAAATAAACAGTCAAGAAACCGCCTGCTCACCGTGGACTTCGATCAAGACGATGTGCTTGAGGCTTTTAGCACCTTAAACATGGAAAAAACAACAGGACCAGATGAAATACACCCCAAAACCTTGAGACATATTGCACAATATATCGCGGCCCCACTGACTGTGATATTCAATATGTCACTTGAACAAGGTGTGCTACCTACGGACTGGAAGGACACAACCGTCACTCCTATACATAAAACAGGATCAAGACAAGTTCCATCGAACTACAGACCTGTAAGCTTCACCAGTGTTGTAGCTAAAATATTGGAAAAAATAGTCAAACGGACCATAACGGCATTTATGGAAACCAATAACTTACTGAACATGGCACAACATGGTTTTTGAAAGAGTCTGTCATGTACAACTAACCTCCTTATAGGAAGGGAGTTCTTGATAAAGGCTCTAGACAACGGAAACTCAGTGTATGTTATCTACATAGACTTCAGTAAGGCTTTTGACAAGGTGCCAACTAATAGACTGATATTGAAGTTGGAAAATCTTGGTATTGCCGGACCTCTTTTAAAATGAGTTAAGGATTTCTTAGTAGGTCGTAGACAGAAAGTAAGAACAAATTCCAAGTGCTCCATCTGGAGACCTGTGGAATTCCAGAACTCCGGGGTTTACCATGCAAAGAGCGGCTTGAAAAGCTGGACCTCTTTACTCTATCCTATCGCTGGTTGAGGGGATATCTTATTTTGATGTACAGAATACTGAGAAATGATTTTGGACCTAACTTATTTTCTCTTTTTCTTCCCACTAGATCGGGACATCTCAGAGGACATAGCAGCCGAGTAGAAAAACAAGAACGAGCAAAATACCTGTGGTATGCAGGCTTTCACACTGAGTCATTATAACTTGGAACCTGCTGACCGAAGCAGTGGTATCCGCACCTTCAATTGACTCTTTCAAGAGAAGACTGGACACTCACAGAAGCATACTAGAAAAGGAATAACATAGGCCGTAGGCCTTCTGTCCTTAATACACAAATCTGAATCTGATATTAGCGATAATACAGGAAAGAAAAGAACTAGTAAATCATAGTGAGATACTGTCCTTAGTCCTTAAGGATATGTCGAGTTCTCTCCTAAAGAACTCTAGAAAAGCCCCTTGGACTAGCTTGGTCGTGAGCGAATCCCAACACTTGACTACCCTCTCTTGAATCTCGTCTAGTGTTTCGAAAAGATCCATTCCTTATGATGATGTTTGTTGCGACCCAGCAGCTCCTGACATATTGGAGTTAATGCTTCATTGATCCCTTTTCCAATTATCCTCCATTCTGCCAGTCAGTTCATGCCTTCCCGTATTATCTTCATACACGGTGTTGTTTATTCCCATCAGGATGATCAGGTCTTTTCCTAAACACTTTTTCACGATCGACGGCACCCTCTCATAAAATTGATCTCCATCATCGTCTTCGCTATTATTGGTGGGTGCATAACACTGGATAAAATTCATTGTGCTTCCCTCCCTGTTTGCTTAGTAGGATGCTTTGATGATCCTGGGTTGATAGGATTCTCATCCTATAAGTGTTTTACGCGCATCTTTAAACAGCATCGGAGAAGTTTCTTCTTCGTGACAAGAGTACAGCAGCATCTCTCCCGAATCTAATGATTTCTGCCCATTTCGAGTGCAATGTGTTTCACTTATTCGGTGAACCGCCAAGTTGTATCTCTTCATTCTCGTTACTATTCGACTGAACCACCCGTTGTTCCACATTGTCTGTACGTTCTGTGTACCTGTTGCTCTGATTGCTAGAAGAGACATCCGCTCCGCGAATTTCGAAAAATCTCGGCTGTCATCATGAGGCGTCATGCTTCTTCCTTCAACTCGGAGTTCAGAGTTTAAATGGTTTAAATTATACAAACATGTGCACAATTTGTAAACTTATCTTATTTTACATCTCTTCAATTCAGTATCAACTTGTTTATATGAGTGTTTTCCATGTTACTAGAGTATAATAACTTACAACATTTGTCTATAAATATTATAAGATATTTTAATGCATTATAGAAACGGATAGAAATTCATTGACCTTAACTATTCTCTTTACCAGACATCATTCATTTCACAGTCGCCATATTCATCAAAGTAATCAAGAAATTCCAGTTCTTAATATGAAATCATTCAATAAGAGAACTAGACAGTCAGGTGATTCATAACTCATTATATAAAGCATAAAACATAATAATCTGAATTCACACATCATTGATACTACTTATTAAAATCATTGATACATGTCTGATACTCTTCATTTTAACTTCTTGTTATGGTTGTGTTTTATGAAACTTATATACTCGAACCACCATTCAACAATTGGGATCATAAATGTTGATGAAACTGATGAAACATTTTCACAAGTAATCATAATCATAATTCAGATCAATAATCTGTGTAATTAGACAGATCATTATTATTACACAGAATTAATACGATTCAATCAATCATCTCCAGTCATATTTGATAATATGAATAAACCGATTAATTTATCTAGACCAAGGGTAATGTATAATCTAATCAATATTTTTCAGCCATTTATGCCTCGATTCCCATTTATATATTTTGGTGAAGAATTTCGTTCGGTTACAATATTTTCACAGGGTAAGTGATTAATAGTAACAATTTGTACATTGTAACTGATTGTGTGCAATATTATCAAGGTGGTGGAAATGATCAGTGCATTTATTCGGTCAGTGATTATTCAATGACACCGTTTATCTGATATCATGATCTGAAAGTACACAATTGATCATACAATTTATGAGATTGTAGTGACCTTCTTTTATGAAGATGACGTGATTGATGTAATGGAAACAATCATTATTTTAACCAACTGTACCAGTGATTGTTTTACTGTACGTTTTTGTTTAATTGTATCAAAACACATAGTTTTCCGTTGTTTGTGACCTTGACCACACTCACGTTCGGTCGTTAATCTCACTTGTAGATTTCTGCACGATCTCTGTTTTATTTCGACACCACGAGATTGCCAACAAATAGATCCTAACTACACTCTAATATTTGTCGTACGGATGTGTTTAACCTGATAAGTGGCACGTAATCGATCTGTAGTGGTTATTATAATGAACTGCGACTCAACACAACTACAGGATAAAGACAGACTACCTTCAATTAGGATATAACGAAAACGTTTTTGAAGTTTATAGGAGATACATTTTGGAAATCATCGAATTGCATCACGATGAAGACCGTGAGTTTAAACACTGAATGGAAGACCAGATAACTCTTTGCGTCTGGAAGTGGAAGTATACATCGAAATGATGATTAATAATTCTAAACAACTGTCACATGTAGATGAAGGCAGTGTTGAATTGCGAATTCTTGTTTGCGGTTCATTGGGCTTCACGATAGTTAAGTTGTGTTAGTATGTAGCGTGGGGTCGATTCGCTGTAGACTATGAACCCTTCTACCAAGAAACACGTGTCAAGTAAATCAGAAGGCGAAGGTTGAACGTAACCAAAGAAATCCATAAAATCCCCGAGAAGCCAAATATCAGAAGGCAATTAATGGACCAAGTCAAGATATATTTGCTGGCGATCTCGTGGTATCGAAAGGATCGTGCCAGGATACAAGCTTGGTTACAGAACCTAACGGAATTCGCACAAAGTCACAATCAAAGTGTAAGAATAAGAATGGATGCACAATATAGCTGTCATTAGCACAGTCAAACAAAAGCACATTAAAACAAACACTGGTACAGTTGGTTATAACAATAATTGTTCTCATTAAACCAGTCGTGTTCTCGTGATAAAGGTGAGTCACTACATACTAATAACTTACCAAACATCATTTATTATGAATATGTAATCAAATCATTTTTTCAATAACACTCAATAATTATGTCATTATTAATCAATAACGTACTTGCATCTAGTTGGTTAGTTACTAGTCTAAAAAAGTAGTTTATCACTAAAGTTCCAAAGATGACCTGACAACTATCTGGTATAAAATCAATGAAATTTGTAAATGAAACTCATAAAATCTTTATTTTATAGACAATATTTGATTATTTTATGAACTTTAAAAGAATAACAAAATTGTTGTGTTCATTTATAATTTTTTTTTCTGGTTAGCGTTTTTTTACTGAGTTAAAAAAACGTTAACTGTCAATACAAATGTCATGACAGTTCTACTGTACGGAGCGGAAACCTGAAGAACTACGAAAGACATCATTCAGAAGATACAAGTGTTTATTAACAGTTTTCTACACAAAATACTTCGAATCCGTTGGCCAGACACAATTAGCAACAACCTACTTACTGTGAGAGAGAACAAACCAGATTCCAGTGGAGGAAGAAATGAGGAAGAAACTGTGGAAGTGGATAGGACACACATTGAGGCAAGCACCAAAATGCGTCACGGAGCAAGCCTCCATATAGAGTACTGAAGGCCAAAGGAGAGGAGGAATATCAAAGAACACATTACGCCGGGAAATGGAGATAGATACAAGGAAAATGAACAAGAATTGGATGGAACCAGAAGAGAAGGCTCAGGACAGAGTGGGTTGTAGAATGCTGGTCGGTGGCCTATGATCTATTAAGAGTAACAGGCGTAAGTAAGTAAGTAAGTAAGTAAGTGTTCAGTTAGGCTATAAACTACGAGACGATCTATTTCACATATACACAATTCATCAGTTGAAACATATCAGATTATATTCACAATTGAATGGCATCAGTGTCAATTGTTTAAAGGTAACTTTTGTAAAACTGTTACTAGTTAAGAATAATTTTTATTGTCATTTTATCAAATAAGGTGTTTTGGGCATCGGACCTGGAACTGAGAAACCAGATTCAGGAAATATAATCCATGCTTTTGATGGAGAAGACGAATACGTTGAAGTACAAGTAAAGGATTCTAGTGAGATTTACCATTTCGTTACATTATCTTATATTCTTATATGAATTTTCAGTGATAAATTAAGTAATTATGAATAATTAAGTTCTATATTGTGATTTGATGATAGCTGTTGTTATGAACTTAGATGAGCTGGAGAAGTGTCTTACAAATGAAGGAGTATTGGAAAGATGTATCTCCCTTGTTTTAGGGCTCCTCAACATTTCTCATCCATAACCAACTAATAATCGAACACAGGAACTTTGGTTCTGCAAAATGAGGGATGTATGCTTGATTAGTTGGGTTGCAATTCAGCGATTACTTAATTAATTACTTACCTGTGTTACTCTTAATGGAGCATAAGTCGCCGACCAGCATTCTCTAACCCACTCTGTCCTGGGCCTTCTCTTCTAGTTCCATCCAATTCTTGTTCATTTTTCTCATGTCTATCTCCATTTCCCGGCTTAATGTGTTCTTTGGTCTTCCTCCTCTCCTTTCGCCTTGAGTACTCCATATGGAGGCTTGCTCCGTGACGCATTTTGGTGCTTGCCTCAATGTGTGTCCTATCCACTTCCACAGCTTCTTCCTCATTTCTTCCTCCACTGAAATCTGGTTTGTTCTCTCTCACAGTAAGTAGGTTGTTGCTAATTGTGTCTGGCCAACGGATTCGAAGTATTTTGTGTAGAAAACTGTTAATAAACACGTGTATGTTCTGAATGATGTGTTTCGTAGTTCTCCAGGTTTCCGCTCCGTACAGTCGAACTGTTTTGACATTTGTATTGAAAATTCTGACCTTGGTGTTGGTTGACGGTTGTTTTGAGTTCCAGATATTCTTCAGTTGTAAATATGCTGCTCTTGCTTTTCCGATCCGCGCCTTCACATCTACATCAACAATACACATTTATAACTTCGATAAAAGTGTACTAAAATAAGAAAGTAGGTAAAAGATTTACTTACAATATGATAAAAGTTCATCATTTACAATTTCTTACTGGGAATTCGGAAATCTATCTCGAAAATATTCAATAATGAGCTGACGATTGATATTCTAAATAACCGAATCATCGTAGAATTTAATTGTTATACCCTATTTCTATTCAAATAACATTTTCTATATTCTTCTATTCTAATACAGTAACATGTTAACTGTTATCTACATGAAATAAAACTTGTTATATTCATAATACCAGTCAAATCGATTATTAATTAATGTGATACTCTGTGATGTGTACTACTGATGTCAATAAATATAAGTAGTATGTATCATCTATCGAAAGTGAAAGGTCTGTAGGCAAAATATTAAGATCAAAGAAAAAAAAGAGATCAAGAACAGGGAATGATTCCTGTTGAAACGAAAGAACAATGAGATCTGAGACGATTGATTGATCTTTTGCAGAATCAAGTATTTACTGTATGATATTCAGATTTGACTAAGAGATTCTTCACTTATGTTCTCATTCACTACAATTTCAGTTCCAATCTTTTCAGTTGATTTATAGTTTATTAAGCTATAACATTAAATACACATAGATTACATACAGTTGAATGTCTTTTGTATTCCAGATGAATTCTCTGCAGTGAAATGGCTTCGGTTGAATACTCAATATTCAAATAAACATCAAATCAAAGATCATGGTATTTTATTCAATGTAAAATTGTATTTAAAAAAAAAAGAAGTTCACAATTTATTATCCAATATGGTTTGATTTCATTTCTTAGCATTTAATAATGTAAACTTGAAAAGTTAAGCTAAAATGAGAAAAATTAGTTGACATGATGATTGGAAACGGTGTTGACTACCTCTAACCACTATGTTATCTTTGAGATAGTGGAGAAGATTTGTAGCTCAGATGGACAATTTTGATGGAGTTTAGTTCTATGAGCTGGAGGGTTTGGCCAAACTACTCAATGTCAAGTCATCTAGACTAGTAGTCACATTACAACTAAATCGATAATATTCTATCTACATAACGAAGGACCTGACATATATGACATTGATTACCATCTAATAATCAATCAATTGCGAGAAAAGTAGTTCAGTAACTATGACAACATACATAAATAGGTCAAAATAGAGTATTGAGATAAATATGAAATAACTTTAGAAATTAATCGTATACATATTTTGTGATGATACATATTGAAAGTATACTATACTTCTCTTATTTCTGAATTGAAATGGTTATTTCAACAGTTGAGATCATGAGTCAAATGAAGCTAGACCACCATGGAAAACCTGGAAGCACTGGACGGCCGTTTCATCCTATTGTGGGACTCCTTAGCAGTGCGCATTCACGAACTCGCACCCCGCGAGATTTGAATCCGGGACCTACCAGTCTCGCACCAGGCGCTTAACTAACTAGACTACTGATCCGGCATCCAACGGTGTTAATGCCTAACTTCAACTAATCCACGAGATTGAACGACACATTCGCCACTGTCATCAGTGAGTTACTATCTCACAACTGACCCGGTTGAACTCCACTGGTCACTGCTTCTTACTAGAACTTGTTATTTCCAAATGGAATATGTTAATGTTCAACAAAAATTGGTCAAATCAATGAAGAGTCTTCTTTACAAAAGTATAAGAAGAGCGAGTTTTCAACCAGTTGAATGATATCAATAATGAATAAGTAAGAAAAGTTAGATAGACATCATAAGGTATCTGATGGGTATAGTTTACTAGGGAGTTGTATTCACATTAAAATAAGAATATCATAGTTTTAAACAATTATGAAAAATGTACAGATTGAAGGAAGTCTCAATGGGATTATGATTTTAAAGTCATCTCTCAACACCTACACACTTCCTTGAAATGATCTGAAATAAAGAATCTGGGGCAAATTATTGATTGCGTAAAAATGGTAAACATGATGTTAAGCACAATCAAATATTCAGTATGAGATAGTGGTTTGAAATAGCTACATCATTGATTTCCAATGATTGTAATGATTTAAGTCATAAGCTATATAATCAAAGATGGATTGCGGCTACCAGTGGATTACAGGATGCTCATTTCGTCCTATTCAAGACTCGTCAGCTGGATGTACCTGCATTTCAGAGTTGATGTTCACTCTGACATTCGAACTCAGTATCGTTCGCTTCAAATGCACTCAGCTACTGAGCCCTAATAGCTACCTGCTTATCCAACGGGGTAAAGTATTAGGTATTGGATACAATACAAACAATATCAACTAACTTGTATTGATTTGCCTAATACAGTTAGTTACCTACCAAATGATTGTTTAAACATAATGATAATAAGTGTAACAGTTAGAAATGATTAGAAATTGTTTAACCATTTTAATGAATCACAATTACTTCAATATTAGTTATTCAGTTGGCTTGTAATTTGTATCATTCATTCAACTTCAAATGATCATACTGTTTGATATCACTTTGCTTTAAACAGACTATACATCTAATTGTCTTTATTCAAAGTAATACATAATTATGTTGCTGTATATATTTTTAATGAATGAAAACTACCATTTTTCATATTTTGCATTTTTCAGTTCAGGTTGTCTGTGTTATTTACTCTAATGGAAATATATCGATTTATTATGAAAAGGTATGTTAATAGTTCGTTATAAAGTCTTTCTATTCGTTGACTTGAATTGGCAACATTCCAATTTGTTCTACTAAAGTGTATAATATAAAGTGTTATATTATCATCATTGTAGATATTTACTTGTTATATGAAGTTATTCTCATGTATGTATCAAATTCTACTTACTTACTTACGTACGCCTGTTACTCCTTGTAAAGGAGCATAGACCGCTCACCAGCATTCTCCATTCAACCCTGTCATGAAAAATCCTTTCCAGCTCTTTTCAGTTATTATCCATCCTTTTCATAGGTGCTTCTATTTCCCAACGTAATATGCCCTTCGATCTTCCTCTTTTCCACTTCCCTTCAGGATTCCAAGTTAGGGCTTGCCTCGTGATATAGTTTGATGATTTGCGTAATGTATGTCCTATTTATTTCCGTCGTCTTTTCCTAATTTCTTCTTCAGCTGGAAGCTGATTTGTTCTCTCCCACAGAAGGCTGTTACTGATGGTATCCGGCGAATGGATGTTGAGTATCTTTCGTAGTCAACTATTTATGAGTACTTGTACATTCTTGATGATGGTTGTAATAGTTCTCTAAGTTTCAGCTCCTCATAGCAGAACTATGTTGACGTTCGTATTGAAGATTCTCACTTTGATATTGGTTAAAAGGTGTTTTGAGTTCCATATGTTCTTCAGTAGTAGGAATGCTGTCCTTGCTTTGCCAATCCTCGCCTTTACGTCTGCATCCGATCCACCGTGTTCATAGATGATACTTCCCAAGTACGTGAAGGATTCCTCATTTTACAGAGTTCCTCCATCAAGTGTGATTGGATTGGTTGGTGTTGTCCGCGTTGTATTTGACGATCTTGCTTTCTACAATGACCGGTTGACTTACAAGCTTGTCCACAAACGTTTTGTAAATCAGTTTTGTTTCTATGATGACTTCATTCAATGGATGGATGAATTTCAATGTTATCGTCTTTCATTGCTTCAAATAGAATGGTATGATGAAAATATAAACATTACATTTGTGATACCACCCTAATTGATCAATGATTAGCGTTGGGAAACATGTAGCTTGGACATTTGATAACGTCACTGAGCTTTTCCACTTTATATTTTTCGTACTGATTTAAACAACTAACAATATTGGACTAATGAGAAACAAGAGTCCTGTTGTTAATTGAATAAATTGCAATGCGAATAGTTGAAAACAGTAGTCATCTGTTTCATGTGTTCCAGGTCGGTTAAATACTAAACATCATATTGTATTGAACATTACTTTCCAGATACCCAATGAGATTGAAACGAATTCATCTGTTAAGTTGATCTATGAACCACCCAATGAAGGTAATCCAACCAAATTGTAATAATAATTTCTTATTGTGTTCTACATTTGATTAAACTTATCACTCTGAAATTGATGAGATATCAAATTCCGTAATCAGTGAAGGTCCAAGACAACTGCTGATATTCCAAAACGAGATGGTTATACAAGAGATTTCGACACGATGTGACCATGTTAAAATGAATTGAAATATATCATTTCAAAGCACTCGTCGTCATTCTGTCACATATACAAAATTATATCGTTTTAGATTGTATTTCATGCTAATGGTTTTATGGAGGTTCAGCTGAATTTGTAGGTTCCACTTAACCATAAAATACTATTCACTTGACAGCCATTAGGAAATACATAACAATGAACAGACGAAATTTTTAACAACAGCGGCTTGTTATCATCGTCTAGATGTCACAAGAATCACAATGTGCTTCCAAATCACTACACTTGACAAGCGTAAAACTCCAACTTAAGCGTATTGTAATGGACGCTCATATATATACACTTTCTTAATACTGAAGCTTGTGATGTGAAATGTTTTCAAGTGTACTACTGATATTAGTAGGCTGACAACAAGTGAGTTCATTCTAAAAGGTGTAAATAACAGTTTAAGAAACTCAACAGAAACACAATCTTGACCATTTTTTTTTTACAATGAATCCATTATTATCTGTTTATAAAAGACGACTAATTCACTTGACACTTGGTTATCACTCGATTGTTTTCAACTTCTTATAGATGATCATTACAGGAAAAAAGAAATACTTTCCACATATCTGGTGAAATCTGGGATGTTGATTGAGTTTACTCCTATTTCAAGTGAGTAAGAAAGTTATTTTAACTGATTACTGGACATATTTTTTATTTGTTATTCATCCCTTCTATCGTTTCTCAGTGTGAAATGATGAACAAGTATCTTGTGATGTATAGAATTATTATTTGTTGATTAGATCTCAGATAAAATAATGTTTCCCTCCCAATTATGTACTGTTCAAAAACATTTCATTGTGCGACGACCTCTGAAATGAACGATTTCCTTCAGTTGACAGTTATCCTCGAAGTTCAGTTATATTGTCAAGCATAATGATTGACCAGCCTTAATATGATGATTCATCAAGCATCTTTTGTAATCTAGCTGATTACGTTCATTTACAACTTGGGCATGTTTCGATATCTGTTACCAGTCTTTTAATGGATGTTTATCGAGATAACCCCTATACTTCGCATATCATTCATCCTGATAACCTCCTTTAACATATTTGAATGTGTAACATCCCAAGTATCGATGGGAATGTTCTATTGTAATCCCTCCGGAAAACGAAATACCAAACAGTATGCATGTGTTTTGAAAAAAGTATCAAAATTAACAAACTAACTCTAATACATGGTGATGTAAAATCAAAATGTTATTAACACAGATCAATCGAGTAACTCTGATCATATCTTGTAGTTGTTTGACTCGTTTCGCCCCTTTTTTTTCTCATTTTTGTCAGTAATGTGATGGTACTAGAGGAATCTAAGCTTGTCATTTGATTATCGTTTAAATATAAAACTGAACAAAATAACTATAGCTGGCATTTAAGTCAGTAATTAGGACATTTGGGTCGTCTGCAATACAAGATCAAGAGAATTTCCATTGACATCCATGACACTGTCTATTGAACACGTTAATCAAAGGGCTCAACAAATGTCAACGTGTACAAACTCAAGTATAAGTGAGGGTTCTATAAACTCATACACAAATCAGCTTATTATTTCGCCTCTCTAACCAGAAAAGTCACAGATTTCATTAATCCATTACTGAAATATTTCAATGAAATTTGACTTATTAGTGAATAATGTACATGACATAACAACGACACCTACAGTTTAGTTTGATGGAAGTGATTTGAAGACATTTTCCGGTGGAAGATTTGATTTTAAGTTTGAGTGAATGGTTGACAATTATAATTACTGCTTATTAATAAGTAGAATGATGACCATGAATGACGATATCTATTTTCCACATTTGATGTGATTTATTATTGACAGATACATTATGACACCTTATTTATTTTCCAGTACACACTTTAAATTGTCAAGCGACTCGATCAGAAAGCAGTAGGTCTCAATATACACAAAAAGAGAAAGAAGATTTTACGATACAACACAGCATACAACAATCCAATCACAATGGACGGAGAAGATTTGGAAGATGTAAAATCGTTTACATATTTGGGCAGCATCATTGATGAACATGGTGGATCTGATGCAGATGTGAAGGTGTGGATCGGCAAAGCAAGAGCAGCATATTTACAACTGAGGAACATCTGGAACTCAAAGCAACCGTCAACCAACACCAAGGTCAGAATTTTCAATACAAATGTCAAAACAATTCTACTGTACGGAGCGGAAACCTGGAGAACTACGAAAGCAATCATCCAGAACATACACGTGTTTATCAACAGTTTTCTACACAAAATGCTTCGAATCCGTTGGCCAGACACAATTAGCAACAACCTACTTACTGTGAGAGAGAACAAACCAGATTCCAGTGGAGGAAGAAATGAGGAAGAAACTGTGGAAGTGGATAGGACACACATTGAGGCAAGCACCAAAATGCGTCACGGAGCAAGCCCTCATATGGAGTACTCAAGGCGAAAGGAAAGGAGGAAGACCAAAGAACACATTAAGCCGGGAAATGGAGATAGATACAAGGAAAATGAACAAGAATTGGATGGAACTAGAAGAGAAGGCTCAGGACAGAGTGGGTTGTAGAATGCTGGTCGGCAGTCTGTACTCCATTAAGAGTAACACAGGTAAGTAAGGAGGTATGTAGATAAGTCGATCCGGCATCATTGTGACGTAACCTTTCTGTCCATGAAATCGCTAATAGTTGAATTAGTGCACACTTACAGATATCTCTTTATCTTTTCATTGAAGATTGTAGTGAGTACAAATTTTGTGAAGACTGTACTAAAGATTATACATCTGGAAGAAAGTGCCATTGGTGTCCGAAATTCAACACTTGCAGACACCTTCGTGATATCGATATCCAAACCTTGCTTGGAAAAGATTGTGCTATCCAAGTAAATCTAATCTCATTGAATCTCAATGAATATATATAATTTCTGTTCAGTTCTTTTACCTACTATACATGGATTTTACTTAATAACATTTTGTGTCATTAGGCTGTAATATACTGGTCTACTAAGCAGTCATCATAAATATTTATTATTCTAATTACTAGTGGGTTTCTGAGTTTATTTGTTCTAATACATGTTAATTTCATGCAATTGGTTCCCCTTATGAATTTTTTTTTTCTTGCTCTATTTAAACATGTTAATTTACTGTGGATTGTATGTAGAGCTGAAGGTCTCATATGAGACTGGAGGTTCGCTATTGGTATTGTGGATGGTTTGGCATTACTTTCGCAAGCTTTGCTGATTGTTCATGCACAAAATTAATTTGCTGATTAACCGATTTCATTCATACTGGTGGTTGTTTTACAGTGTTCTCAAGGGCCATTGTCATACGGACACTGTAAGGCATGTCGCCATTGCCAATATTAATGTGTTTGACTGTCGTATAAACTGAATAGGTCAACTTTGGCATGTTTGTGCTGTGCATAACTGATTAACGAGATCATTGATCGGAATAACTAAACATGTGGCGTGAATGTTTATATGAATGATGCGAATGGTCCACCAGGATGCTTGGTACCTGTGTGGTTGCGCCACAGGATTGAGCTGTACTATTCAGATTGTAGCGTTAAAGCCTATACGGTGTCCGGCTCTCCTGTTAAACGGAATTAAGCTGTACTGTTTGGGTTGTCATGTGAAAGTCTTGATGGTGTCTAGTTCTCCCGAAAACCAATATAAAATTACCCTGGCCCACAAGGGTATATTATATAACTTATATATCTATTGTTTATCATCATGTATCATTGTAAGATAAGAATATGAGTCAATCGGACAGTCTATTCTTGAACCTCTTGTTCGTCTCCATAGAAGTGTTCTGAAATCTTTCACAAATACATTTCATATATTCTACAAAATGAGTTTGAATATGACACTCAAATACTATTAACAAACTAGCTAGTGACAAGTTAAACAAAATATCTTAGAACAAATGCTTTTCCTTGTTTGTTGTTTTGGATGGTTGTAGGAAGTATACAGAAATCCTTAAACCTAAATATAGTGCTTGTGAATACTCATTAGTAAAAGGTAACGGTTATATCAAAGTAACTGATGTTCTCTTTATGATTCTAAAACAAAACTGTCATCATTACGAACATTACCATTAAGCTATTTGGCAAGCCAATGACCTTCTTGACAACTGATTGAATACCAAATGGTGACTGACACTTTGTTTAAATTAAAAAGATTATATTTAAGGCATTTTGTCATTATTATCGACCTAGTTCCATCGATCAATTTACAGAGTGATCAGTAGTATAATTCCAGCTTCTTTTCCTAATTTCCTTATTAGTTGGAAGTTAGTTTATTCTCTCCCAAAGTAGGTTGCTGCTGATGGTATCCGGTCAACGGATATTCAGCATCTTACGTAGATAATTGTTTATAAATTCTAGTACATCTTTAATGATGGTTGTGGTAGTTCCCTTAGTTTCAGCTCCGTACAATCGAACTATTTCGGCGTTCGTATTGAAGATTCTGATTTAAATATTGGTTGATAATTGCTTTGAGTTTGATATGTTGTTCAACTGAAGGAATGCCGTTCCTAGTTTCCTAATTCTTGCTTTTACGTCTGCATCCGATTCTCTTTGTTCATCGATGATGCTTCTGACCAGGTACGTGATAGTTTCAGCTGTTCTTGAGTTTCTCCATCATGTGTGATTTGGTTGGTTGGTATTGTCCATGTTATATTTGAAGATGCTCCTTTGTTCCTTGTGTTTGTTTAGGTCTACTGCTGTAGAGACTTCCGCCACACTGGTTGTATTGACCTACGTTTGTTGGTATGTGTGAGAAAGAAGGACTAGGTGAACTAGTTGCATGCAATCTGTCCATTATATTGCGTACCTCCCCTCATATATGTAGGTCTTCATAATCCAATCAAACATCAGAAGAAAGAGAACGGAAGAGAGTAAGCAGTCTTGTCTGAATACGGTCCTCACTTGAACGTGTCTGTCAGCTCTACTCCACGCACAATTTTTCAGTGTGGTCATTATTCTTCTATGACATTCTGTTGCAAAATTTACAGTTTTAAAAGAACCATTTTCTTCTCTGATATTGTCGCTTACAATTTATGAAGAAATAAAGGTATGTCATGGCTTGACACCGACATAAAAATGAAGTCTTTTCGTCATCTCTTCAATTTACATATGCTAGTATTGTCTTAATGTTAGATTAAAAGCACTTTTGTTTTGGTTTAGCAAATAGGAATTTGTTCATATTCAACTAACAGAATGATCGAACATGTTCCAACAGAAGAATCAACCGTTAAACATAATATTGAATCTACAAACCTTATAACATTGACTTCAAATAAGACTACAATGGAATCAATCACTACTGAAAATATATCACCTACACAACCGTTAATGAACACCGATAAGTTAAACAAAATTAACGAATCTTCTGTAAACGACCATCAAACCACTTTCCCACAGGTCACTATATATCAATCATCTAGCAGACCGATTCAAATTACTACTCACATGATTATAAAAGTTACTGAAGACAATCCAATCACATCCAAACAGCTTCTATTCTCTCGTGATATATTACAGATGTATTCAATCACATTTATTAATGAAGTCACTCGTCGTTTATACATTCGTCTTCTAATGCCATTCATAATTGTGACCATTATTCCAAGTATTGTATTTTTAGTTTGGCTATTCAGAAAACGACACTAGAATGATATAAAAAAAAACTAAACTTTATATCATATAACTAAAGTGTCTCAACATGCTGAAACTAAACAAATTGACTAACTGAAGAAATACATTTGAAGTGTTCAATTACGTTACTTTCATCTTTTTGTTTTACAACATTCAATTCACTAGTGATTTCATCATTCAGTTTATAATTTGTCGATTGTCAATAATTGTATGAGTTAAATTTGGAACAGAGTTTTAATGTTGCTTGGAAAATATGTACACTAAACATTTCTATATACAGTTCATTGATACGTATTTGAACATTCGAAAATGGTCGAATTGGAATATGACTTTCATTACAAATGTAAATATATATTGAGATTTATGTTCTATACAGCCTGATAAGAACTGGGATTCCTGATTTTAGATTATGTCTGGAACATATGTTCGTTAAGGTCTTACCATGTCAGGCAGCTCGGTTAGAGAACGGTAAGAGTAAAGACAGCAACTTAAGGCTCGGTGGCGAAGTCACATTGCCTATTTTAAAGGGATGTGAGAGCAGTAATGTGTTTCCCTCGGATAAACAACATCTATAGCGATGCTGCGTTCTCACAACGGAAGAAAGGGGTTAAAAAAGGTTGACCATAAAAATTTCACACCTCACACTACCATATGGATTTCCATCTCCAACAGCAAAGCCTTTTGAATTGAGCAGACAACACATCAAAAACTCCCCATAAAAAGACCACGCGCTACCGGCCTCAAGCTGTCGTCCATTTAGCCTTTTAGTTACGTTACCAGGTCGCTATGACCACCATTAATTCAGCTTTGAATTGAGGTCCCTCAGCAAGAAATATCCTTACACGATGTCGGCAAACAAGGTGTGACATTCACCCTCATATCAACCGCTATCAACACCCGAGTTTATCTTGTTCACAACTGAATCCTTCTCTCTTCACCTCTTAATAATTCTTCTGTCCCAACGACTAATCCTTCTTATTTATCTGAAACCACACTCTTAACTACATGTTAGAGCTTTAAATGTTCGAACCCCGTGTTTGATGAGAAAATAGGCTTCTTTAGCTGGGACTCGACAATCTTGTACCACCTATGTATACTGCGTTTCCGAGACGCGTATACGGGATCCAAGTACAGTCATTCACTTGACCCCAACTTGTCAGTATAAAGAACTGGCACGGTTTACTCTCCGAATATCTGGGGTCCCCACTGCTACTTCTCGCAGCCTTGTTGGTGCAGACATAGCACTAAGTTTGAAAGTAACATTGACTCTGTCAGACTGGATTACAATAGACAGTGGTTTATGCGCTGTCAAACTAATCGGGACAGTGGGAACTCGAAAAGATAAGGACACATAGTTGCTTTTTAATTGTCTCTGCCTACGCTCCAGATAATTGCAGCTAGGACGAAGTTAAAGATGGATTTTATAGGAAAAAAGACAACTTCCAAAAAGCTAAATGCTCTGTCTTTATAATGCAAATGTAGGGAAACAAAGTCAAACCAAGAGGCACTTGGGCTAATCTTACGGTGTGGTCGTATACATAATTTGTGCATTCAATGAGTGAATTATTGCTATGGAGTTTACGTACTCTCGAACTCAGAAGTCCTTGAAACTGGGAAGTTTGTCTAATGACGTGTTCTGAGATTATCAGATTGTAGCAATACCTGAGTTCTAGGTCCATTGACATATAAAGCTTAGATAACACCTTGCCCTCATTATGAAGTTTGGGTTAGAAAAAGAATTACCAAAACAAATGTCAGTCAGTCAGTTACAACATAGGACTAGGCACGTATATGCATCGGCCCAAGTTGCCACACCTCGTTAGCACATCAAGATGAACACCGAATTCATAGAAGTAATTACATCAATGGTGTAATATATAGAGGGAAGATTGCATATAAGGATATAGTACGATGTGGTCTGTTTGGTTTGTATATAAACCCAGTATGTTTAAAATACATGATTCATATCATAGAGGATGAGATTGGTGTTCTAGACTCAACAGACAAGGCTAGGTATGAAGAAGGACCGATAAAGACTCTAGACTGTTCGTACGGGTTTTTATGCCTGATTAGTCCGTTCAGTAATTCACTGTTCTCTAATTGGAGTTATAATTACATTATACATTAACAGGGCACAGGGCACAAGTTATAACATAAACATTTACTGCTTTCAACTTCCCAGTAGTAGCTTTTGCCCTATGAATTTCCTTATTTTGTTTAAAAACTATGATCATTCATGAAGTTCTCATGGAACTATTTGCTTTATAGTCTAATCACTGATTTCTATAATAATTCATATTACATACAGTGTAAAATGTACTGAAAGTCAGATGAACATTGATTCTTCTGAAACTTTCGATACATCAGGATTCATGCACAATAGTTCCTGTAATCAAATTCTTGATGATATGATGGAAAGAAAAGTCGATTTTCGATTGATTTACTCATTATGAGTTCTGTTCAACTGTACTTCCATTTTGACTCAATGTAATGATTACTCAATGTAGTAGTTGTTTTCGTTTCTCGTATGATATTTTTCTCTGTGTGTGTGTGTGTTTTGTTCCATTGACATGAACTATGCTCAGTATGTAAGTTGTTATAACTCGAAGTATTTTTCATATATGTGGTTTCATCCTAATTATTAATCAAAATGGGTGTACAATCAATATATAAATGAGTGTATTTTCTATTAGAATCGTCGTCGTCGACGTGTTTTGGGGTTAATATATCATCACTTATACCAGTCTTTGTGTTCTTACTTTTGCGTCGTGGGGATTGCAGAGGTCCCGACATAACAATCAGCGACGACCAAATACAAAAAGTAGCATGAAAAAAGCCAAGACAATAAACATTCAAACGACAAGTTATAACGCTTGACCCATTATAGTTTCATTTCTCATTCATTAGAACAACTTTCATAACACTCTCAAATCATTCAAAACTAAATACTTAAAATAATTTTCATTTTGATATTCAATAAACAAAAGAAGGAAGAAAAAAAAGAAAAAAAGAGAGAAAAGTCACTGAAACCGATACTTTCAAGTTGATTATTGAATATTGTTTTATCAATGGGATAGAATATCTGTGAAGAATCTTGTGTTTAAAACTGATCCATAGATGATGGCAATATTTACTTAAGAAATACATTACTACTGAATACTAATTTAAGTAATATTTAAAAAAGTAGTATAAATATAAAAGTAAAATTAGTTGTATAGCATAAATAGTGTATAATAGAAATGATAAATTACATTGTCTTTTCATCTGGATTGTATAAAGTTCCAGTTGAAGTGATTACATTGAATTCTGTAATATAAAATGTGAAGAAAGGAAACAGTATTTAACCAAAATATCTGTGATAACTCAATTAGATTTGATGATTACAATTTAAACTTGATAGATTAGTAAATAACAGTACAGTCAGACTAAGATGGATACAAGGACAGTTATATTTCATAGTTGACAATATGAATTACTATATATAGGCTATCAAATGCTCTGGTATTGCCGAAGGTAGGAAGAGTCAGCTTTTCTTCTCAAAATGTTCTCACATGGCCATGTGCATACAATCACTGCCAGGGAAGTCCTACTCACTACCTTCTCGTGGCATTACTGTTGTTTACCAAATTGAGAGGAAGAAAAGCGAATGTTCGGTGCTTTATTCAGGTTGGCGGACACGCAGAGTTGGATACCCTGATTCCAAACCAATGGTGTATATCGGCTACAGGATCCTGATGGAACAAATGGAGTATGAATCAATCGTTGATCACCGGCTACCATAGGACTGCATCTCCTAACGTTACTTCACTGATTTGTGGATCAGACCTGCAGGTTGAATGCTGCGATTGTGACCCCTAAGAAAACCACCTGCTTCGGTTTTGGTACCTGGGTAGTATCATAGCCCACACATAAACCGAATGATCTATGCGGCGCTTATCTTTTTGGTGCCTCCTTGTATCAATGTTTATGTGTTTAATTATATATATATATCATACGTATGTTACTGTTTTTTTTACAATCTATTCATGATTACTAAAGTCAAAATTAACTGAGAATATCTTAAGTAATTCGCATTTTATTCAGACAGTTATTATTGACCCATCACTGGCATAACGACATGTTTTTAGTTCAGCAATAACTGATAAATATAAAACTAATACTATCATCAATATCTTGATTAACGTTTGATACAGTAATACTGCGGCTTGAAGTCTCAATCGGTAATAACGCTTAGTTTTTCTTCGTCTTTACAAATGGGACGTTGATTTACCTTAGACGAATATCTACACTAGATTCCCTCTCAGTGTCTATTCTACAAGACTTCAACACAAATTAGATCGAGAACATGTGATTAGCTTGACTAGAATATAAATGTATGTTTCCACACCAAAAACCGACACAATCTAACAACAGTTAATCAATAATAATAAGGGTAATGAAATATATAACTCATCTAGTATCTGTCAGACTATCTACAAGTTTAACTAAGCAAACAACTAATCATTATTATTCTCACCCACACAGCACAATCTCACTAGTGATGAAAGTAAAACGGTGGAATCGCTATGTGACATATACATTTGTAGATATTAAAATGGAGAATCTAAGAATTATCCACCTTTATGTGTGAATATGAACACTGGAATCCATTTATATTCAGAGGACGATTGTTAATTAAAATGAAAGTTGAATCCTGGATCCTAGTGCTAACAATAATACAAATTTGTAACTATCATTCGTTGGAGATTAACCACTGAAAGTCCTCTATGAAATTAGTGTTGTCATGTCATGATACTCTGTTTGAATATTCTAAATATGATTCGGTGTAAAGAATTAAAAAACAAACTTTCCTCTAAACTCTATCACATAATATTAGAATAGATAGATAGTGGTTAGCAGTGGAATATAGGACGCACATTTCGTCCTATTTGGGACTCGTCAGCTGAATGTTTCTGCATTTCAGAGTTGATTTTTAATCTGAGACTCAAACGTCATCGCGTTATTGTTTACATGAATCTTTCCATTGGTGTTTATCACTGCAATTGACCAGTCTCTTAGTGACATATGTGCACACTGTGTGGATTGTCTCGATATTGTCTTAATTCACAAGCATTCAAAGCAGAGATGGATGATGGTGGCTAGCAGTAGAATCCAGGATGCTCGTTTAGTCCTTATATTCAGCAAGGAGTTCTTTTATCCTTTACATTTTCACTTAAAAATATACTTAAATTAATGACATAAAATGAACAATAGAACAAAAATTGTGAGTACTCACTTGAAATCTCTGTATTACTGTTATCAATAATCGGAATACATAAAGTTTTTATTCTCTTTGATAAGAAGATCAAAATGAAAAAAAATACAAAAACAATTAAATCGATCGATACCATGGAAAGAAAATACACTTTTGAATAATTAATATCAGCTAAAGATAAGAATTATCATTATAGGATCGTGGAGATTATTAAGTTTTCGATTGAGATCATGAACCGATAGATGTTAGACTAATATTGAAAACCTGGAAGCACTGGTCAGCCGTTTCGTTCTATTGTGGGACTCCTCAGCAATGCGCATCCACGATCCCGCAAGCTGGATTGCATCGCGCAATTTCGTGGACTGGTCGAGGTTAGACATGGACACCGTAGGATGCCGGCCGGCTCACTGGTCTAGAGGTTAAGCGTTCGCGTGTGAGAACGAAGGCTCTGGGTTCGAATCGTGCGAGTGGGGTCGCGGATGCGCATTGCTGAAGGGTCCCATACTAAGACGAAACGGCCGTACAGTGCTTCCAGGTTTTCCATGGTGGTCTAACATCAATCATTTCATGATCTCAATCAAAAACAGATAAGAAGATTAATCATTTTTAATTTCTATCTGATTACCATTATAAATCCTGTATACGGAACAACATAGAAACTTGTATTATGAATGTTGTAGTTTTTTATTTACTTACTCCTGTAACTCCCGATGGATCATAGGCCGGTTGTTAATTTCAGCCTAGCTAATTATCACGTGATTTATTCGCCGACTGAAATATGACTTACACAATCTTAGTACTGTGACGTTCGACCGGTATGAGCAACCTGGTGTCCTTATTGGTCATTTGTCTTCCTAGCCCTGCCAGTTGAGTCTAGCAAATCAATACCAGATTCCACTATGTGAATCATGCATTTCAAATATACTTGGTCTATATATCAGTCAAATAGACCACATCCCACCATAAATTAGGAAGTAAAATTTAGAGCAACATATATAAGCGAACAATATTGTTTTCCATTAGATCCTCGTCAGGCTTTCTAAAATGGAACATATGGACTTAAATGGGTAATGGATGATATCTTTAGATGTTGCTTCCCTGTTCACCAATTTACCATTAACGGAGACTATTGATTTTGTGTGCCAACAACTACAGGAAAAACAAATCAATATTAGAATTCCTGAGGTTAGTCCTAAAGAATTACTTCTGAAATGCACAATGAGTGTCCATTTTGTCTTTAATAACATATATTATCGACAAATTGATGGTATAGCGATGGGTTCGCCTCTAGGTCCCATTCTTGCGGATTTTTTCCGGCGAAACTAGAAAACGGACCTCTCATAGAGGTTATCAATAAGCTTGATTTCTATTGTTGTTACGTTGATGACACTTTCATCATTGCCAATCAGAACATTAGATAAGAACAACTACTAGAACTAGTTAATAACAAACATCCTGCAATTAAATTTACATGTGAAGAGGAACTAGATAATAAACTACATATCCTTGACGTTTTGTTAAATAGAAAAGAAAACGATTCTATCAGTACAAGTGTATATAGAAAAAGTTCTTCATCAAGCCAATACACACATTTCTTAAGCTTTGTACCCCTTCATTATAAGAGAAACTTAGTCAAATGTCTGGCAAATAGAGCTAATAAGGTATTCTCAGTTGACACAAATGATAAAGAATTAGAGTACATTCATAATATGTTGATTGAATTGAAATATCCACAGGGTTTCCTGAAGAAACAATTGCGTGTAACAAACAAAAAAAATAGTGACACTAACGGCTAATAAGAAACCTCTTGTTCTTGAAGCTACAATTCAATGATGATGTAACTGGTGATGTACTACGTGATAGATTGACTAGAGTAGTGAAGAGAACGTTTAATGCAGCTAACCTCTGTCTATTGTACTCGACCCGATCTATGGTGATTTCCGAACTAAAGTATAAGTTACCTGGTTATGCCACTTCTATGTGTATTTACGAATTCAGCTGGTCCTGTGGAGGAAGCTATATTAAGTGCACTACCAAACAACTGAACCAAAGAGTTAGTAAACACCTCCCTTCGTGGTTACAAAAAGCTAATGTCAAGACAATACGCAGCTCGGTTCCATCACACGATCGATAGCGGTCATGTAGTGGACAGAAGCAAGTCATTTAATGTTATTTATCGTATTCCCACTAGTTTTCCTTATGGTGTTCGATCTCGTCTCTTAAACATAGCAGAAGCTATGGGAATTCGAACCAACAATCCAAGTCTTTGTGTTCATAAGAAATTTGTAACACCCTTATCTCTCCCTTGGCTTTAATAAATGAATTTGATTATTATTAGGAGGGGTTTGTGGAGATTTTATAAATTTCACAAATTGAAATCATGAGTCAATTGGAGCTAGACCACCATTGAAAACCTGGAAGCACTGGACGGCCGTTTCGTCCTAGCATAGGACTCCTCAGTAGTGTGCATCTACGACCTCACCTCCTGCAAGACTCGTACCCAGGACCTACTGGTTCCGGATAGGTTCCAAATGAATGAAGTAAGGATTTTAAAACCAGAGTTGTATCTACCATCACAAAAAACTAACCAAATAGAGAAATGACTCACAAGTTACCTGTATAAGTGTTCCTGATGTTTGAAAAATTTTAATAATCATTACAAGTGGTATTAAAAGTACACTGGAACTAGCTATAAGCCAGCCAACTTTTACAGCCCATCCTGGGAATCGATATGGTTTATGGATTGATGCCCGTTTATAAGTTAACTCCTCATAAACAATAACGCTGATAATGAAAAGAGCCTAGAATTTTTCCGCAAAGAAAATACAACAACACATTCATTCACTTGCAAATAGAAAACATAGTAAAGTAATGTTGGAAAGTCAATCTGATAATAAATTACATTATAAACTAACCACCAATATATGTGTTTTTAATAAGGTTTGACCTGATAATTTCAAATAAAATGAACATCAGGTCAGTCAGTCAGCTACAACGTAGAACTAGGCACGTACATACATCGGTCCAAGTTGCCATACCTCATTAGCACAACAAGATGAACACCGAATTCATAGAACTAGTTAATATAATGGTGGTAATACATAAAACTAAGGTTGCATATAAGGATATAGTATGGGAAGAAAGAATTAGTTGGTAGAAAAGAAATATGAAATAATTTTAGTCTCATAGTTTAAGGGAAGATAGAGAGTGTATACACCGACGCCATTGTGATCGGTTCTGAGACATGTCATTCACAGTCTCCAACCATTGGTTACGATAGTCACACGGACCCCAACCAACTAGTTTACATCTACCAACATGGCTCAGATCAGAAATTTAGTGACTTTGTGGACTGATGCCATGTTTTGGTTTGGCCGCCCCTAACTTTCTTCCGACCATCTCCAACACCGGTTAGCATTGTACGTTGCGCTAATCGGTGTTCAGGCATACGCAACACGTGGCCCAACCATCTGTGATCAAATTCTAGTAACTTATGAGTATCTTCTACTCTTAATGACCACGTTTCTTAGCCGTAAAGTTGAACAGAACAATCTGCTGCTCAGCATATCCCAATGAATCGCAATTGGATTAAATTAATTTTTTTATTCACCCTCTGAAGAAGTGATCTACACTGAGTTACAAAACATCTGAAATTCTAAAAGCCTAATGTTTCTACTCATTGAGATATTATAAATATTTCTTGTTTACAACAACAATATGTTCGTCTCTTCCTGAATATAAGATTACTCAGTAAGTTTAACTAAATAACTGACAAAATATCAGAATATTCAGGTTTGAATCAAAGCATTATACTACTCAGCCAATCTAGACAGTAGTTAATAAAACCAACTGAGTGTATTAAATCTCACTATTATTCATCATGTAGTCATTGTACTACTGTACAACATTATCAGCACTTAGTTCAGAGAGAAGTGAGATCTCTATATTTGACTAACAGCTTGTTCTATTGTTCTGAAATTCAACTAGTTGTTATGTATTACAATGTGGTCATTGATTATTTGTTTATTTGATTGTTTTACCTTTGAGCTTGTAGTTATTAATTCTTTTTCGTATTAGCTTGGTCAGTTTGAAATAAAACAAACATACAAATAGTGACCGCACAGATTGAACAACAATCAATCAACTTTGTTTCAGACTAGAGGAACAAGCTGTTAATCAATTGTAATGAAGTTCTAATTGTTCACTTCTCGTTCAATTAAATTATTTATTTGTTTATTTGAACACATTGATATTGGCACAAGTAGGTACCAGATACATATGCGCCACACAAATCTCACTTGGTTTGTGTGTTGTCTGTAATGCGGCTCGGATCCCCAGACCGAAACAGGTAGTATTCCTAGTGGGCCACACTCAGAGCCTTCGACCTAGAGATCTGATCCACAAGGTAGTGGAACAATGTAACGAGATGCAGTCGCATGATAGCCGGTCACAAACGATTGGTTCATACTCCATTTGTTCCCTTAGGATACTGGAGCCTATGTGCACTATTGGTTTAGAATCAAGGTTTTCCAACTCCCCTAGGTGGACTCTCCGTGTCCACCAACCCGGACATTCGCTTTTCATCCTCTCAATTTCGTAAACAACAGTCATGCTACGAGAAGTCAGTGAATATGACTTCCCTGTTAGTGGCTGTATACGCGTGGCTACGTGAGAGTATTTCGAGAGGGAGAGCGGATTTTCCCCACTCTCGGCCGTACCAGGGCATTTGGGGGCCTTCGGTTAAATATTGATGTTGTGTAGTACAAAATAAAAGCTTCATTAATAAATTCTCTAACTTAGAAACCACAATGCGTTTTAATAATATTAAACTCAATTAACTAAATAGTGCCGATTCATAGCTAATTTCTACATGGTTCAATAGAATTTCTTTTACAGAGATCAATTTAATGATTTTATAGTTGAGTTCATGAGTCAATTAAAGCTAGACTATCATGAAAAATCTGGAATCACTGGACGGTCGTTTCGTCCTAGTGTGGGACTCCTCAACTTAATAATAGATAGTAGAGAATATCCTGATAAATATCAGTGATGAAGAGTTAGTAACTTGAGACCTTGAGGTTAAGATCAAACTGGTTATTCTTACTCTTTTCAATGTTTATAGAATTTATAGGAAGACACTTTACAAGACATTCTAGTCACTTGATTCTAATAAAGTTGTTTACAAATTAGAGAATAACGTAAATGTGTTATAAGCAATGATGGATAGTGGTTAGCAGTGAAATCCAGGACGCGCGTTTCGTTCTATTTGGGACTCATCATCTGAATGTACCTGCAACTCAGAGTTGATGTTCACTCTGAGACTCGATTCCAATACTGTTTGCTTCAATCGTCAACACGTTATCCACTTAACTACTGAGTCCTGATAGTCACGTCCTTATAATGCTTGTGAATTGAGGCAGTATCTAAGCAATACATATAGTATGCACATATGCTAATAAGAGACTGATCAACTGCAGTGCTTAATATCAATGGGAAGATTCGAATAGACAATACAAATATGTTATGTTAATGTTTATTGACAACTTGAACAGTATTTATCTACCATATATATAAATTCTGAATAACACTTACAAAAGTAAATATTGGTGTTACTATACACCAGAATAAGCATGTAATCCATTTTAATGAGAAACCATACATCATTTTCATGTCATTTGAAATACGCTTGTAACCTGTGGTTAGAAAAACAATAGAACAGAGAGATTAAAAAAACGTTTTTCAGATTTACAAGCAGAAACCCTCAAAGTGTTGATTTGTTAAAGTTTATGGTTCATAGAGATCTACATCCATCGAACTACACGAAATCCAACCCATAATCATCTATTGTCTTACAGTAAATATGATATCATTGATAAACCAGTCATTGATTTAAGTGTGTTTTACGCAAACGTTTTATATTCTGTATTTACCTGAGGGAAACCCTAAACAATGGTGGAATGGCTGAATTATACACTTTGGGTTTCATCATTTATCTATTTGACGTTTATTCCTAATCGAAATAATGTTAAAACATGCAAATTGATTTTTAAAAAAACTATGCTACATAAGTTTTTTCAGACCTAATTATGATTTAATAGCTGAATTCATAAGTCCATTAAAGCTAGACCATCATATGAAACCTGGAAGAACTGAACAGCCGTCTCGTCCTAGTATGGGACTCCTCAGCAGTGAGCATCCACGATCCTGCCATGAGACTCGGACTCTGGATCCTGAGTCTCACGTGCGAACGCATAACCTCCAGACCCCTGAGCCGACTGGCATCCGAAGGTGTTAATGTCTAAGTTCGACCAATTATGATTCATACAAAAATTTGCATATATGTTCTTAATTTCTTTTGGGAAAAGGAAATTTAAAAGATATTTTTGACTGAACCACTGTGAAATGATATATGTACTTGGCGAAATAGATCGCAAAATGAAATTGAATTAGCATAGGTAATTTTTTTCTCTCAGCTCAGAGCTCCAGCGCCAACTCAGAGAACAAAACTCCATCAAAATCATCCACCTGAGCTACAAATCTTCTCCACCATCTCATAGGTAATATTATTCAATTAGTATATTATTTACTAAGTTGGTTCATCATTATTTGTTGAATTACATTCACCTCCAAAGTCTACTCTTCTATCGTAAGATACCCATTTAGCTAAAGATTGTCTTATTGTTTATATTGTGCCTAAGACAATAAGCCTGGCTAGTGAATTTATGTTGACCATTCGGTGTCTATTGTTATTTGTAACCATAATATTAGTCTAGAAACGTTCTCTTGAATGACGTGGTTCTTTTAATCATTTCAAACCCCTTATTTTTAGATATAAAATGTTGATAATCAGTAAAAGGTACTCAATATTTATGTCACTCGATTGATAATTCAATACAGTGGTTACCATTTTTTGATTTGAAAATTTTCTGACATAAAACTACTTAAATCAGCTATTTAAGTAGCATGAAATACAAGTAGAAAATATATAAACTGGTTTCTTCATTTTTTTTTTCAAAGAAATACTAGCTACTCTGTATTGTCTGATGAAATATCTAAATTAAGAAAACTTAAGTAAATGACAGAATGTAGACATGTTGGATTCAATTCAGAAAATCATATCCATTCCAATGATACTTTAATATTCACTTTTATCGCCTCTAACTGTAAAATATTTGAACGAATATAAACTTCTTGTAAGCACTGATAGATACTGGTTAGCAGTGAAATCCATGACGCACGTTTCGTCCTATTTGGGACTCATCATCTGAATGTACCTGCATCTCGGAGTTGATGCTCACTCTGGGACTCGAACCCAGTACCCAGTACTCAGTAGCTGAGTGGATAGAGCGATGGCGTTTGAAGCGACTGGTACAGGGTTCGAGTCCCAGAGTGAACATCAACTCTGAGACGCAGGTATATCCAGCTGATGAGTCCCAAATATAACGAAACATGCGTCCTGGATTCCGCTGCTAACCATTATCCATCAGTGCTTACAAAAAGCTTGTGAATTAAGGCAACATCGAGGCATATACACAGTATGCATGTATGCCAATAACAGACTGATCAATTGCAGTCTTAAATCTCAATGGGAAGATACAAGCCAAACAATACCAAGTGAATTAATATAAACGTCTTCGGATAAATTATATTTGAACTAACCATAAATGTATCCAATCACTGATGATTCTAACAATCCCACAATCAATATGATACGACTTCCACTGTAATAGTCAAGTAATTGAAATACATACATTCCACCCTAAAGAAAAATGTATAAATAAAGAGAAGAGTTACTGTATATTGATGAAAAATGTGATATGGTAAATGAATGGAAGACAAATCGGTTGAATAGCAGTATGAAGATTACACATCAAACTTCTTTTATCTTACTAATTTTGAAAAGATTACAATATCACTGAAAACCGGAAAACCGGAGTAAAGTCAACAACACTACAACAGGACAAGCTAAGCTATTCCACTGTACCCCAGCAGGAAGACCAGATTCATATGGGGAAATATATATATATATATATATATATATATATATATATATATATATTCTTCAAGCAACCAAAAAGAACGAACGGTAAGGATACAACTCATGTATATGTACACAGTACAAAAATATTCTCGAGAAACGCCAAAAACATAGAGTAGTAAAAGAGGAAACAAACCGATAACATTTAAGATCCTTCACGTGGGAAACACAAACTTAAGGTTGAAGTGACCATTCAGTATTCCCAAGAAAATTCCATTCCTTTAAACTACAGTCAACGCTCAAGAAAACAAGCAATTACACATTAAAATAACTTTCCTAACGAACATGTTAGCGAAGGAAATTTCGAAACATCGACGGAGTCATAAATTTCGCCAACTTCTCTAGTCGACTCTGTTAACTAGGAATTCACAGTTCTGACTTTAGTTTCACATTGCTTTAAATTATCTTTTAATTTACTCCATTCCTCATTGTTTGACAGCTTAGTAAATAGAAAATTCACTTGAAATTCAAGTTGAGATCAAGGAAGAGAAAGTGAATCAACTTACATTAGTAACCATCGATAGACCAACTAAATATGATGTAATACATACACAACCGACAAATATACAACGAAACCTTTTGCTCGTTAAAGCATGAGGAAAATAATCTCCTGCAGCTGCTATGAAACCTTCAACTCCTGCGAACTGTTTATAGAAAAATAACAAACTTTAGAATTCAAATTGCAAATGAAATAGTGAATAATTATTAAACAGTTAATGTATGTTCAATGGAAGATAGTGGTGAAATTCTGTGGATTGGTTAAAGTTAGACATGAACACTGTTGGATGACGGTCGGCTCAGTTGTCAAGAGGTTAAGCGTTCTCATTCGAGACTAAAGGTCCTGGATTTGAATTCCGCGAGCGGAATCGTTGATGCTCACTTTTGAGGAGTCCCATACTAGGACGAAACGGTCATCTAGTACTTCCAGGTTTTCCATGATGGTCTAGCTTCAATTGACTCATGATTTGAAATATTGAAAATAACCACTTCTCTAGTAAATATACATATCAGAATAACTAATATTTGAAGATTGTATTATACAATGGCATTCTGTGAATGATCACCTTATCCATCGGTTAAAGTAAACATTAACCAAAGAATACCCTTCACTGAGATTATATTTTACAAATCAATAATCATCGAAATGTAATTATTCAAACTTCATGAAGGATATTTATCATCAAGTCATTGAATTCGTGGAACATGTTGGTTGTTCTAGGTTTACTTGGAAATATCGATCTTTAATTGTGTACGATTATAACTTCTTTGTGTTGTCGCTTTTGTTGTTGTTGTTATTGTTAAGATAAAACGTACAAGCTTTAACATGCTTACCAACTGAAGTCACAGAAGATTATATTATTATCTACATTCCAGACGAGTAGATGTATTGATGTACAAATGAATAGATTATCCTGATCGAAAATATCATATCCTTTATCAACTACGAACTGCATCTGGAGCCCCTCTTGGGCTACTGCCCATGAAAGAATGGGTTAAAGGAGGCTAGTCAGCGGCCTATACTCCATTGGGAGTAACAGCCGTAAGTAATTAAGTAAGTAATCAACAATTACACTTTCATCAATGAACTTCACACTATTGATGAAGTTTTATTCTCTAAGCTGGATGATTTGGTCGTGGAGCTTTCATCATTCATTTCAACGACATCATCAACACAAACTTCAAATAGATGTGACATGTTCGAATTTCTCCACATATAGCTCAAAGCTTGTCCTGGCAAGAAATTCGAGCACCACTTCTATTTGAAGTTTGTGCTGATCATGTCGTTGAGAAGAACGACGAAAGCTTCATGACCAAACATTCCAGCATAGAGAACGAAACTTCTTCAAAATCATCCACCTGGACTATAAATCTTCTCCATCATCTCGAACTTCACACCATATTTATAGCTTACTTCATAAGATAATAAGTTAAATATGGAAAAAAAGAAAACCTGTTCATAGTACTTACCATACTGTCAATACCCAATAGGATAATCATAATAAAAAAACATATTGACCAGAATGGGCTACCTGGCATAGTACCAATTGCTTTTGGATATACAATAAAACCAAGTCCGGGACCAGATTCAGCTATTTGATTCAATGGTATATTTGATATATATGACATATAACCAAGTGTACAAAATATAACACATCCAGATAATAAACTTGTAAATGTATTAACCAGTGCAAATAGGCAGCAATCTCTAATTGATAAGCAACAAAAAAGAGAAAATTAGTATTTCAGTAAGATAATATGATTCCTGTATGATGCTAATCGATATAAATCGGGGAAAAAAAGAATTAATGTAATTAATACTGAGATCATGAACTGATTGATGTTAGATCACCATTGAAAGCCTGGAAGCACTAGACGACCGTCTCGTCCTATTGTAAGACTCCTCAGCAGCGCACGTCCACGACCCTGCTCGCAGGATTCGAACCCAGGACGTTTGGCCTCGCACGCGAACGCTTAGTCTCTAGATCACTGAGCCGGTTGGCATCCAACAATGTTAATGTCTAACCTCAACCAATCTATGAAATTGCGTAACCATCTTCCAATGTACTGAGGTAGATACCTTTCTCTACCCGAAACGGATAAGCTCCACTGGTCACGGCTGTCCAGTGCTTCCAGGTTTTCAATGGTGTTCTAACATCAATCAGTTCATGATCTCAATCAAAAGGTTAATAATCTCCACAGCCCTATACTGGTAAATAATATTGCAAGTAATTTTTTTAAAAAGTTCTATTGTTTTAAATGATAAAGCAACTGTTCAATAGCATGTCATTAGTTTAATCTTCAATTGATAACACTGTGATAATAAAAGAAAAGAAGAATCATCAATGATAGTTCAATCAGCTAAAACAAACATTAAAACGATTACTCTGTTTTATGAGCAACGATGGATAATGGCTAGTAGTGGAATGCAGGACGTGTGTTTCGTCCCATATAGGAGTCTTCAGATGCATGTACCTGCATCCTAGAGTTGATATCCACTCTGAGACTCGAACTTAATGCCGTTTGCTTGAAATATCATTGCGTCATCCAATTAACTACTAAGTCCTGATAGATAATTGCTTAGAATGCTTGTGAATTAAAGTAGTATCGAGGCAGTCCGCATAGAACGCACATATGACAATCAGAGATTGATCAGTTGCAGTGCTAAACATCAATGGGAACATTCGAGTAAACAATACAAAGTAGATTACTTTGTTTGTTTGTCATTGTTAATTTTCTCTTAAAAGAACTAGCCTGTCAGTAAATTACACTCTGGTTAATCACTGGTGTTAATGATGAAACATAAAGTGTCACATTTATTACTATCATTATCATTATTATAGCAACTCTCAAACAATCAGTTTCGATTATAGTTAAATTTTGGTTAAGCCCTTTTATTAACTTAATTAACAGACAATGGTATTCAAACAGTAGCAAGTCGTCTATTTCTTAGTATTATTATGATTACTAACACAACCATATAAAAGTGCATTCCTGATCACAAGTGACAACCTACGAACATCTCTCTCTCTACTTACTTACTTACATTTGTTACCCTTCGTGGAGCAGCATAAGCTGCCCATAAGCATTCCCCATTCAACGCTGTCCTGGACAATACTCTCCAGTTCTTTTCAGTTGTTATTCATCCTTCTCATTTCTGCTTCCATTTCCCAATTTAATCTGTTCTTTGAAATTCCCTTCAGGATTAGAAGTTAGGGCTTGTCTCGTGATGCCGTTTGATGATTTGCGTAATATATGTCCTATCCATTTCCAGTGTTCTTTAATAATTTCCTCTTCAGTTGGAAGATGGTTTGTTCTCTCCCACAGAAGGCTATTGCTGATGGTATCTGGCCAATGAATGTTGAGTATCTTGAGTAGACAACTATTTATAAATACTTGTACCTTCTTGATGGTGGTTGATGTAGTTCTCCAAGTTTCAGCTCCGTACAATAGAACTGCCTTGACATTCGTATTGAAGATTGTGATTTTGATAGCGGTTGATAATTGTTGTGAGTTCTATATGTTCTTCAATTGCAGGAATGTAACGCTTGCTTTGCCATATCTCTCTCTGGCTAAAATGCTATTATCTTAAATATCACCCGATGATTCATTGTCTTCCTCATGTATATATGTACTCGAATCCTATTATTAGCATTTACCTTGCCTGACTACCTGTACCTTATTCGGTTTGACTAATAATTCACCTGTGTATTTGCACTTCCCCTCTCTGCTTCAAATTTGCTCGATGTACTTGTAGCTTTGTGATCTGTACTAACCGCTAGTAAACTGTAGTCACTGTTTCTTTCAAACACCCTTGAAGTTTATATGATAACGGTTATCGAAGTGATTGATGATTAACGAGGCTAAGCCACTGCATTATAACTTGATTTAATACTACTGATTTTGTACAGTAAGAACATCTAAGCACTAGTTTTAAAATATTATAACAAATATCTCGGTGGGACTATAATTTACGGACGACCTTTGAGCGACGCTAGACTGACTTTGAGAGTGTTCACCTAATAACCAGAACCAAATGAGGGTTATAAACCAGTGTGAGAAATTAGAATTATGATTTACAGTTGATGGTGAAGGTTCGAAATTAGATTTAAGGGTTTTCATCACGAACTGACATCAGCTTTAATGTTAAAACTCTTTTTAGTCAAATGAATGAATGAATTTCGTGCCAAAATCTAAGACCTATTATCATATATTTGATTGGTTCGTCTATAAATTATAATCTTGACAATATCCCTTTTTGATTGAAATCATAAATCTATCAATTTTAGACAATGATCAGTTTATGCTTTCAGTGAAACGCAACAATCTTTATGAACTCAATACGTATAAATATCTGTTTATGATATTCATTCAAGTTGTAATTGTTCAGAATACAATTGACACTGTTTGCTATAGCATTCCTTACACTTCTGTCTTCTATTTTCTCATTTACAACTTGGTTGGTTCTAGAGTTCGATTGCTTAAGTTATACGTCGTATATTGAAAAAAATCTAAGCTCTAGATATAACAATTTTCGGCGATACTATAATTTATAGATGAATCAATTAGGTATAAGATAATAGGTCTTGGAATTTGGCACGAAATTCACTCATCCTCACACTGGTTTATAACCTTCATTTGGTCCTAGATGTTAGGTGAAAACTCTCAAGGTCAGTCTAGCGTCGCTCAAAGGTCGTCCATCAATTAAAGTTTCACCCGATTTTTTAAATATTTTCAACAGCTTGTATCGGTCAAACATACTCAATCATTAGCCCTCAAATACCATGATACGGCTGAGAGTGGGGAGAGTCAGCTCTCCCTTGAAAAATGCTTTCACATGGCCGCGCGTATATAGCCTCTGCCAGGGAAGTCCTACTTACTACCTTCATGTGACATTACTGTTGATTACCAAATTGAGAGGAAGAAAAGCGAATATTAGACGCTTTAACCGGGTTGTTGGACACGGAGTATTCACATAGGCGTGTTAGAAAACCCTGATTTCAAACCAATGATGCACATGGGCTACAGGATCCTGAGGGAATAAATGGCGTATGGACCATTCGTTGGTCACCGACCACCATGGGACTGCACCTCCTTACGATGTTCCACTGCCTTACGGATCAAATCTTGAGGTCAAAGGCTCCGGGTGTGGCCCCCTAAGAACACCACCTGTTTCGGTTTGCGCAACCGGGCAGTATCACAGCCCTCACACAAATCTCATTTGATTTGTGTGGCACATATGTATCTGGTGCCCCTTTGTACCAACATCTATGTGTTAAAATAAATAAATAAATAAAATGCTCAATCATTAGAGTTTCCTACCACTTCTGATGGTACACTTATCTTACAGTGTATCAAATTCTAATTTATCTCTTTCTCTCCCCCCCTCATTTTCTGTTTCTTAAAAGGATAAATAAAAACGAAAACATGCCAATAATTTCAGTGTTTCTATGTGAGTTTCTTCGTCTTTTTCTGGTATTTAGCATTATTAATCTTTGTATGATAGAATGTCAGTCAGTCAATGAGTCAGTCAGCTACAATGTAGAACCAGGCACATTTATGCATCGGTCCAAGTTGGCATACTTAAATGATAAAATGTGAATATATATGTATATACTGGAATATTTACAATTATTCCGTATTAAATAGATGAAATACAAGTAGTTTAATTTCATTATTGGCACAAATGATAAAAATATATGACTCAAACATTTAAACAACCCGTTCATCAATGGATTCCTAACTGTAACTTGTGATCTAATCATTATTCTAAATGAATAGTTGTAATCATTCAACATGTTACATCTACACAAGTATTACATTGTTAATAAGTATCATTTGACAATCCTTGAAATAGATCAAGACATCAGTAAAAGTAACAGTTATAAGTAGTATGTATCATCAATAGAAAGTGAAATACCTGTAGGTAGAAGGTTAAGAAGATCGAGAAAAAAAAATAGAGAATGAGAACAGACAATGATTGGTGTGGAAACGAAGGAACAGTGAAGTTCAAGACGACTGATTGACATTATACAATAGAAGTATTTACTGTACGGTTCACAGATTTTACTAAGATGTTCTGTTATTTTATATGCAAATACATTCGACTGTCCCTACTTGTCTTCTCGTTCATTACAATATGAATTGAATGTCGGCAGTTGATTTTTTTGAAGCTTTTAAGAGTTTCCATTTCTGTATCCTATTCATCAAATAAGTAATAAGTCAGATCAATAAGTGATCAGTCATATTTGAACATAAATAAACAGTATGTGACTTCCAGTGTCATCTAACATACTGAATGGATGCCATTTTAATTAACAGTGTTGTGGTGAACGAGAATACAAATAAGAACAATCTTCAACCGCTTCTCCTCGCCTGGTCAACCTCAAGGTCAATTAATCAATTAACAATAGAATGTATTTGAATACAAAATTACAGAATTTCTTAGTAAAATCTGACAACCATACAATAAATACTTCATTGAAGAAGGTAAAAGTATTTATAAATAGTTGTCTACTCAAGATATTCAACATTCATTTGCCAGATACCATCAGCAACAGCCTTCTTTGGGAGAGAACAAACCATCTTCCAACTGAAGAGGAAATTATTAAAGAACACTGGAAATGGATAGGACATATATTACGCAATTCATTAAACTGCATCACGAGACAAGCCCTTACTTGGAATCCTGAAGGGAAGGGGAAAAGCGGAAGGCCAAAGAACTCATTGCGTCGGGAAATGGAATCAAATATGAGAAGGATGAATAACAACTGAAAAGAACTGGAGAGTATTGTCCAGGACAGCGTTGAATGGGAAATGCTGGTTAGCGATCTATGCTCCATCACTAGGAGTAACATGCTTAATTAATGTTTCTAGGCTTAGTCAATCAATAAATATTATTCTTATATTTTAAATGATACTTACCGTAAAGAATTATGATGAAATTGATTATAACTACCAAAAGAAGTTAATACACCTAAACCAAGGCTATAACTAAAAAATATTTGAGTTCCTGCATCCGACCAAACCTTTAAAATGAATTTTTCAATATAGAAAATAATAATGAATAAGTTAATCATACAACAATGATTATTCATTGTATAACTGTTAAGATGATCATATCATAAAACAACATTTGGACGTATTAAATCATTGAACAACACATCATGAGCGATAAACTTCACAAGAACGATGAAAGCTCCATAATCAAATCATTCAGTGTAAAGAACAAAACTTCATTAAAATTATCCATTTGAGCTATAAATCTTCACTACTAAACTTTTTATTATATCATTATATTATCAACTTGATAAGGTACTTCACATATGTAGTTCAGTAATGATAGCAGGATAATGACAGTTAATAGTACACTTTATACCACTCATGTAAGAAGTTGATTATAAGTGTTTCATTTAATTTGAAATATATAATCAATGATATTGTGTTAGCACTTCAGATCTAAAGAAGATCAAACTATGAAATAAGGCGACACAGGTATGAATCTCACTGGATACACTAATTCTTTGAGGTTACAGACAATTTTTATCGTCAATTACCAAGTTAAGTTTATAGTTTCCTTTTAATCATCGTCAACCAATCAATATTTCAAGATAGTGTAAATGATGTCGAATTACCTAAACTGATGCCCGAATTACAACTCGATCAAACGAATACGTTCAGAATTTGAAGAACTAGACTAATATGGTATCAGTATTATTCATTGATATATCAACTATACAGAAGTAGTTTGTTGACAATGTCTGAGATGAAGAAACGTTTACACGTAGATCTGAGAGATGTTGAACAATAAGCACAAAATATTTTTATATCACAATAAGAGAATGCTATAAACATCATACATTCTCATAGTACAAATGAATTGTGATTCAGTGTATATAAGAATTAATACATGCAATCTCAGTTTCGTTAAATGATTTGAGAAATGATGCAATAATCGTTTTAGTAACGTATAAACTTGTCCAATTTTATGATAAATAATCTTTCTTTAAGCGTTCACGCACAAAACCGATTGTCCTAGATTCGAATCCCACGTGTGAGATCGTAGATCCTCACTGCCGAGTAGTCCCATACTAGAACGAAACGCTCATCCAGTGAATCCAGGTTTTCAATTGTGGTCTAACATCAATCGGTTCATGATCTCAATCAAAAAGGAAACCAATGTATATACATGAGGAGGAGAATGTCAAAAATTAGTTATGAATAATTTATTTGACCGATTAAACATTTGAATTTACAGTACAAATGGTGAATAATGGGTGATTTGCAAAGTTTATTAATTTTGCGTTACGATTAGATTTTTGAAATATGAGCTAGTGAAATTATGTAATTTGAGGATTACGTTACCCTCGTACGGCCAAAGGTGGGGATAGTCAGCTATCACTCTCAAAATACTCTCACATGGCCACATGTATACAGCCACTAACAGAGACGTCATATTCACTGACTTCTCGTGGCATTACTGTTGTTTACGAAACTGTGAGGATGAAAAGCGAATGTCCGAGTTGGTGGACACGAAGAGTCCATCTAGGGGAGTTAAAAAACCCTGATTCCAAACCAATAGTGCACATAGGTTCCAGTATCCTAAGGGAACAAATGGAGTATGAACCAGTCGTTGGTCACCGGCTATCATGCGACTGCATCTCGTTACATTGTTCCACTACCTTGTGGATAAGACGTTTAGGTCGAAGGCTCTAGATATGTCCGTTTAGGAAAACCACCTGTTTCGGTTTGGGTACCCGGGCAGTATCACAGCCGGCACACAAATCAAGTGACTTGTGTGGTGCACATATATATTCAGTGCCCCTATGCACCAATATTTATGTGTTCAAACAAATAAATTTTGTCACATTCGTTTCGTTCACTATATTGAGATGTATCAGTGAAAATATTTTCCTTGAAATTATGAAACATAATGAAATCAATTTAGATCCATGGGATTCTTCAGAAACACCACACTCTGCATAACATCTTTGGTTTTTCAATAGTACACTTGTAATGAACAGAATACAAGTGGGGACAATCGACTGTATACGGTAAGATATTACAGAGCATTTCAACTATATAGCAAATAGTTGATTTGTAAAATATTAAAACATAGTCTCAAACTTGACTGTTCCTTTTGGAAATATCAGTTCATTGTCTCACATTTGATTATTCATGCATTTTCGTATCAACTACGTCCCGTTTCCGTACTTTTCCTATCGATCTTCTACTGAAATACATTCTTTGCCTGACCACCGTTATATACTACTTATATGGATATAAGTAACCCACACCACACACAACCTAATAATATACACGATTCAATCATTATAGTTTAGAAATAAAAATGATGAAGAATGAACACTCCTTATTACCACTTACTGTCATATCTGTTAATTTCGACCAATCTGGTTTTAAATAGTGAATTAATCCATTTGAAGCACCATCAAGTAAAGCAGTTCGTATTAATAGAATAAACATGAATCCATATGGTAAAAGTGCAGTCACATACATAATCTATGCAAATTAATAAAAGTCAATAACTTGATTAACTATACAGTTAACAATAATTAAAAAGAAATAAGGAACTTCATAAGAAGGAAATCAGATCGTTTATCATGAAGTCGAAGTTTAGTTCATCCACAAATTTCTTCATTATTGAAAGCATTCATCTCAAGTTGAATTCATTGATATAATCACTTTAGAAACACACAAATAAGAAACAAAATGGTGTATCTCTTTCTTGAAGTTAACCATCGAGATATATATCAACGATTATGAAATTAATCGAGACAGTGATACTGATGGAACAGCTAGGATGCGTCTGGACAATCTGGACTTTGCAGATGATCTCACTCTTCTATCTCACACGCAACAATAAATGCAAGAGAAAACAGCCAGTGTAGCAGCAGCCTCAGAAGCAGTAGGTCTTAACATACACAAATGGAAAAGCAAGAATTTCCAATACAACAATCATATTACACATGTTGGAGAAGCTTTGGAAAATGTAAAAACCTCCACATATATTGGCAAAATCATTGATCTGATGCATATGTAAAGGCGCGGATCGGCAAGGCAAGAGCAGCATATTTACAATTGAAGACCATCTGGAACTCAAGACAACTGTCAATCAACACCAAAGTCAGAATTTTCAATACAAATGTCAAGAAAGTTATACTGTATGGAGCGGAAACTTGAACAACTACGAAAGCCATCATCCAAAAGATACAAGTGTTTATTTCTTCGGATTTGTTGATCAGGCACTATCAGAAACAATATACTGTGGGGAAAAGACAAACCAGATCCCCGCGGAGGAAGAAATCAGGAAAAAGCGATGGAAGTGGATAGGACGCACATTGACGAAAGCACCCAACTACGTCACAAGGCAAGTCTGCACTTGGAATCCTCAAAGCCAGAGGAAAAGAGGAAGATCACAGAATAGATTATGCCGATAAATGAAGACAGATGTGAGGAGAATAAACAACAATTGGATAGAACTGAAAAGGAAGGCCCAGGACAAAGTGGGTTTGAGAATGCTAGTAGGCAGCGTCAGTAAGTAAGTGATGCTGATAATGTAGAATAAGTCAGAAATGAAGGAATTCGCTAATGAATTTAACTCCATAAAATATGTTTGAAAATATCACTACTACTTGACAAAACTGTATAGAAGGTATTCAAAAAAAATTGCTTGACAAATGTTCCAACAGAAAGCATCCCATATTCATGTACGATCATGCTATTTTCAAAGTGAATATAACAAGAAGTAACTTATCCCCCTTCCCATCAAACGAATACTAGTTCACTCATCAGTAATTTCTAAAAAAAAATCAATAAATGCTTACTTTTGCCGATGTTTTAATCCCATTCCAAATGCATAAATATATAATAATCCAAGTGAAAAGAAGACACAAAGCTAAATCCCATTTTACTGTTCCAATATTATGTATACCATCGGATATACTCAGTACACGATATCTGTTTAAAAGGAAAATATGTTAAAATATATGTGGATTTATGAAAACTTCAGAATAGTATGCAAGTCTAAAACTACATAAAATGATTGTATACTTACTTACTTACTTACCCACTCACTCACTCTCCACAAGACCCCTTCTGATAATAATCATCTGCTCACTAGTGACTGACTTCAAGAGATACTCTAGTGAGAAGTCGTTACCAGTGGAGTTCAACCAGGTCTGCTGTGAGATAGGAACTCACTGAAAACAATGGTGTACGGTGGCGCAACTTCGTGGATTGGTTGAAGTTAGACACTAACATCGTTGGATGACAGCCGGTTCACTGGTCTAGAGGTTAGGTATTCGTAAGCGAAACCGAAGGTCGTGGATTGGAATCCCACATGCGGGATTGTGGTTGTGTACTACTGAGGAGTGCTATACTAAGACGAAACGGCTGTCCAGTGCTTCTAGGTTTTCCATGGTGAATTCAACCAACAAATTACTACAGTCTTCATAAACCCTCATTCTGATAAATAAAAATATCTGTCTAAATGGAAACTCCTACTCTTCATAATATCTATTATTATACTGTCATATTTGATTCAGTGTGTAAAGATCTGATCATTACTCCTTAAAGATGCATATGATTTGAACATATCTAAAATTTATTCGATTTGAAAAAAGTTTCGGTGGGATTCCCTGTATTAATGTGAAGGGACTATACATACTATTTATATTGAGATGGTGGAGATTTGTAGCTCAAGTGGATGATTTTGATGGAGTTTTGTTCTCAGAGCCAATGAGAGATACAACCAAAACAAAGTAAACAATGACAGGTTTAAGGCCAACAAGAACCAATCAACATCAAGGTCTACAGGACAAGATGTGAACCATTCGAATACTTCACTTCTATCCGAAGTTGGTGCTGATGATGTCGTTGAGAAAAACGATGGAAGCTCCACGACTAAACCATCCTGCTCAGAGAACCAAACTCCATCAAAACTATTTATATTACTCATAATCATCAGAAGCGACTACAAGTTAGTATGACTAGTATTTCACTATCTATCCAATTCAGTATTATATTACAAACGATTAATTTTAAACGAATCAAATGATATTCATTTTCTTACTCCCAATATTCTGTAGTTGCATCAACTGCTATTAAGCTGATATTACTCATATGAGTAGTATTTTCAATTGTACTTGAATTTATCGGTTGATTAGTGAAAACTCGACATGCTGGTGTATTCCATGATTGATCACATCTTGTCCATGGTAATTGACTTGTGAATGATGAAAAAATAAAATGAAATGCCCATGCCATTATCACAGTGTAATAGCAATTGAGGAAGAAATTAATCAATGTACACGCATAGCCAATACCTTGAAAATAAAGAATGGAAATCTTATTAAATTAATGATTTACTATTTATTCGTAAGTGTAAGAGTGACTAAAATAAATGATCAATTAAGGTTACGTTATTAGAGAATTGATGTTATTTGGCTGTGAGATATGGCCGGTAAAGGTACAGGATATTCGTAGGCTGCTAGTATTCGAACATAAGAGTTCTCGAAGCATTGCTCTTATATCCTGGAACCGCCGAGTAAGTAATGCAGTTGTTAGGAAACGAGTACTAGGTGAGAACGGAAAATCAATTGATGAAGTAGTAAATTTTCATCAGTTGAGATGACTAGGACACGTGTTACGTTTGCTCAGTCACCGATTGTCCCGACGTGTGTTGTTTTATGGTGTAGGAGTAGGTTGGAAGAAAACTAGGGGCGGTCAGAACAAAACGTGGTACGAATTCATGAAGTCACTGACAAGTGGACTGAGCCATGCTTGCAGGTGTAAACTACCTGGTTGGGATCCACGAGACGATAGTAACCATTGGTTAGAGACCTCGAATAACATGACTGAAAGCCGTTTGCAATGGCGCAGGTGCATACACTCTTTGAGTTCTCCAAAATTCTAATCTTCTGAATTCTTCATGTCCCTTTTTTTCTCTTTCCAAATTTATTTCACTAGATTATACTCCTTGAATAACATCTTTAAACCCTAATCTTCCCAATTACTGTTTATACTCTTACTACCTCTGCCACTATGGAATTTGAGTGGATAACTGCATCTCTGTGCTAATGTGGTGTGGCAGCTCGAACTGATGTACGTAAGTAGGAAGTTCTACGTTGTTGCTGACTGACTATCATATGCATTATTCGTGACACATTCAGCCAGTAAATTTGCCTTTTTATTTTTCATTCTGGATAGTTGTTTTAATAAGAAAATAGTTAATGTATAACACACAGAGCATGGAAATATATACTTCATCTACTGTTTGCTTAGGTATGGTGTAATGCTTTAAGGTTTCATCAACAACTTACATCTTATAGGCCAAACTTACTTGAACAGTTTATGGGATTGAATGTCAACTTTAAGTGAACATGTATTTTATAGTAGTGATGAAATCATTTTAATGCATTAGCTATTCAACTACTCAAATACTTACAACTCATGCTTTATCGCAATACTTCTATCTTCATATTAAAGTGAATATGTTTTAAACTCAATCAAAGCAATTTAATAGTTGAATTTATGAGTCAATTAAAGTTAGACTGATAGATCCTTGGTACGAATCCCGCGAGTGGGATTGTGAACGAGCACTGCTGAAGAGTCCCATAATAGGACGAAATGACAATCCAGTGCTTCCAGGTTTTTCATGGTGGTCTAGTTTTAATAGAATCATGAATTCAACTAGTAAATTACTAATTGTTTCATCTGGACTACAAATGCCAACGTTTGTTTACATTTAGAGTTTAACGGTTTTTTTAGCGATTTAGTTTTCTACAGGATGGGGTCGCTAGCCCCATGCCCAACTCTCCTACTTTATCCGGGCTTGGGACCGGCAGTAGACCAAGAAGGGCTCCAGGCAGAGTTTTGTTTACATTTAATAATCATTTTATCAGGAAAGGAAGAATTGGATGGAACTAGAAAAGAAGGCCCAGGACAGAGTGGGTTGGGGAATGCTGGTCGGCGGCCTATGCTCCATTGGGAGTAACAGGCGTAAGTAAGTAAGTAAGTGAGTTATCAGGAAAGAATTTAAATCTTTGATTTGAAATTTACTAATTTGACTCTTCTGAATTTCATTCATTTCATTTCTCTATTTTCGCCTGTTACCTCCAATGGAGCATAGGTCACCAACCAGCACTCTGCGACCCACTCTGTCCTGGGCCTTCTTTTGTAGTTCTATCCAGTTGTTGTTTATTCTCCTTATATCTGTCTCCATTTCCCAGTCTAATGTGTTCTTTTGTCTTCCTCTTCTCCTTTATTTAGCATTGAGGATTCAAAGTGAGGACTTGCCTTGTGACGCAGTTCGGTGCTTTCCTCAATATGTGTCCTATCCACTTCCAGAGCTTCTTCCCGATTTCTCTCTCCACTGGAATCTGATTTTTTTTCTCCCACAGATTGTTTCTGATAGTGACTGGCCAACGGATCTGAAGTATTTTTAATAGACAACTGTTCTGAATTTACATAGAGATTATTCGACGCTTTACGTTACTTCAGTATTGTCGTGACTTTTACTTAAATATTATTGGAGTACTTGAAAAATGCTTTAACAAACTAACGATAATTAGAATTTATAGGTGAAGTGTTATGATTGAATGTAAGATTTCTTGAACTTATATATTCAAAATCTATGATGAATGACATCAGTGAATGTTTGTAAGGAGATATCAGATAAGTCTCATTTAAACTGTAATAGTGTAGTGTGTTTGTCAATACCAGGGAAGGTCTTCAACAGAGTTTTGCTGAACCGGATGAAGGATGCAGTAGACGCTCAACTTCGAGATCAACAACCTGGATTCCGTAAGGATCGGTCGTGCACAGACCAAATTGCAACACTACGGATCATCGTCGAACAATCGGTTGAGTGGAACTCGTCACTATACATCAACTTCATTGATTATGAAAAGGCATTTGACAGTGTAGATAGGAGGACATTATGGAAACTTCTTCGACACTACGGAATTCCTGAGAAGATTGTCAATATTATCCGGAACTCATACGACGGACTACAGTGCAAAGTAGTGCATGGAGGACAGCTGACAGATGCATTCCAAGTAAGGATCGGAGTCAGGCAATGCTGTCTACTCTCTCCCTTACTCTTTCTTTTGGTGGTCGACTGGATTATGAAGACTTCGAAATCTGAGAGAAAACACGGAATACAATGGACAGCTCAGAACCAATTAGACGATTTGGACTTCGCAGATGACCTAGCCCTCGTATCCAATACACACGAACAGATGCAGATAAAGACAGTTAGTGTAGCAGCAGTCTCTGCATCAGTAGGCCTCAGCATACACAAAGGGAAAACCAAGGTCCTCAAATTCAAAGCCGAGAACAGCAATCCAATCACTCTCGATGGCGAAACTCTGGAAGATGTAGAATCCTTCACATATCTGGGAAGCATCGTCGATGGACAGAGAGGTTCAGATGCAGACGTAAAGGCGAGGATTGGCAAAGCAAGGGTCGCATTCCTACAATTGAAGAACATATGCAACTCAAAACAACTTTCAACCAATATCAAAGTGAGAATCTTCAATACCAATGTCAAGGCAGTTCTACTGTATGGAGCTGAAACTTGGAGAACTACAACAACCACAATCAAGAAAGTACAGTATTTATAAATAGCTGTCTACGCAAGATACTCAACATCCATTGGCCGGATACCATCAGCAATAGCCTTTTGTGGGAGAGAACAAACCAGCTTATAGCTGAAGAGGAAATTAGGAAAAGACGATGGAAATGGATAGGACATACATTACGCAAATCGTCAAACTGCATCACGAGGCAAGCCCTAACTTAGAATCCTGAAGGGAAGCGGAAAAGAGGAAGGCCAAAGAACACATTACGTCGGATAATAGAAGCAGATATGAAAAGGATGAATTACAACTGGAAGGAGCTGGAAAGGATTGCCCAGGACAGGGTTGGATGGAGAATGCTGGTGAGCGGCCTATGCTCCTTCACGAGGAGTAACAGGCGTAAGTAAGTAAGTAAGTAAGTAAGTAAGTAAGTAAGTGTAGTGTGTGCTACTAATGTTGACAGATATAAGTAGTATGTATCACCAGTGGAAAGTGAAATGTTTGGTGGCTGAAAGTTAACAAGATCGAAGAAAATAGAGAATGATTGATGTGGAAACAAAGGAACTACAACAGTACTCTGTTCTTTCGGTTATCTTGTATCATCTAACTGAGTAGGTTGTATTTTTGTTGTAGACTAATGTTGTCATATGGTTACGACTAATTGTTAAACCAAAAAGACATAATGAAAACTGTTAGCTTATACAAGAAACGTTATTTAGTCTGTTGAAAAATGTTTTCCTAAGTTTATTCTATTGAATTAATTATATTAAGTATTAGGGATTGGTTTCAAAAAATGATAGATATTTCCTTATAGGATTTGAATGACTTGGAATCAATGTCTTTACAAAATACACGAAATTGAACGACACATCCACCATTGTCGTTAATAAGTTATCTCACTACACACTCGAATGAACGCTGATAGGTCGTGGGTTCAAATATTGCGAGGTGGGATCGTGGATGCTCACTGCTTAGGAGTCCAACAATGGGACGAAACTGCCTTCCAGTGTTTCCAGATTTTCCATGGTAGTTTAGCTTCAATTGACTCATGAGCTCAACTATTGAAATTACTACAATCTCCACGAAACCTTTTCTGAGAATAAATACAGGCAATGCGACTAACAAAATAAATCACATTGTCTTAGTATTCGAGATAAACTGTTCCCATCAAAGCTTTACAGACTCCTTTGAGCAATTTAAAAACAAATATAGAAACAAAGCTAATCCCTGGAAATACTTGCTTAAATCTTAGTCGACAGAGAAAATAGTCATCTATGAAATTATTAAAACATGTATATTATACTAGTCAGTTAAAGGAGTGCTATGGGCACTTTTTTAACTGCAAAATCGTGCATGGAGGACAGTTGACAGACTCGTTCGAAGTAAAGACCGGTGTCAGACAAGGTTGCTTACTCTCATCCTTTCTCTTTCTCCTGGTGATCGACTGGATCATGAAGTCGTCAACTTCTGAAGGGAAGCACGGGATGCAGTGGACATCTAGGATGCAGTTGGACGATCTAGACTTCGCAGATGAACTGGCCCTTCTGTCCCAAACGCAACAGCAAATGCAGGAGAAGACGACCAGTGTAGCAGCAGCCTCAGCAGCAGTAGGTCTCAATATACACAAAGGGATAAGCAAGATTCTACTATACAACACAGCATGCAACAATCCAATCACAATTGACGGAGATGATTTGGAAGATGTAAAAACCTTTACATATTTGGGCAGCATCATTGATGAACACGGTGGATCTGATGCAGATGTGAAGGTGCGGATCGGCAAAGTAAGAGCAGCACATTTACAAGTGAAGAACATCTGGAACTCAAAGCAACTGTCAACCAACACCAAAGTCAGAATTTTCAATACAAATATCAAGACATTTCTACTGTATGAGGTGGAAACCTGGAGAACTACGAAAGCCATCATGCAGAAAATACAGGTGTTTATTAACAGTTGTCTACGCAAAATACTTTGAATCCGTTGGCCAGACACTATTAGCAACAACCTACTTACTATGGGAGAGAACAAACCAGATTTCAGTGGAGGAAGAAATGAGGAAGAATCGCTGGAAGTGGATAGAACAAAATGCACCACGGAGCAAGCCCTCATATGGAGTACTCAAGGTCAAAGGAAAAGAGGAATAGCAAAGAACACATTACGCCGAGAAATTGAGATAGATACGAGGAAAATGAACAAGAATTGGATGGAACTAGAAAAGAAGGTCCAGGACAGAGAAGGTTGTAGAACGCTGGTCGGCGGCCTATGCTCCATTAGGAGTAACAGGCGTAAGTAAATAAGCAAGTTAAAGGAAAATGAAATAAACACAATCTTGGAAATTAATAAAGACAAAGAAATAGAGTAATTCAGATGAAGTTGATAGCTCCATCAGGTTTAATTTGTTCATACATCAATACCAATGAAATCCATTCTGCACAATCACAATGTCATCAACTACACTATACACTTCACTTCACAAATACCTGTTGGTCCATATGCGCACGACTCTATGTGCAATTCAACACTGAAGAGTTGTAATTATTATCGTGTTGGTGTTTATTGTCATGGTTTTGGTGGTATTGATATTAATAGTGGTAATGGTTGTGTTATTGTGTAGGTGACAGTGAGTCGACGATTTTGCGCATATGAACGTGTCTGCGTGTACACTGAGAGATATGTGGATAGATGCAATGTTGTGAGTAATAATGCAATAAATAGTTGTATTTCGAATTAAGTAGTATGAGGTGTGTTATTTGTGTGTAGTAGACTTCAAGTGATTTTTGAATAAAGACAAAGAAATAGAGTGATTCAAATGGAGTTGATGGCTTTATCAGATTTAATTGGGGAATGATGTTACTATGAATATGTTGACATTTTCATGTTTTTATTCATAGAACGATAAAATTAATCGTATAACCTATTCAGATGTGTTTCTCAAAAGTGTACAACTCTACGTTGTACAAATTATAAAAGAGCCTAATCAGAGATATTGTGATTGCTGTTACTATGCAGCGTAAAGCATGAACATTATTCAGACTATCGATTGATTGAACTGCTAAAATCTCAGTCAGTCAGTTACAACGTAGGACTGCTAACTTCTAGCTAACGATCACTTAATATGTAATCTTCAGGATCGATCAAGAAATAAGATATGGAAACTTGTTGAAATACTTTGTGCTGTGAATTCTAAATTGTACCAAAACTATAATACTGAAAGAAGCCACCAATAATAATAATAATAATATATCTCTGTTAGAAATGCTAGGTTAACTACTTAACAGAATTCCTGCTTATTTATGTTTCAATCAAAATCAAAGATGACATTTTTAAAGTATACAGAGATTCGTTTAGTCTCATGTTGATTGTGACCATCTTCTAAGAGTAACTTTCTATTTCATAGTCCAATTTCACTTGTGAACACATAAAGTTGAATCCTATACAAAGATGGATAGTGGCTAGCAGTGAAATCAAGGATGCGCATTTCGTACTATCTAGGACTCTTCAGCTGGATGTACCTGCATCAGCAGAGTTGACGTTCACTCTGGGGTTCGAACTCAATACAGTTCGCTTGAAACGCCATCGCGTTATCCACTTTAGCTACTAAGTCCTATTTATCGAGGCTATATCGGGGCAATACGCACAATATGCACATATGCCAATAAGAGACTGATCAAATGCAGTCCTAAACATCAATAGGAAGTTTCAAACAAACAATATTAAGTGTATATAAAGTTGAATTGTATTTACTGCCTTAATTCTACAAACATATCAAAGTTTATAACTATTATTATGATGACTATGGCCTAAGCTCAGTTTATTCCACTTAATCCTTTATGAATCAATATCAATATCATTCATAAAATTATTAAAGTTTACCTTGAAACAATGGACAGATATTCCAAGCAGCAATAACTCCACGACGTGTTACTTGTCCAACAGTTACTTCTAATAGAAATAATGGTATACCAGCTAAGAATACACTGATGAAGTAAGGGATAAGGAAAGCACCTGAGCAAAACCAGAACATAATGGGAAATAGAATCAAGTTCATTTTCTTTAAAATAACTTTTGAATGAATATTATAACTTATTCATTTCTAGAAACTAAGAGTTCATTTAACTGTCATAAAATTATTTAAAAATTTACTAATATTGAGTGTGTGCTACTGATGTCGATAGATATAAGTAGTATGTACCATCAATCGAAAGTGTAATGCCTGGTGGTAGAACGTTAAGAAGATCGAAGAGAAGAGAACGAGAACAAGGAATGATTGGTGTGGAAACGAAGGAACAATGAAGTGTTAGACAATTGAATGAAATTTTGCAAATTAAGCATTTACTGTGAAGCACCCAACTGAGTCACAAGACAAGTCCTCTGTTATAACTTGTGACGCCGATTAGAGAGTAGTGACTTATCAATCGGAACAATGACGCGTAAACCAGTATGAGCAGCCTAGAATTCTGTTTGGTCCTGCTTTCCGCCTAGCCCAACCAGTTAAGTCTAGAACACCAGTCTCAGCCTCTGCAATATGAACCCTTATATTTCGAACATTCTGAGTTTATATACCAATCAAACAGACCACAACGTACCAATAAAATATGAAATAACATTTGTACAAGAATTAGCCAGATGTGGCTGGGAATGTGGGAGGTAGTAATTAATATACTGGGTATAACTCAAGAATGGCAAAACGTACAATAATAGTTTATGGGTCAAAATAAAGCTTATAATAAGAGGAATGTGAATACGCATAGTTTAGTTACTTAATAATTATACGATAGAAATGTATGTTTAGTATTGGTCCATTAATAGATCCCAAAAGTTACTATTCATCATTCTTGTCGGGACATAACATCCTCACAGATTTGCACAGATATGCATCGGTTCAAGTTGCCATACCTCATTAGAACAACAAGATGAACACCAGATTCATAGAGGTAGTCACTTCAATGATAGTAATATATAAAAGAAAGTTTACATGTTAGGATATAATACAGAAAGGAAAACAGCAAACTAGAATACATATTCATACAGCATATGAATAGGCATATATGATTTCACAATCATTATTCTTATGTTTCAGCTGTTTACATGGTTATATTCTTATCAACTCGTAGTCTTTTATAACTTGCTCACAGTCGAACGTATTGTTTTTTAAACTGATTGGACAGTTAAACTTAGATCACATTAGTTATAAAACATGTTCACAACACAGTGTCGTCACATTCACTCAAGCATATGTTCCAAACAATCTCTCACTATGTATGACTAATACAGTAATTCATAAAGGAAGCTGAACTCATCAGATGCTTATTAACTACTTTGAAATGTTTAAAACTTGAAAAGCTTAATATCAATCACATTAGATCTTAAAACTACAACTACATGTTCACTATCAACCAGATGATTAGAAACCATACAACTTTAAATGATATGCAGTTTTAGTGTGAAGTTTTATAGAATAATTTTGGACATATGAATGTGTAAGGTGGTAGTTAGAAAAAAATCTACAAAAATCCCTGCACTTAAGTTGTGTGCTACTCGTCAGCAAGGTGTATATATTGTCTTGATGGGACTGATGTCCCCATTAACCAACACCTTATATCACAACATAGTGCATGCGATAATGGTTAAATTGCAACTTGATCGATAAAATGTGATGAGCACTAAAATGAATTTTTTCCATACATGGCATTGTTTGCTACTTAGAAACCGATAAATAGTAAAACTATGAATATGTGATAATCATATAATTATTCGATCTAATCACTTTCAGTATTCATTTATTTTAACACATAGATATTGGTACAAAGAGGCATCAAATACATAAGCGCCACACAAATCTCATTTGATAAATGTGAAGGCTGTGATACTGCGCGGGTGCCCAGACCGACGCAGGTGATTTACTTTGGGGGGTCACACCCCGAGCTTGTGACCTAAAGGTCTGATCCACAAGGCAGTGGAGAATCGTGAGTAGATGCAGTCCCATGGTAGCCGGTGACCGAAAATTGGTTCATACGCCATTTGTTCCCTCAGGATACTGGAGCCCATGTGCACCATTGATTTGGAATCCGGTTAAAGTGCCGGACATTCGCTTTTCGTCCTCTCATTTTCGTAAACAACACCCCCGCCACGAGAAGGCAATGAGTAGGACTTCCCTGGCAGAGGCTATATACGCGTGGCCGTGTGAGAGCGTTTTGAGAGCGCGAACGGACTCTCCCGACTCACGGCCGTACCAGGGCGTTTTGAGGCATCACTTTCAGTAATTCCGTTCAACACATGAAAGCGACCAGATGATCATATATAGCATCTAATTGCCCTGATACGGCCGAGAGCGGGGAGAGTCAGCTCTCCCTTGAAAAATGCCCTCACATGGCCACGTGCATACAACTACTGCCATGTCATTACTGTTCTTTGCCAAATTAAGATGACAGAAAGCGAATATTAGGCACTTTAACCGGGTTGTTGGACACGGAGTGTCCACCTAGGGTAGTTGGATATCCCTAATTCCAAAACAATGGTGTACATGGGCTACAAGATCCTGAGGGAACAAATGGAGTCTGAAACAATCGTTGATGACTGGCCTCCATGAGACCGCGTCTCCTTACGTTGCTCTACTGCCTTGTAGATTAGATTTTTAGGTCAAAGGCTTCGGTTGTGACTCTTTAAGAAAACAACCTGTTTCGGTTTAGGCACCTGGATAGTACCCCATCCCTCACGCAAATCGAATGAGTTATCTGGCGCATATCTATTTGGTGAACCTTTTTATCAATATTCCTGGGTTTCAGTAAATAAATAAAGATCATGTATAACTAATTTTAGAAACGAATGATCTATGGGTTGGTGAATGCTGGTCGGGGTGCCTATGCTCCATTGAGAGTAACCGGAATAAATAAGTAAGTAATTTGTGAGATAAAATTAACACATTTTTCAAGAGAAAAAATAATATCAAAATGGGTTTTGTGGAGATTTTTAGAAATTTCACTGGTTGAACTCATGAGTGAATTGAAGCTAGACCACCATAGAAAACCTGGAAGCACTTGACGGCCGTTTCGTCCTGGTACGGGACTCCTCAGCAGTGCGCATCCATGATTTCAACCAGTGAAATTTCTAAAAAATCTCCACAAAACCCATTTTGATAAGTATAATCACCTGCTAACTAGTGACTGACTTCAAAAGATACTCCTGGAGTTCTAGTGAGAAGTCGTTACCTGTGGAGTTCGACCAGGTCGGTTGTGACATAGGAACTCACTGAAGACAATGGTGTACGGTGGCGCAACTTCGTGGATTGGTTGAATTTAGACATTAAAACCGTTGGATGTTGGCTCAATGGTCTAGTTGGTTAAGCGCCTGGTGCGAGACCGATAGGCCCTGGGTTCGAATCTAGTGAGGTGCCGGATCGTGGATGCACACTTCCGAGGAGTCACATACTGGGAAGAGAAGGCCGTCCAGTGCTTGCAGGTTTTCCATAGTGGTCTAGCTTCAATTGATTCATGATTTCAACCAATGAAAAAATAATATATGAACTCACCGCCACCATTCTTATAACATAAATATGGAAATCTCCATACATTACCAAGTCCAATTGAAAATCCTAAACATGCAATAAGAAAATCAATTTTTCCTTTCCAATAATCTCGTTTTATTAATTTTTCTTCTGTTATATGATTTGAAAGTTTATCAACTATTTCAATAGATTGTACCTCTAATGTATATAGTTCATTAGGATTATGATTATGATGATGATTATCCATTGATAGATGTTCACAAGATGACATAATTAATTGTTGTTAAGGGGGATTTCTAGAAGTTTAGATTCATTTCTATTTAGATAATTCGATCAAATTTGATGTATGCTGAAGTAAAGAAATCTTTTTTTTTTGTTTTTTTGATTGTTGAAAGAAAAAAAGAAAAAAAAAGAAAAAAAATCAAACATGAGCGAATATTTTTCGATTAGAAACAAAATGTTTATATATGTCTATCATACAACACTTGCACCACCACCACCAACACCACCACCACAACAACAACCAAAGAAAAAATCAATAAACATGGTAATGTCATGTTATGTAATATATTGACCAATTAAATCATAACTAATTAACTAACTTCTTAGCTCAGCAACCAGTAGAAGTTATCACCATTATTATTATTATTATTATTATTATTATTATTATTATTATTATTATTATTATTATTATTATTATTATTGACTAATAACATTCATCAAGTGATAATATTGTTTCTATGTACAGACCCATATCTATATAGAATGTTCATGAAGCTGATCATTAAAATATGGAATTAAAAAGGATTATATTTCTTCTTAGCTTATTTTTCATTTCTAGTTGACCGAATGTCAGTGATATACTGTCTAACCATTGACTTCTATCGATTAAATTGTTATGTAATGATTGAATTCAATGACCTAACCTTATAGTTGATTTGATTTGTTCTCTGATAATTGAATGATTAATTGACTTTTATATATATATTAATGATTATATAACATTCGTTATCATCCAATGATTAAGAAATGAATGTATATGTATATCAGTCATACAGAAGATCAATCATTTCATAAACACCTCACTGGGAATGTCTTCAAGTGTGAAATGGTAACTACAAACAAAATACTTTCTTTAAGTTAAGATAAATTGGTCAACAAATTACTTCGATGATCCTTGGTTCATGACATTCCCATCTTATAGGTGCTTTTTGTAGTTGTTTGGCTATCATCAGTGCAACTGCTTATATTTGTACAGCATTTTCTTCCTCATAGCCGGAGTATTAAAGAAGCTCTCCCGAACCTCATCTTTTTTTTCAATCTGCATTCAATGTGATTCACTTATTTCAAGCACCTCCAGGTTGTAATTTTTCATATCTACAGCAACTTGGATGAATCTCTCGGCCTCCAACTTTGTACGAAAGTTCTATGTACAAAAATTAATGGTTTCTCTGGTTGTCAGAAGGGGCATCAGACTCGTGACTTCTGAAGAAACTTAGCTTTCATTATGTGACGTCATAACTTTTCTAAATGAAGAGTTTAAATGATTCGAATTATTTTTTTCTAGTTAGCATTTTTTAGCGAGTCAGTTTTCTACGAGATGGAGTCGCTAACCCTATACCCAACCTTCCCCTTTTATCTGGGCTTGGGACCGGCAATAGCCCCAGAGGGACTTTAGGCGGAGTTTCGACATCACAGTTGATACAAATTATTTTGTAGATGATATCGGACTTGTCTTATTCCGCTCTTGTATCTTTTGGTTTACATGAAATGGATTGGAATCACTGTTTCGGTTTTTGAGTGACAATGATCTCAAAGCCTTTTTAAGATCTTTGTAAAATTTCCACAGTTGTTTTCACAGATGGTAGGTTCATCCTTTTCCTAGTTCCTGAGGTTGATATAGTGATAGTAATTTCAGCTACAAGAAACATTTCGATAAAATTTCTCGGATAATTATTTATACGGAGGACAGACAGAAATGCGCTTCTCCAATTTTATGCACAGTGAGAGTGCTGCGGTGTGTTACGGCTCGTTTTCATGGTGTCTGCATAAAAATCTTTTTGTCTACTGTTTGGTTGTCTCTGTTGTAATTTAGTATTTGATCACTATTGCTCGGTCACCAGAACAGACTGATTTACGACTAATGGAATGACTAAGAACCTCACTTCTACATAAAGTAGGCACGGATGATATTGTCCACTACGGCAGTAAAAGCTCTGCAGACAAACCTAGCTCGGAGGAATCACCGATACCAAAGTCTGTAATTGAATGTCAGCCTTCATGTTCACATGGAGACGATGAACTATGGCCCATCAATTCGACATCATTTCTAGTTTCCCTAGTTATACGGATAAATTAGTTATCATTAAATGCATGAGTCATAGTCAGACTACACAAAGTATTAGCTGGATTGTGTCATTACAAGACAGTTCGAACTCGACTGGATGGCTCAACCATAACTTACTTGTTTAAGAAATGGAGATGTTTTAGGGGATATTAGATCTCCAGAAACCACTCATTTTTGTAATTTTATTTTGAAAACTTCAATTTCTAACTTTCGCACCGAAAGAGCACACTTTTACCTTCAGTTTGTACTTCCCAGTCATTGGTTCGTTTCCTCTTTAAATGTGTTACTTTGTGACGTTTTCCAAGGAGATTTTTGTACTGTATATATATACTCATGAGTTGTGTGCTTGTTCGTTCGTGCTTAGGGAATATACATTTCTCGCGAATGATTCAGTTCTTCTCCATCTAGTTGGCAGTGCTGGGGCTCAGCGGAATAGTTTAGCTTGTCCTGTTGTTGTGTTGCCGGCTTTCGTTTCGATCTCCGGTTTTCGGTGATATCATAATCTGTCCAAAGGTAGCAGATGTACTTTTGAAAAGATTCGAAATTAACTGTTGAGCAATCCCGTATTCTCTACCACTTCCTCTTGCTTCTAGTGGTCGACTAAATTATGAAGACCGCGACATCTGACGAGAAGCACGGAATAAGGTGGACAGCTTCGGATCAATTAGAAGATTTGGACTTTGCAAATGACCTTGTGGAGGCCCGTAGTTTGATTTTGTCCTCGTTTAGATCGACGACATTCGTTGATGGGCTCACCATTTTAGTGGCCCATAGATCTGACTCCAAGATCGTACGAATGATTGTTATCGCTTATTCTCGTAAATCATCGTCGACTTAAATCACGTCATCCAATAACGGAATTAAATAAGTCGAATAACGAGAATTGACTTGTGAATACATATATTTTATACATGAAGCGAATGAAACACAGCAAAGCAAAATGACACGTATGGAAGATGGCTAGGAAGCCAACTCCATTTTAGTCAAGCGTTACTCAATATTTATAGTCAGACAAAATAAAGCTACAGACATGTGATTAATGGAATAAGAAGGGCACACACATATACGCTCATATAAAACAGTCTAGATTGATAAGCGAATAAATAACAAGGTCAAAGTATGGCTCGGGTAGAATGAATAAAATGGGATGTCCGAAAGCTAGGATAAGGTATATGGGCTTGGCATAATAACTGACACTACAACCTGGCTTCTTTATCCCATACACATCAAATCCAGGTCAACACAATCAACGTAGCGGAAGTCTCTACATCAGTAGGTCTCAATATTCTTAATTACAACTCACAGAACATCAACCAACTCAATCGCATATCATGGAAAAACTGAAGAATAGGCGGAAACTCTCACGAACCTGGACTGTAGCGTCATCGATGAAGAAGGAAGATCTGACGCAAACGTAAAAAAATAGGATTGGAATAGTAATCACAGCATTCCTACAAATGAAAAACATATTCAACTGAAAACAACTGTCTGTAAGCCAACATCAAAGTCATAATCTTCAATACAAACATCAAAACAGTCCTATTGTACGGAGTTGAAACTTCGAGAACAACCACAACAATCATTTGAGACCCTATTACACTTCTTCCAAGTCATTCCTTATTTAACCAGAATTATTTAATTAACAGATTCACAAATAACGTTCATATTTATTGATTTTTGTCTTATTGAGTAATATAAAACCACTTGAAGTCCATTTGCACGTATCTAACCACTTTATTGTTTTGTTTGTTTTGAACCAACGTTTACTTAATCTATAAGTTAAGATATAAAACATGAATTATAAGAGTATTACTTAATGTATAATGGAGAAAGTTCAGGCGTTCTATTATAATCATTAAGCATCTTTCGTATTCATGTCTGATTAGTTCTTTTCTTAGCAAGATATTGTCTACGTTATAAAGTTGCTAACTTTATGCCCAACCCTCCTCTTTTAATTGGGTTTAGGATCAGTAATAATTCTAAAAAAGATACAACTGGAGTTTTCATATTATTCATTAGGGTTTGTTTTTCTTTAGTAAATAATACGTTCAATGTATTTCAACTGGAAGTACATTTTATTTAATTCAAAAGTACATTCAATGGTGTACAACTCTTGATTTATATTTTCAATGGTTAAGATCATGAGTCAGTTGAAGCCAGACCATCATGGAAAACCTGGAAGCACTGGACGGCCGTTTCGTCCTATTGTGGGACTCCTCAGCAGTGCGCATCCACGACCTCGCCCCCTGCGAGATTCGGACCCAGGACCTAATGGTTTCGCGTCCGAGCACTTAAACACTAGACCACTGATCCGGCATCCAACGGTGTTAACGTCTAACTTCAACTAATCCACGAAATTGAGCGACACATTCACCATTGTCTTCATTGAGTTACTATTTCACAACAGACCTGGTTGAACACTGGTCACTACTTCTCACTAGAACTCCAGGTTATACCTCGTGAAGCCAGTCACTAGTGAGCATATGTTAATTGATATCAGATGGGTTTTTGTGGAGATTGTAGTATTGGAGTTCAACCGGGTCTTCCGTGAGATAGTAACTCACTGTAGACATTAGTGGACGATGTCTCAATTTCAGTATTATTATTATTATTATTATTATTATTATTATTATTATTATTATTATTATTATTATTATTAATGGCTTTATTCAATATTATATTTTGGTACAATATAGAATTCTCAGCATGGACTGGTTGAAGTTAGACATTAATACCGTTGGATGCTATCTCAGTGCTCTAGAGGTTAAATGCTTGCCCATGAGACCTCGGATCGTCAGTTCGAATCTCGTATGTGGGATTGTGGTTGTGCATTGCTTAAGAGTCCCATACTACGACGAAACGGTCGTCGAATGCTTTCAAGTTTTCCACGGTGATCTAGCTTTAATTAACTCATGAAATCAACTATTAAAAGTAGTGAATCTGTCAAAAAAATAAAAAAAGATTATGACTATCGTATTCAGTAATTTACAGATCAAAGCAAACATCAATTCAGTGTACATAAACCTTTCTTAACCAAATGGTTCCGTTTAAAAGTAAGATTAGTTATAATATTACATTTAATCAAAGATATACATCAGTACTTCAGTTATACTATACCTAAAATATGTTAATTGCACTCGCTCAAACACCAGTGACTTACCATGATCTCTGGTGTCAATTAAATTTCTTTGAGAGTACATTATATGCACACAATAAACTGTATGCTAATAATAAAAGATTATTTATTCAGTAGTTGAACTCATGAATCAATTGATGCTAAACCACCATGGAAAACCTAAAAGCACTGGTCGGCTGTTTCGTCCTAGTATAGAACTTTTCAGTAGTGCGCATCCACGATGCTGCCTTGCGAGATTCGAACCCAGGATCTATCAGTCTCGTGCTCCAACATTTAACCTCTAGACCATTGACCCGACATTATTTATTTATTTTGATTAGAATTTGATACAGATTATGTAATCATAATTTATATTTGTTAAACGAATTAATGAAGATAATATCATGTGAATGATCTTTATTTCTTCGACACAAAGACAATCAATCACATAAAGTTGTATATTTCAGTTGTAAGTTTACATATTGTTGTTCACAATCTGTTTCCATGTTGCTAAGCTAACTAATGATTACCTAGTCCTTTTTGTCTCATACAATCAAACTGACCTATAAGATAGAGATGAATGGGAGATTTATCCTCTTTTATTCAGTTATCATTTATTTTCGTCTAATTGATATTCCATATAGAATGTTTCATTAAAAGAGAAAGTTTCGTTATCATTACTGACCTTATAAATAAAAACGGTAAATCTTTATCTACGTTATATGTGAACACTTATGAAGAATATTTGTCAATTTCAAACATTGATGTGTACTAGGATGATCATTACCATATAAATACACATGTGAAATAAGTAACTGACCTGCTATAGTGTTAGTAGTAGTAGTAGTGTGGTGTGTGCTACTTATATTGACATAAGTAGTATATGATGTTAGTCGTGAACAGAAGATCTGACAGCAGAGAGACAAGAGGATCGAACAATAAAGAATGGAAACAGGATGTAATTTGTATCAGAATGCAAGAACAATTGGTGGACATTTTGCAAATCAAGCATTTACTTTATGATTGTTAGATTTTATTAACAAGTCCGGTAATTTCGTGTTGAATACATTCTATTGTTCCCGCTGGTGCTCTTGTTCACTACAGTAGTAGTCGAAGCCGTAGTCGTAGTCGTAGTAGTAGTAGTATTTCCATTTTCTTTGTACTATCCCTTTCAAGAATGCTGATCTTCTCGATATCAATATTTTACGGCAAGACTGTTAAGATCATTCTTTAATTGTATTCTTATGTAAATGTCATGTACAGTTAGACAGTATGGATCGACATGACAAGGGGAAAAAGGTTCATTCTAACATCGATCTATTTGATATGAATACTTTTCCTCTTCAAATAAAAAGAAATACTTAATTGATAGAAACTATCAGATTAATATATATATAGATAGATTTTTTCTGTAAAGTTGATCTTTATATGACGATGATAGTTACCTTGGTAAAACTGATCAAGAATCAAGTGTTTGTAGATGAGGCCAGCTTAAAATGGTAAGGAGATATTTGTTAATAATCTCAAGATATCACAAGATCTAGATTTAGAAGTTTCTATAAATCACTCTTAACTATCTTTCAATTTCTGATTCCAATTCCAGACGCATTGTGTTCCTTGGTCTTCCTCTTTCTTTTTTTTCGTTCAGTATTCCGAGTTAAGACTTGTCTCGTGATGCAGTCTGATTATTTTCATAGTATATGTACTGTCAACCTCGAACGCGTTTTCCTAATTTACTCTTCATTTGGAAGCTGATTTATTCTCTCCCATAGGAGGTTCTTACTGATGGTATCCTGTCAACAATGGACATTGGGTATCTTGAAGAGACAATTATTAGAAATACATGTACTTACTTGATGATGAATGTAGTAGTTCTCTACGTTTCAGCTCTGCACAATCAAACTGTCTTGGCGTCCGTACTGAAGATTATGACTTTGATTTTGGCTTACAGACAGTTGTTTTCAGTTGAATATGTTGTTCATTTGTATGAATGCTGTGATTACTATTCCAATCCTAGCTTTTACGTATGCAACATATTCTCCTTGTTTATCGATTATGCTGGTGTCCAGATTCGTGAGAGTTTCCACCTGTTCCTGAGTTTTTCCATGAAATGTGATTGAGTTTGTTGGTGTTTTGTAAGTTGGAATTGAGGATGTTGGTTTTTTCTTTGTGTATGTTGAAACCCGTTGATGCAGAGACTTCTGCTACACTGATTGTGTTGACCCGCATTTGTTGGTATGTATGAGGAAGAAGGACTAAGGTATCCTAATAGTCGAAATCGTCTAGTTGCATGCAATCTGTTCATTATCTCCGTGCCTCCCCTCAGATGTGTAGGTCTTCATAATCCAGTAGACCACTATAAGAAAAGAAAAGGTAGAGGATTAGCAGCCTTGTCTGACTCAGGTTCTCACTTGAAATGTGTCTGCTAGCTATCTTCCATGCACCCCTTTTAAGTGTAGTCTGTCGTATGAATTCGGTATGATGTTGACGATTTTCTCAGCTACCCATTACAGAGTGTTGATGATGATTGCATAAGATCCTCCTATCCAGAGTCAAACGCTTTCTCATAGTCAAGAAATTTGATGTATAGTGACAAGTTCCATTCAATTTATTGTTCAACGATTATCCGTAGTGTGGTGATTTGGTCTGTGCACGAACGATCCTTACGAAATCCGGTTTTTTGATCTGGAGGTTGTTGTCTACTGAATCTTTCATCTTTTATCCCGATCTCCTTTCTTTGGTATCTTGATGAGGTATATTTCTTTTCTGTCTGTCTGTGGCACTTGTTTCTCTTCCTAAATCATCTTGAATAGAACATGGAGCATGTTTGCAGTTACTTCTGTGTGTGACTTCAGTGCTTCAGGTATTATGTCTTCAGGGTCTGCTGCTTCCCCACTCTTAATTTTTCTAATAACCACAATTGATTTGTTCGGCCGTTGGTGGAGTGACATCTATGAGAAGGTCTAAAGGTGTTGCTTCAATGTTCGGTGGATTCAGTGGAGGTTGTTTATTCAAGAGTTCCTCAAGGTGTTGCACCCATTTATTCTGCTGTCCCCGGATTTTAGTGATTGCCTTGTTTTCTTTATCCTTGACCGGTCTCTCTAATTTACTATATTCCCCAGCTAGTTTCTTCGTTGTGTCATTGAATTGTTTCACATCTGTTGCAGCTTTTTCCTATGTCGTTGCTAGTTCTTCCACATATTTCTGCTTTTCGGTTCTAATGCTCTCCTTCACTTGCTTTTTTGCTTTTGTGTATTCAGCTTGTGCCTTGGCTTTCTCTGTTCTTGTTCGGCTGTTGTTAATTGTTGTCCTCTTGTTTTTCCTTTCATGAATCTTGTTCAGGGCTTTGATAGAGATATATCACTTATGAAGATGCTTCTCGCGGTTCAAAACCTCCTGACATGTGGAAGTTAATGCTTCTTTAATTCGCTTTTAGTTGTGCTCTGTAATAGCTTATTCTCATTGTATTTTACAGATTGAATATTATTTATATACAGGCAAGTCGAGTAGCGTTTACTGCTTAATCCATGTTCCGTTTGATTGTTTTCCTTTAAACACGTTTTACGAGAGAGTTATCCCACTTAAGACCAGGGTAAATAATGATAGTGTTTTTCAGAGGAAAACTTAAGTAAACACCAAAAATAATGTTGAACAGTTCAGAAATCAAGAAAACTAAAATTCTAGATAAAGACTTGATGACTAGAGAATATCAAGATGATAAGGCATCTAGAGTATCATATAGCGTTATTAGTAGTAAAAGTCGTTCAAACATACATTTACTATAACAGTAACCAAGCAAAAGATGCTCGTGATAATTAGTTCATGTTGAAGTTTGATAATTGTGTAAGAAGTACAAAAAGTGCAACAGAAAGGCTAAATGCTGAAACATCCTCAAAAACACAGTCAGTAAAACATTTAAAAGGAACCAATTAATGCAATTTATTCATAATTACATAATACCTATTTCAGTCAGAATGAAACCTGATTGAATTTTAGCCGACACTATAATTTATGGACGAACCAATCACTTATATGATCATAAGTCTTGGATTGTGGCACGAAATTCACCCATCCATTTAGATAAATAGAGTTTTGGTATTATAGCTGATGTCAGTTCGTGATGAAAACCCTAATTCAAATTCCTAACCTTAACCATCAACTGTAAATCTTAATTCGAATTCCTCATACTGGTTTATAACCCTTATTTAGTCCTAGTTATTAGGTGAACATCGTCAAGGTCATTGTGGCGTCACTCAAAGGTCGTCTAAAAATTATAAAACAAATGAATTTTATATCCAAAATTTGCTGAATTCAGGTAAAAACCAGTCTGTTATGAGATAAGTATTGTCAACGCAAATGGATAATAGTAAAGCAACAATAACTTATACTGTCATATTACCACCATCCATATATACTGATATATATGAATCTTATTTATTTATTTGAACAAATAATAAGTGGTACGAAGGGGCACCAGACAATAACGATGAGAATGTGAAGCGATAGAGAGTGTAATGTGCGAATAAGAAAAATAAGAACAATAACGAACGGAAATTAGTGTATGATAGTGACATAATTATAATGGAAGAAGCAGTTCAGTTAGAATAGGTACAACCAGAAAGAATTCTACCGGTTAAAGAAGTGACGTCCATTTTTTATGAAGAACGTAAAATAAAGTTACAGCAGGATCGTTAATCTGAGCTATATCTGATAATGCCTTAAGCCACTGTGTTGCAACATCTCTAGGATCCCAACCACGGAGTCGTGAAGGATCAACAGAAGCTAGTCCGGTATAGCTTTATTTTATACCACGACATAATATCATACACTGACCACCTCTCCGCTTTTTTCAACCAGTCCCAGCATCGGAAACTAATGTACGACGTGGAATTCTTTGGGACAACATTCGCAGAACACGTCCAACACACCGAAGTTTCAAGATAGTGTGTGTGTGTGTGTAAAATGATTTCGTGAAGAATAATCTCTATTCCAATGTGAAACGAAAATTAAATATTTTTTCAGAAGGGATTTCTGGAGATTTTAGAAATTTCACTAGTTGAAATCATGAGTCAATTAAAGCTAGAACACCATGGAAGACCTGAAAGCACTGGATGGCCGTTTCGTTCTAGTATGGGACTCCTCAGCAGAGCACATCGACGGTCCCGCACCCTGCGAGACTCGAACACAGGACCTATCAGTCTCGCACTAGGCGCTTAACCAACTACACCACTGAGCCGGCATCCAACGGTGTTAATGTCTAACTTCAACCAATCCACGAAGTTGCGCCACCGTACACCATTGTCTTCAGTGAGTTGATATCTCACAACATACCTGGTTAAACTTCACAGGTAACGGCTTCTCACTAGAACTCCAGGAGTATATCCTGAAGTCACTCACTAGTGAGCAGATGATTATTACCAGAAATGGTATGTGGAGATTGTAGTAATTTCACGGATTGAGATCATGAGCACCTGGCGCAAGACTGATAAGCCCTGGGTTCGATTCTCGCGGGGTGCAGGACTGTCGATGTGCACTGCTGAAGAGTCCTATACTAGGATGAAGCGGCCGTCCAGTGCTTTCAGGTTTTCCATAGTGGTCTAGCTTCAATTGACCCATGATTTCAATCAATGAAATTAAATATTTGTATATTTGATGATCTAATAAGTATATCTCTACATATAATAATTACATTGAAAACACTCACAAACACAGTTATATTCAATGATTGAACTAGGGAGTTTATTACATTGCCAAAATCGTAGACTCAAGATACATTCAGAAATTATTAAAATATTTCATACTATTCATATGAATTTTATTTGTTTTTATACAATCACATTCCACACTTGAAACAATGTGACTATCATATGAACGAGTATACCAAATGGAGACAATTGAACCATACAGTAATTATTTCATTGACAAAATGTTAATCAATCATCTTGGATTTCATTGTTCTTTTGTTTCCATGTCAATTATTCCTTATTCTTGTTCTTGTTTCTTCTTCGTTGATCCTTTAAACTATCTATCACTAGGGTATTTCACTTTTGATTGATGATGATATATACTACTTATAACTATCGATATCAGTAGTAAATACCATAGTAAGAAGTATATGAATATCCAAAGTAATTATGAAAAACTAATTTTAAAAAATTGTTATCATTAAACTCCGTTCTTTCTTCATTCGGAAGGTTTAAATCACAAGGTAAGGCAAAAATTGTTATGTGATTTTTAGACTTGAAATCTTGTTTTGTTTTTTTTGAAAGGCTAAACAGGGTGTAGTTGTATCAAAGTGTCCATCATGGATAGCCAGTCACTAATAATGCTTAAATAATAACTTAAAAATCAAGTAAAACGAACGCTTTGACTGCCTCATTTTTGAGACGTCCAAGACTGTGAAGATAGTTGATGTAGGTAGGTTTAACTGAGACTGGGAGCACCAGTGTCAATTAGCGAGAAACTTAAGTTGAGGATATCACACTGACTACTTCCAATCGGAAACATTGTAAAACTGACTCATTTGTTTTAAACTTTATTTTGTTTTAAATAAACCGTAAGTCAGAAACCGAGGTACTAATTTGGCTCTCATATTTGAGACAAATGTATTATCTGAAGTCTGTGAACAATTCTGCTCCCCAAATGCATCAAGGCTTTAGCCTCCCCCCTAATGACATTTGGAAAGACAATGAATAATATTTAATTCTAAAAGACATGATACACCCGAGCATGAATGAATGCGATTGAACATTGTGGATTCCAGTCTCAAGTTGAAAAACCGACAAACCCTAATTGATCGATTAGTTAAATATGTCAAGAAATTATAATGATGAACATTTTTGGGAATAGAAACGTATGAATATCTAATGTTTCCCAATTTCCAATTGCTTTATGGGTATAATATTAGGAAAGGTCGAAATCCATTTCACTAAAAGACGTATCTTTCTTTTTACAACTAAGTTACTTTCAACTAGTTTATGAAGTACATATTTACGTGCTTAGCCTTGAGCAACGCTAGATGAGGGTTGGTGATGTTCTACGGCTAGCCATATTTTACCAAGCTGATCAGGATTCAAACCTGAGATCAACTGGCTGAAAGTTGGGTATTTCAACCACTAGTTCATTGCTCCAAAGTTTTTATACATTCAAATTGTGGTGGTTTTAGAAACTTTTTTTATTACAACCCTTTTATTTCGTATCTTTTTACTTAGCTTGAGTATACTGCCACTTTTACGAAGTAATTTACTTGTATTGACGAATGGTGAATAACACTTGGGTGTAGTTGTATCTGAGTGTCCATCATGGATAACCAGTCACTAATATAATGCTGCCACGCCAAATCGGAGGGAAAGGTTAGACAGGTTCGGTCGTAACGAAACTCTATTCATCTTGCTTCATTTCCGTTCTGCAGTCATTAAAATCACCACCACTAACCCAATTTTCTTTCCAGACCCCTCGAGAAATAACAATTTCCTACAATTTCACAAATTTAAAAATGAAATCCACCTAGATACTTTTAACGACACATCGATTTACTGTGTAGATTTAACCTAACAAGGGCTTCGAGTTTCTTGTCAATAAATTCGATATGTTTGCAATTTAAAAATGAACAAGTTCCATAGAAAAGTGATCTGTTGTCATTTAGAGATGAACAAGTTCTATTGGCCGGCGGATAATAGCAGGAAAGGTTTATTAGATATAGGACATGCAAATCCGTACCGATAAAATAAAAGGCATTTATCCTAGTCAGTCATTCTGTCGAACGCAACATAAAACCTGACATATGTGCATATCATTTCAAGTAGTCATACTGCAGAAGCACAGAGAGATTACATTATCAGAGCAGATCTCAGAGTAGTGGAGTTAGCAACAGTAATAATGATAATAAAAAATATTAGGTATCCAAGATAGAACTTGACAAAATGCAAACTAGATAAAGGAAGAGCCCACCTAGGGTAGTTGGAAAACCCTGATTCCAAACCAATAGTGCACATAGGCTCCAGTATCCTGAAGGAACAAATGGCGTATGAACCAATCGTTGGTCACTGGCTACCATGGGACTGACTTGTGGATCAGACTATAGGTCGATGGTTCCGGGTGTAGCCCCCTAAGAAAACCACCTGTTTCGGTTTTGGCACTCGGGAAGTATCCCAGCCCTCACACAAATCGAATGATTTATGTGGTGCATATCTATTTGGTGCCTCATTGTACCAATGTTTATGTGTTTAAACAAATAAATAATACCATACTGGAATCGGTCCAGTAATTAAATCATAGGGTTATTTTTGAAAGGCTAAACAGGCTAATGTCAAAGAAATAATAGTTATCTGATGTTAAGTAATGAACAGATATTGTTATGTCCGATAAATGAACTATTTTGGTGACATGAATACTTTTACAGCGCTAATGAAAACAATGATCTACACATACATCATATACATGGATGGTGGTAATATGACAGTATGAGTTATTGTAGAAATGGACGATTCATTGTTATGTATATAAATAGGTGTTCTGAATATTCTCACACTTTGTGTTGAATCTGTGTGGTAACTTTTGGGATCCACTTATGGACTCAATACCATACGTATATTTTTATCGTATAATTGTTGAGTAACTATACTGTTCATATTTGTGTTCCACTTATTATAAGCTTTACTTTGACCTATGAACTATTATTATACGATTAACCATTGTTGAGTTGTGCCCTGTCTATTAATTGCTACCTCCCACATTCACAGCCCCTTGTCGCTAGAACTTGTACAAATGTTGTTTCCTATTTTATGGTACGATGTGGTCTGTTTGGTTTGTATATAAACCCGGTATATTTGAAATACATGATTCATATCGCGGAGGCTGGGATTGATGTTCTCGACTTAATGGGCAGAGCTAGGCAGGAAGTAGGACAGATAAGGACTCTAGACTGCTCTTACTTGTTTTATGCGTCATTAGTTCGGTCGATAATTGACTGTTCTCTAATTGGCAGTATCATTACTTTATATATTGATAGGTGCACAAACACACAAGTTATCACAATCTGTAAGTTGGATGATTCACAAAGTATCTTGATTTGTTTAAATTAAAAGTGGAATCAACAAAGCATGTTCGGTGTTTTCTTTTACCTTCACAGAGAATTACATCTGAAATGAAAAAGTATTTAAATATCACAATTACGCAACAATTTCAATGGTTACTACGTTTGTCAGTGTTTTACTCAGTTGATATATGCAAGAAAGGGTTGAAAGAAACACTTTTTAAAGATGCAGCGAAGGAATATTTGTCACCAAGGCAAGGAAAGATTAATAAACATGTCTTTTTGAACACATAAGTCAGATTTATGACGCTTGATAGTAACGGTTTCAGAAAGCTTCAGAAGGCTGGAGTTTCGTTGCTTACGAATCACGTTGAAGGATTGCAAGGCATCAACCTGATGTCCTGTATCAAGATGTTTGGTGATTGTACTGTTTAGAGTCTTTCTTTCTCTTGTTCTGAGGCTTTTTGAAACATTCTCCTGAACTATTCAACACCATTTTCGGTGTTGATTTAAGTCTTCGTTTGAATAACACTTGCGTTATTTCCTTTGGCCTTAAGTGGAATGTCGATCTCTCAAAACGTGTTTGAAGGTAAAAAACCAGAAGGAAAACGGATTATGCAATGAGACGTACTCGAATGACATTTAGGATTAAGAAACATGGCGTCGATGTTTCATGTTACATTTTGTTAGGTATGCTGAGGAATATACCAATCATTATCATGTTGAGTCTAATGATGTCCTTGGACTCTAAATGGGCATTCCCTATTGGCCATTATTTATTTCACTCGTTAAATATTGCACAGATGTTGTTTTCTATTTTTATGGTACGATGTGGTCTGTTTGGTTGGTATATAAATAGAATACATCTGAAATATACGATTCATAACTCAGAGGCTGTGACTTGCGTTTTAGTCTCAACTGGCTGGGCTAGACAGGGAAGCGGGACCAGTCGGGACTCTAGGTCGTCCTTACGTGTTTTACGTGTCACTGCTATCGATCGATAAAACGCTGCGCATCTAACCTGCAGTCTACACGTTACAACACGTTTCTTTTTAACAGCTCACTTATAACATTTAGTATAAACTAATAACTAACTCCGCCTGGAGTCCCTCTGAAGGCTACTGCCGGTCCTAAGCCCGGATGAAGGAGGAGCGTTGGACATGGGGTTAGCGTCCCCATCCCGTAGAAAACTAACTCGCTAAAAAAACGCTAGTCAGAAAAAGTTATTCAAATTATTCAAAAACCAAATAATAACTAAGTGAACATCCTTTTACAGTAGAACTCGTAAGACAACTCACAAAATTTCATATCACAGTTTTCATGGACAGAATCCGTAAGCTATGGAACTTCCTACCTGAATACTAAGCGATGTCAATCAGCTGATCTTTCAAAAGGAACCATAAATTAAATTTATACATATAGATATTGTTGAAGACTACTTGAGGTGTTAACCTAAGATTACGCATTCCATCTATAACCAACATATATTATCAGTTTATTATATCTGTACTGCAATGAAAGTAAATATCTGAGTGATCATTTTAAAACCATTGAGAAGTAAACTTTAGGGAAGAAAAACTATTAACAACAAAAAGTGAAGAAGATTGAAAACCACTTTAATATTTCAAATCTTTAATATCTGATTAACTGATATTGTTTCAAAGAACAATCCATGACATTTGACTGTGAATCAATAATATAATGGGAAAAGACATTAGTTTCAATGAACATCATAAACCAAGTAAATTTGAGCTGAAAAGTTTAAATGAGGTCCTGATGAAAGAGTTGGAATTTTGTTATAACGTCTCAACCGAAATATGCTATCCCAAATGTTTTAAGTGAATCACATATGTAATGATGATGTGAAGTAAAAGGTAAGGAGAGTATGGTGGTCGGTATTCCATATAATCCTTAAACTTCGTATACAGTTCGTATTGACAACCGTAACTAGATAACACCCCAACGGTATATTAATCAGAAGACGAATACGAAGTGTTGATTACGTTTATTATGGGACCACAAACAGATATCCACATTTACAGGTGCGTTAAACAAGCATGAAAGAGTTGTGCCGAAAGGCAAGGAGGAAAGCAAGTGAGCGAGCGAGCAAGTGACTCAGCGAATACAAGTACGAGTAAGCGAGTACAGTTAGGCGAGATAGAGCAGCGAAGATGAATAACATTGACATATAATATACATAGTGAAATGAGTGAATGAATCATCGAATCAATTTAACGGTTAGTAGTAAGGCTAGCAGTGTGAATAAATGCTTAGGCAATAAGCAAATGCTCAAGCATACATGTTCATACATTTGCAACAGTAATAAAGACACAATAGTATAGATAAGTTGCTATTGTACGAATGACTCTATCTGTTAAATAAGTTAACAAAACGGTTTACCCGAATTAAATGTGAACAAACTCAATTGCATGTGAGTTGCTATAATAGTTTCCCCCCCCCCAGCAAACAAAGATACAAAACAGTGTCTGTGTTTGTGAAAAAATAGTCAAATTTAACAGAAGGGTAAATATTTGGAATTTACGAAATTAAGATGTATGATAAAACTATTGTGTAAGTTATTACAAATACATGTAAGTTTGAGTTCGTATATGTCCCTGAGGCCAAATAAGATAATAATGGAAGATCGAAAGAATACATAAAGTATGTCGAATATAATAATAGATAAGTTAAAAAATTTCGATGTGTACATAGAAAACGAAGATGAAAGAAATTTACATCCGAAGAGGTGAAAGAAATTATTAACTCAAAATCGTAGCTATGTATCGTTGCGACTATCTCACTCTTCGACCATATCTTGTCGTTACTGGATTCTCTTTGTTTGTCTTTGTCGATGTCGTTGATGATTGGAACTCACATTTCGGTGATTCGACGGTTTTCGAAGTATCTCTATGTACTGGCTGATCGTCGGTTTCGATGAAAGCTGGTTTGATTCGGTCGATGCTAATTACATCCGTTTTTCCAGCTTTGTCTACCGTAATAGTCTTCTCGTTTCTTTTAATCACTTTGAATGGACCATCGTAGGCTGGTTGTAAGGGACGCTGCACATTATCCCTTCTGATAAACACATGGGTACTGTCGCTCAGTTGTTTTGGTATGTACACACGGTGTTGATGTTCCCTCGGGAGCGTTATCCTTAGATTACTCATATGCTGCTTTAGACGTTGTACATAGTTGGGTATATCAGTTGGAACGCTTTTACCTGAGGTGAAAAACTCTCCTGGTAGACGTAGAGTGGTTCCATAAACCAATTCTGCTGGGTAGCATCCTATATTTTGTTTGATTATTGATCTTAAACTCAACATAACTAATGAGAGCTTGCTGATCCAATCATTACTGCTAATGACAGCTGTAAGAGAGGCTTTAAGTTGTTCATGTAATCTCTCTACCAAAATGACCTAACCGAATCAAACGTGAACAGACTTAATTGCACATGAGTTGCTATAACAGCTTATAAACAAACCTTACTTTATTGAACTATGATTTAGCAGGGATGTAACTAGTGCAATCCTTCATGGTAAACTAGTGAGTGCGATTAAATAGACATTCTAAGCAACCAGTGTTTGTTATTTTCAGTTCCTCAGTGGTGCCTACCGAAAACAAAGGAAGAGCTACCTCATAACTCCTCTTTAATAAGTATCTACAAATTCGGCTATTTCAGTGGCGAAAGTTTCCCTCGAGTGAAAAAATGCAACGTAACCAACGAATGAGTGAACATCTCTTTCTCTCTCTCTCTTCATCTTATTGAATAATCTGTTCAACTGAGCATTAATGTAGATATGAATTAAGGACATTTCCATTTCACTGACCAATGACCTAAACTATTGATTTCTACCTCAGACACTTTATATGAAGTAACTCATTTCATGATTTCATTATATTGTACTGTGTATTACATGATTCATCAAGTTTTTGTGTACTTATTTGATCTTTCCTATGATTAGCATAGATCACGTCAACAAATTTATTTTGTATTACCATTTAGTAAATTTCATATTGAGGTTATTTAGTCGGTTAAGCGCCTGGCGTGAGAGTGATAGGTCCTGGGCTCGAATCCCACGAGGCGGGATCGTGGATGCGCACTGCTGAGGAATCCCACAATAGGACGAAACGGCTGTCCAGTGTTTCCAGGTTTTCCATGGTGGTCTTGCTTCAATTGACTCATGATCTCAACTGTTAAAATTACTACAATCTCCACAAAACCCCTTCTGATATTTATAAATAAGCGAATAATTCAGTGTCAACTAGTTAATTTAAGTTGTTCATTGTGAAGAACTTGTTTGTTGTATAACTTAGTGATAACGCTTTTAATTATAGGCGAGACAAATTCAATTTACACATGGAAAAACACTTCTTACAAATAATAGATATACCTTCTTTCTTGATATGATCCAGTTGATTACCTCCAATCATATATCAGAGTATAAAGATGCTGAATCATTTGGTGATAGTGACCACTTTAAACAATCATCCGCATTCAGAACTAAAAAGAAAACATCCTATTAGCTAATACTCCGTCATCGGTTACAATCAACTTATCATATTTCATAATTAAATGATCATTTTATCAGGCATACTCAGCTGATGAGTCCTGGATAGGACGAAACTCACATCCTGAATTTCACCGCTAGCCACCATTTCATCTTTGCTTATAATCATAGTGAAAGTCTAAAATTGTGAAATTATTATTTAATAGTTCAGTTCATGAGTCAGTTGAAGCTAGACCATCATAGAAGCACAGGACAACCGTTTTGTCCTAGTATACGACTTCTCAGTAGTGTACATCCACAATCGCGCCAATCATGATTCAAACCCAGGATCTATTAATCTAGCCCATGCACCATTGAGCCGGCAAACATTCAACGTTTTTATTGTTTAACTTCAATCAATTCATGAATTCATGAATATATCTATCGAATCATTTTGATTATGTAATACAACCTGCTGTTTTAGATGTATGTGTGTTTGTATGGATGTGGATGTGGGTGTTCATGTCCCAGATATGAATTAAAATTATGCATAAAACCTTGATATTTATTTATTTATATCAGTTTCATATATACATAACACATATATGTGCACAAAATGAACAACGACGATGTCCATTGGAAGATGGTATCTATTCACTGTTGAACAGATTTCTTTTATTCAATTACACCATAGATTGAGTTACCTTTTTTCTTCAATATTATTCGGACAAATTCTATGCATAGATATTATAATAAGCCTATACACATTGTACAATAGAAGTGCTATTGTATTCATATCTATATATATGAACTATGGCAATATTAACATATATATATAGAGAGAGTGAGATAGATACATGTATATAGGCACATAGAAGAACCATGATTGGATTATAGATATGAAGATATAAAGTAAGCGAATAGTTTGTTTAGAATATTCTTTTTTCTTGCAATTTAGTCATATTGATCTTTGTTTAGCTTATTGAATGTGACAACAACAACAACAACAACAATAAAAACAAAACAGAAAGAGACAAAACTCGGAAATATACACATGTTAGTTACCGTTTCTTTCTTTTTTTTGTCTATGAAGACTATCATCATTGATTACATGGATTAAATGGATATATGACATTATGTAATATAATTAGTAAGTTATAAAAAGGATCATATTTAATTTGAAAGTCTTGTATCTACGATATACCATAGTAGTTAATACTTATCTTGAATAAAATTATACATCTGAAAAGATTTGGTTATGATGTTCACTGCTGAGGAGTCCTAAAGTAGGACGAAACAGCCATTCAGTGCTTCAAGATATTCAATAGTAGCCTTACATCAATCAGTTCATAATTTCAATCAAAAAAACCTAATAATCTTCAAAATTCTATTACCATGTGCTCATTAGTGACTAGCTGCTTTGTGTGGAAATTCTCGGAGTTCTAGTGAGAAGCCGTCATCATTGGAGCTAATCGGTATCGGGTAGAGAAAGATATCTACCTCAGTACAGTGGAAGATGGTCGGGCAATTTTATGGATTGTTTGATGTTAGACATTAACACCATTAGATGTCGACTCCATGGTCTAGAGATTATGTGTTCACGCTGCGACTGAAGACCCTGGGTTCGAATACCGACAGCAGGATCATGGATGCACACTTCTGAGGAGTCCTACAGTAGGACAGAACGGTCGTTTAGTGCTTCCAGGTTTCCAATTGTGATTTAACATCAATTAGTTCATGATCTTATTTTAAAATGATTTGAATCGAATCAGTAATCCAGCTAACTATTTTTCATAATCAAAAAGATGATGTATCTGAAAGTCAAATAAATTAACGTGAACATGAATCATGGATGTACTCTGGTGACGAGTCTTATACTAGAACGAAACGGTCGTCCAATGCTTTCAGGTTTTTCATGGTGATCAAGCTTTAATTGATTCATAAATTATTAAATTAGTTAAATGAATTAAAATACTTAGTTATAAGTATAATGGTAATAATCTCTACAACGTTTGCTTATCTCTGTATCCTACATTGTTGTATTATTAATAATGTATTATCATGATGCAAACGTTTACAAAGCGTTTCTGGTAAGCGTTTTTTTAGCGAGTTAGTTTTCTACGGGATGGGGACACTAACCCATGCCCAACCCACCTCCTTTACCCGGGCTTGGGACCGGCAGTAACTCTAGAAGAGCTACAGGCGGATTTAAACGTTTACAAGGGAACTAATTTACAGATTTCTTGTTGTGTTGTACGCAGAACTTATTAATAATCATGTTTATGTGTATTACTTACTTAATTACTTACTTAAGCCTATAACCCCCAATGGAGCATAGGCCAACGACCAGCATTAATTTTAATTATAATCAATAGTATTTTCATTGTAGCATGTGATATATTGTAAATTTGTAGGGATATCATAGAATTTTTAACTATTAAATCAATGAACTGATTAGATGTTTTGATGATATCACTTCTATTCAGTTTGGAACGTTATCAATCTGATTCTAAGCTTCTTTATACATGATTCACTTGGTGTTGTTAACTTGAATCTTCCTTGCGTTACATGCTTTATAAGTAAAGATGGATGGTGGTTAGTAGTGAAATTCACGATGTGCGTTTCGTCCTATTCGAAACTCGTCAGTTAGATGTACATGCATCTGACTTGATGTTCACTCTGAGGCTGGAACCCTGTATCTTCCTGTCCAAATACCATCGCATTATCCGCGTAGCTACTGAATCTTGATAGTCACCTGCTTGTGCAATGGGGTGAGATACAGGTACATGCAGCTGACGAATCGTAAATAGGACGAAACTCGTCTCCTGAATTCCACTGCTAGCCACTGTACATCTTCCTTCATAGTTTACAATTGTTGATTTAGTCATTACTTAAGTATTATTAGGAGTGTAATACATAAACTTCATCTAAACAAGTTAATGAGATAATCATCTCTATTGAAATATTGTATCTCAAGTTTATTTTATAAATAAAGAAAAGCATTTATACCGTTACTACGTGTAGTGTCCGTGCTATGTTAAACCACACAGCTTATTCTACCTTCTGGACAGGCCAATTTATTCAGTCAACTTGATTCACATTTTGACCTTGTTAATTACTCACTTATCAATACTGACTGTGTTTTTATATAAGCATGTGTGTATACTTCTTATCCAATTCATTACATGTCTATGTGACTACAAATATTGATTCACACTTGGTTAATTCGAGTTGGTTTACATGCCTTCTCCACCGCGTGTCATTTCGCTTCTCTCTCTTCTTTTTTTCCGTCTCCAATCTACTTCGTTCTTCCTTCTTTGTTTCGTCTATCTGATTGCCTGTTCAAATCCATGAGTATATAAAATATACTCATTCAAACATTCATTCTCGTATTTAACTTATATTGTTATTCACTAACGTGGATTAAGTCAATTATTATAAATAGGAGAATGGATGACATGTATATTTTAATAATAATTAATTATACAATCTAATTGCAGTCAGATTAAGGGTCACTAAATATTGTTTATTTCCTAGGTGATTTCTACAATTACACTAAAAAAATCTTTAAAAAACCAAAAAATAATACCCTACCCCCCTCAACTTCTTTTAACCAATCAGGGTTTTCTTGAGAAGATTCTATAAAATCAATGGTTAAGATCATGAGTCAGTTAAAGCCAGAACACCATGGAAAACCTGGAACCACTGGACGGTCGTTTCGTCTTAGTATGGGACTCCTCGGTAGTACGCATCCACGACCTCGCCCCTCTGCGAGATTCAAACCCAGGACCTACTGGTTTCGCGCGCGAGCACTTAACCATCAGACCACTGAGCCGGCCGGCATCTAACGATGTTAATGTCTAGCTTCAACTAATCCACGAAATTGAGCGACACATTCACCACTGTTCGAATCTCGTAGGAGGCGAGGTTGTGGATGCGCACTGCTGATGAGTTCCACAATAGGACGAAACGGCCGTCCAGTGCTTCCAGGTTTTCAGTGGTGGTCTAGCTTCAACTGACTCATGATCTTAACCATTGAAATTACTACAATCTTCACAAAACCCATCTAATATAAATCTATAAAACTTTACACATCAACTCATAATATTCTTTTTTAATCTATTCGATAAAAGAGTAAAATAATGAATAAACATGATACACTTTTTAAAGAATTTCTTGCAACTGTAATTCATTGATAGATGTACAAATGTTATTAGTTCATTGTAGTTCAAATAATCAAGATAATTAACCTTATTTAATAGTTTTATCATCTATTGTCTTCTGGGAATCAAGTATCAGGAATTGAAGGCGTCTAAAAATCGAATGAGATGTCAGTGTAGTAGTAGTAGTAGTAGTAGTAGTAGTAGTAGTAGTAGTAGTAGTAGTAGTAGTAGTAGTAGTAGTAGTAGTAGTAGTAGTAGTAGTAGTAGTAGTAGTAGTAGTAGTAGTAGTAGTAGTAGTAGTAGTAGTAGTAGTAGTAGTAGTAGTAGTAGTAGTAGTAGTAGTAGTAGTAGTAGTAGTAGTAGTAGTAGTAGTAGTAGTAGTAGTAGTAGTAGTAGTAGTAGTAGTAGTAGTAGTAGTAGTAGTAGTAGTAGTAGTAGTAGTAGTAGTAGTAGTAGTAGTAGTAGAAAATTTTACAAATTGCCTTCTTAATAAATGTATTTATCGCATACAATAATTGAATTGCATAATTAATGGAACAATGAACTTCCGACTTATTAAAGTAATAGCTCAGTAAAGCATGACACTTGAATTAACGTAATTTAGATTCAATCTATTAGCGCCAATATCAATGTATCATGTTCAAATGACTTCTAATAGGTGACAGTTTATTAATGATGAAAGTACTGATTAAGAAGCGGTCATTTGATGTTGAAATCATTCATCTATCAAATTACTAGATTGAGAATGCAATTTTTTATCCTATGCTCCTCTACAAAAGGGGTAACAGTCGTAAGTCAGTAAGTAGGTAAGTAAGTAAGTAAGTAAGTAAGTGTGACCATAAAAAAATGATATTCACTATTTTATTCATTGAAGCCTACTAATCATACAGGGAAACAAACATGACATGGTATCAATACCATGGTTGTACTTGATAATTTCAAATAAATTGAGTATTGAGTAAAAAAGTTAATACCAAATATGTTTTTATTTATATCTCAATGAGTAGAAAATTTTGTAGTTCTGAAGAAGTGACTTACATTAAATTATGAAACGTCAAAGACAATTTTTCTACTCATTAAGCCATGCAGTTCTTCCAAGTCTTCCATGGTGGTCTGGTTTTAATGGATTCATGAACTCAACTATTAAATTACTACAAAACCCTTTTCTGATAATAAACATTAAGATATAACAAAGAATATATTTATTCTTTTGTTTAACAAGGCTTTGGTAGCAGTAGATGATCAGGTTGCATCATATCAATGACCAGTTGGTGTACTTTAGTTTTAAAAGGAGAATGAATGTTTTCTGTGTAAATTTAATGTGTCTCACTGTAGTGAACGAGAACACAAGTGGTGACATCCGAATGCATTTGAATACATACAGTAAATACTTCATTTACACAATATCAATCAATTATCTCAAACTTGATTGTTCTTTTGATTCCATAACAATCATTCTTCGTCCTTTTTCTCTGTTCTTTCATCTTCTTAACCTTCTGCCACCAGGTATTTCACTTTCTATGGATGATATATACTACTTATATTTATCAACATCAGTAGTAAGAACGTTTCATATGTGAGGACTTATATTCGTAGTTGCATATTTGTAATATAAATAGGGGAAAATGTATGAAACGTTTTAAAAGCCACCAGATCCATTGAATTGGATCCATAAATTTTTGAGGAATTTATTATACAACATGAAAAAGTATTAGATCATTGAACTTTAATATGGGAACTGTATATCAGAGATATTAACATTCTTCGATAAATCTACGGTATGGTAAGTGATGTCAAGTCATCTAGACTGATGGCCACATTGTAACTTGATCGATAACATTTGATCTGCATTAAGAAGGACCTAACACACATAACATCTCTCACCCACCACCCAAAGATCAATCAATTGTCAATATGTAGTGTTCACTTTTAAGTAAGCCGATTGGAAAAGGTTCAAAAACTTCTTGTAAAATTGCGCACATGGCATAATCGATATATTCAGCTTCATGTACATAATGTAAATGTAGAAATATATTCAAACCTGTTTAATAAACTAGTAAAACATTATGAATAACTAGTATAGGGGTTGTGGAGATTATTAAGTTTTTGATTGAGATCATGAACCGATTGATGTTAGACCACCATTGGAAACCTGAAAGCATTAGACAGCTGTGACCAGTGGAGATAATCTGTGTCGGGTAGAGACAGGTATCTACCTCAGTACAATGGAAGTTGATGTTGATGTTAGACACTATCACCATTGGATGACGACTCAGTGGTCCAATAGGTTAAGCGTTCGCGAGCGGGATCGTGGATTCGCACTGCTGAGGAGTCTCACAATAGAACGAAACGGCTGTCCAGTGTCTCCAGGTTTGCAAAGGTGGTCTAACATCAATCGGTTCATGATCCCAATTATGAATAACAATAAATTGAAATTTAATCTAAAAACTAATCATAAAACAACTAATTTAAACGAACAAAACAGATTTATAATCTTAGATTTTGGCGCGAAATTCATTCATCCATATGGTCAAAGAGCATTTCACCATTTATAGTTGATGTCAGTTCATAATGAAAACTCAAAGTCTAATTGATAACTCTAATGTTTATTTGAAATCCCAATATCAATTTAGGTAGGTGAACCTACCCACAGTCATTTCGGTATGGCTTAAAGGTCGTCCATAAGTTATGGTTTTACCAAATATGTCGATTGATCTAATCTACTCTATTGTTGTGATATTGTTTGAGTTATTCACATGTTGTCCATTAAAGACGTTCACGTATTGGCTATCCAATCAATAATCTACACAATTGTCCACCTTCACAAACCTCTAATTATAATACTGAATAAACAGATTATTAGTTAGCAAGTACCGTTAATATTTCGGATCGAACCTTATTTGATTATATAAGTAAAGCATTACACTTAGTTAATCTTAGTTTGTGTATGTTAAGCACATTTTCAACACATGATCGATTCATAGATTAGTAGTTGATTGACAGATTTGTAGATATCTCCATGAGTAGAAAAATGAATTTTTTTGACGTTTCGTCACTCAGTTTAAGCCACTTCTTCAGAGAATAAATAACCAGATAAAAATTAATCGAAATATAAATAGTACAAAGAAACAAAACAAGAATATTAGATAGGATCAATCAAAAAACAGGTCTGAACAAGTTCATGTCATGTCATTTTGGTCACACTGATTTATAACCGATATGTGTGTAAGTTTATATCTGTGTGTATATATGTACAGAGTAAGGGATGAGAGAAAATGTGACTTTTGTAATGAGAAAGTAAAGAATTTAATTTGTATGTAAGATAATGATGTTAAATGTGAATAATATCAGACATGGTATCTTGATTAGATAGTGCAATTCGGATAGATAGTGAGGCCCTCTTTTCTATTGAGAGCACTAAAACTAAGCATTATATGGAACACTTCAGCTACTCCTTTTTCTTTTTATTTGGCCAAAACGTTTTGTAATATTTTGATATTTTTGAAACCGATTTGATGATTGTTGAAAATGGTGTGAATTATTAATGCTGATTGAATTTGACGTCGATCCAATCCTACGGGATTATTAAGTGATTTCTTTGTGTACCTAATATGTTTTTTGACTCGAGTCCAGATGACTCTCCAACATGGAAGGCATCACAATCGATACATCTTAAGTTAAAAACATGACAATTAATCGAAAAGTTGACTTTCACTTAACGCCAAATCCAAAAAAAAGTATCATTAAGCAGCTGTTCCGTATGGATAATGACCGAATAAATTCAGCCAAAGAGTCTCTAATAACAACAACAACAACTGTAGAAGTGGTTTCTCTCATTTTTTTTCTAATCCAATTATTATTTTAATGGAAATTACTACTTTCTCTAGGTTTTACTCACTGATGCATATCTTACTTAATTACTTACTTACGCCTGTTACCCCTTCTGGAGGAGGATAGGCCGACCAGCAGCACGTTCAATCCAAGTCTGTCCTGAGCAATCCTTCCTAGTTCCTTCCAGTTACAATTCATCATTTTCATATGTGCTTCCACTTCCCAACTGAGTGTGTTCCTTGATTTTCCTCATTTCCTTTTCCCTTGAAGGTTCCAAATTAGAGCTTGTTTAATGATTTCCGTAATATATGTCCTATCCACTTTCAACATCTTTTCCTGATTTCCTCCTCATCTGTAAGCTAGTTTGTCTTCTCCCACAATAGGCTATTACTGATGGTATCCGGTCAACAACCGATATTGAATATCTTGCATAGAAAACTGTTTATAAATACTTGTACCTTCTTGAACATGATTGTAGTAGTTCTCCACGTTTCAACTGATATATATCACTTCTATTATATTGTCTACTTGATTTCCTTTCATGGAAATAAACATTTAAGAAGGATACAATTATCCAATTACTTAAAATTCTTATGAAAATTTACTTTATTTATTTATTAAACTAAATAAGCTGTTTCCTAAACTTGCATAGCATCATATATGACCCCCTTCTCTCTCGCCCCCCCCCCGCCAGAGTACTAGCATATCGAAAAGAGAAATTGTTTATTTTAATTAAAATGTAAATGATACCAGTAAGTAGATTGATGAAAACAAGAGATGAAATGAAAAACAAACAAACAAACATCTTTGTCATTCATGTATGACTGTTATTCTTAAACAATCTTATCATCCCTATGAACTAATTCAATCAATAGATTGTTCCCATTAGTGAACCATAGCTATTAAGTGAAATATTAATAATGCTTCTTCTATTCTATTGAATGACTTTCTTTATTCATGTTTATGTTATTCTTTGATTGACATTTTCTATTTGGATGAAAGTATAGTTTGAGGTATATTTCTATTCTTGATTAATGCACTTTATAATGAATCATTCTGTTTTAAATGTTTTAAATGTTAGACACTATCATCATTGGATGCCGACTCAGTGATCCAATAGGTTAAGCATTCACGCACGAGACTGAAGGCCCTGGGTTTGAATCCCGCGATCGGGATCGTGGATGCGCACTGCTGAGGAGTCCCACAATAGGACGAAACAGTCATTCAGTGCTTCCAGGTTTCCAATGGTGGTCTAACATCAATCGGTTCATGATCTCAATCAAAAACTTAAATGTATATTATGAACTGATTTAAAGTTAAATCATCTTTGAGAAATTGTTATATCTAGAGCTTAGATTCTTTGATATACAGTGTATAAATTGATCACTCGAATGACAGAATCCTCCCAAGTCTCAAATGAAGAAGACAGAAGACAAGTGAAAGGAATGCTATTCCAGATAGCGTCAATTATGGTATAGGGGATGTTAATATTTATCCGATATGAAAGTTACACATCGAGATTTTAGAATATTCTTCCAAAAGATGATTGGATGGAATAACTTCGGTTCTCTCTGAGCTTCTTACAACTTCTTCGTGTTCACCCATAGATTGTCCTTACAAAAATTATGAAACAGTGAACAGTAATTTCGTTTTAATATAGAGCTCCTTAACAATGACAGTAAGGATATAGGTATCGTCAGTTGAGAAACATGATAGTCATGTAAAATACCCATAAAGACATAAAATAAAAACTGATTCAGGGAAGATTTATCTTTTTGATAGATTCATCTTTAAAGCTTATCTTGAAGATGATAATAATTTCAATAATGGTGATAAGAAAATTCTGTTAAACATTGTAAGACTGAGGTAGAATAAGCAAAAGTATTAAAATTTCATTTTCATTATGGTAACTAATAACAGTTTTATTGTTAAGGTCTTGAATATTCATTATGAGGATAAACATGGAAAGGAAGGCTCAGCATAATAAGACAAAATGTTGAAATTACGAACTAATTGAAATTTAAAGTGTGAAGCACTGAACTACAAATAAATAGTCGGAAGGTACTATACTCTTTGTATGACCTAAAAGTTCCACAGGTTGAAATCATGAGTCAGTTGAAGCTAGACCACCATGGAAAACCTCGAAGCACTGGACGGCCGTTTCGTCCTATTGTGGGACTCCTCAGCAGTGCGCATCCGCGACCCCGCACCCCGCGAGACTCGAACCCAGGACCTACTGGTTACGCGCGCGAGCAATTAACCACTACACCACTGAGCCGGCATCCGACGATGTTAATGTCCACGAAGTTGCGTCACCGTACACCACTGTCTTTAGTGAGTTGATATCTCACAACAAACTTGGTTGAACTCCACTGGTAAAGGCTTCTCACTAGAATTCCAGGAGTATCTCCTGAAGTCAGTCACTAGTGAGCAGGTGATTATTATAATAGACCTAAAAGTGTTTGAGTTTGATCCCTTTTACAAGTGTAGTTAAGGACTCGTGAGAAATATCAAATTACAACAAAACAGCTATCGATAGTGTTCAGCTTTTAGTGATTGCCTAATTGAAGTTAATCATTGATGTAGGATATCTTGAAACTAAAATAACAAAGAGTTGTGCAAGATCATGAATAGGTTGAAGTTAGACGTTAACACCGGTGGATGACGGCTCAGTGATCTAGAAGTTAAGCGTTTGCATGCGAGACCGCAGATCATAAGTTCGAGTCGTATGTGTGGGATTGTGGATTCGCGCTGCTGAGGAGTCCTATAACAGGACGGGATTGCCATCTAGTGATTCTACGTTCCCATTGGTGGTCTAGATTAGATCGACTCATGAGTTATACTATTAAAATTTCCACGAAAATAAACTAGATAGTAAATTTCGATTCTCAAGCATAAACTCATTCAATTAATAAGCAAAGTTGATTGAATACTCAAAATCAAGTGAAATGATCACTGTTAAAGTGACACTAACAAGGCCAAGATAGTACGTTACTTATGTGAAAGTAAGAACGCGAAGACTAGTACAAATGAATATTTATTAGCTCCGAAACAAGACGACAACTACCCTAGTCGGAAATACAATCATTTATATATTGATTCGTACATCCATTTTGATTAATAATTAGGATAGAATCACATATACGAAACATAATTACTGTTATAACAAATCACATGCTACATGTCATGCTGTGCATAATTCTGGTCAATTTTTAATATTTTTAATTATTTGAACGCATAAATATTGGTACAAAGCGGCACTGAATACATATACGCCACAAACGTCACTTCATTTGTGAGTGAACTGTGATACTGCTCGGATGCCCAAACCGAAACAGGTGGTTTTCTTAGAGGGCCACATCCAAAGCCTTCGATCTAAAGATCTGATTCACAAGGCAGTGGAGCAACATCAGGAGATGCAGTTCAATGGTATTCAGTGAACAACAACCGATTTATACGTCATTTGTTCCATCAGGATACTGAAGCTCAACTCTCTTAGATGGATCCTCTATATCCACCGAACCGATTAAAGAATCGGATATTCTCTTTTCATCCTCTCAATTTCGTGGAAAAACAAACAAGTATATCGTATGTTGTATAGAATAATATATCATAATGGGAAAACAGAAACAACTACTACATTGTATAATCGTCACATTGAAGTAAAAATGGAATTAAAACTTGAATGAAAATCATAATGTGTAAATCAATCTATTTTTAACGTTTCTTCCCCATCATATCAGTTCAACCCTCTGCAAGATGTTTGGTTAACTTTCCGTTGAACAATGTAATTCCACAGATTAGAATGGTGAAGAAGAGTTTTAGCTCAGGTAGATGATTTCGATGGAGTTTTGTTCTCGAGGTGTACAGAACAAGCTATGAAATGCATATGGAGAAATTCGAACACTTCACTTCTATCTGAAGTTTGTGCTGATGATGTCGTTCAGAAGAACGATGAAAGCTCCACGACCAAACTATCCAGCTCAGAGAACGAAATTCCATCAAAAACAGATTAGAATTCCAGATCTTACCAATTCAAACAAACAATCTAATTAAGTTAAATTACATTCATACCAATCAAATGATAAATTAATGAAATTTATTGATTAACCAACTTAATCATTGTACTTTGAATTCAATTCAATTATACCCTCTGATCAGTTGAATGCTGATTAAAAAAAGGGGGGTAACACTAATTAATTCTATCTTTGCTATAAGTGTTTTGTATGAATTAGATCAAACAACTAACCTGACTTATTTAAGATTTCAGAGTAAAACAAATTCACAATACACAAGTTGGATATGATTCTTAAATTTCTTTTTCCTGTGACCCTAAATGCTCTGGTACAGCCGAGAGTGGGGAGATACGGAAGATCTCTGTAGTAGAGTTGGAAAACACTGATGGTGTACATGAGCCTCAGGATCCTGATGGAAAAAATGGCGTATAAACTTATCGTTGGTTACCGGCTACCACGTAACTGCATCTCCTGACGTTGCTCCACCGCCTTTTGGATTAGATCTTTAGATCGAAGGCTCAGGGTGTGCTTCTCTAAGAAATCCGCCTGTTTCAGTTTGGGCACCCGGACCGTCTCCCATCCCTGGTACATATCTGTTTGGTGCCTCCTCATAACAATGTTTATGTGTTTAAATAAATAAATAAAAATAGAAACGATAATAGATTAAGATCTAACGAAATCCTAAGCATTAAAATCATGAACTGATCAATATTACATCAGAATTAAAAATTTGAAAGCACTGGATGGCCATTTCATCCTTAACAGTGAGTACTCAAGATCCAAGACCTTTGGTCTCGTGTTTGAACGCTTAACCTTTAGACCATTGAACCGTCATCCAACAGTGCTGATGTTTAACTCCAGCCAATTAACAACTAAAAAAAAATGCAATAGTAAACTGTAAGACAAAATAACACTCTTTCTTTCTTTCTTTACAAAACTATTCTACAATCAATGATCAATTCTGTTGTATAAGTTACAATAAACGTCAAAATGTAATAAAACGGAAGAAACGTGCACATGTAATCTCATTAACTTTACTTGACAGTTAAATGAATCAATAAATTTTTAGTTGCCTTGGTTACAAAATTGAAATATTTTCTCATGAATAAAAAAGAAAATTAATTGAATATGACAATGCTTGTGATGATGTGTGATTATGACGATTATAATGTTGAAAAATGATTATAACAAAATGTGTGTATGTGTACGCTTATGTTGGTCGACGGAGGGGGACAGGGCTATCTATCTAAATGACGATAATATCATCTTCAATGTTTATTTAATGTAGAAACTGTAAATATTCCCTTATCATTGTTGCTTCAGGACTGGTGTGTGTCAACACCTGAACTAAGGATAGGGAGTGAAATAGTTGAACGCGTTGACAACTTCACTTATCTTGGAAGTCTGATCAGCCTTGATGGGTTAGTGTCTGACAAAATCTCAGCACGGATTCGAAAAGTTCGTCTGGCTTTCGCCGACTGATTATCACGGAATTCAGCCTGTTGATCTGGAAGCTTAGTGTCTACTGAATCTTTCATCTAATCCCAAAACACTAGTAAAATCTTCTCCTGGTTTTGATAGCATTTTGATGCCTCTATAGTCTACATACTTGCTCAGATGTTCTTTTCTTTGTGGTATCTTTCCATTCTGTCTGTGGCATATGCTTTTCCTTCCAAATCTTGTAGAATAGAATATGGTGCATATTTGTAGTTATGTCTATGTGTAACTTCAGTTCTTCAACTTGTATATTGTCAGGTAGTATCTAATCAAATAAGTTGGATTCATTTTTCCTTTAAAATATCTTGTTCATGTCTGATGAATGACTTATCATTTCTTCTATTGTTTTTCTTTCCATATTACTTATAGCTTTAATGCTAATCAATCGTAAAATCTTATTAAAGTATAACTGATAAATAGACAATTACTTTAACATTCAATCACTGATTGCTTTAGTTACATGGTAACGTACAACTTTGATCTTTAAAACAAACACTCCCCCCAACAATTACGTTTCTTCACAGTATCTAATATTGATTCATACAATTCAAATATAACATCATAGTTTATGCTCTATTACAAGTAATAGGCTTAAGTAAGTAACTAAGTAAGTCAATGTAACATCAAACAAGTTCATAATCATGACTGAACTTATTCATAATTCATCAATAAATGAAAAATCAAAACAATCAATATTCAATCGTATTAAATTGATTCAACGTTATTTTTCTAATTCAACCCTTCAGTCTAAATCTATGGATAAATCATCAAAATCAATAGTAACAATTCAACATAAAACATTGAATGATGATCTATTACCTTGTCAACAGATTACATCATCAAAATCTAATCATCATCATCATCATCATGATAAAAAGAATTGGACAATGAAACAATTTAAAAATTATATCAAAATTAACCATAGCAACAAACATCAACATAAATCAACGACATTAACTGTTATACCTACAAGACAAATGATTACACCTTATTCTTCTTATTCACATAATTCATATACAAAACAATATCATACCTTGAAAGAAATTTCATCCAACAAAAATGACATAATCAATGTACAAACTTTCAAATCGATTGATGATATTTCATCATTACAACAATCAATTTCATTGAGTTCATTAAGTTTAGATGATGATGATGATCATGATGATGATGATGAACAGAATAAATCTTATCAAAAAATAACTAATCTTGATGAAATAAATGATGAAAACATAACTGTATCCAAATTTGTTAATGATATTATAAGACAATCAGATTTAGATAAAAGTTGGTTAACTATTGATGATGATGATGATCATCATCATCATCATCATCAACAACAACGAGAACAGCAACAACGGGAACAACAACAACGAGAACAACAACAACGAGAACAACAACAACAACGAGAACAACAACAACGAGAACGACAACAACAACAACAACGTCAATTATCAATGTCTGATATCTATCCAATATGTACAAGTCATGATCCACTTAATGATTCATTGAAATACTTTACATCCTTGTCTTCTAATATGTCAATTATAAAGAAAAAAGAAAAAAATTCGAATATTTTCTCATCAGTATTATCGAAATGTAACAATAATAATAATAAAAGTTTATTATTAAAACGTAATTTAAATAGGCTGAAAAAATGTAAAACTTTATCAACTATGGAGATTGATTTGTTGCTATGTGAAAATAGTAAGTGAAGTGGATAGATTTTACCATAAATTTGTCTATATATATATGAAACTAAGTGTTTTTTTTTTAATTTCATTTTTGTTGTTTATGTTATGAACTGTAGTTTATCAGTTTGTTTTAGCCCCGAAATAATCTGGTACGTCTGAGAGTGGGGAGAGTCAGCTTTTTCTCTCTGTCTTTCTCACTCTTTCGAAATGCTCTCAAATGGCCATGTGTATACATCCACTAACAGAGAAGTCATACTCATTGACTTCTCGCCGCATTACAGTTGTTTACGGAAATGAGAGAATGAAAGGTGAATGTCCAGCGCTTTAACCGGGTTGGTGGACACGGAGGGTCCGCCTATAGGAGTTGGAAAACCAATGTTACTCATGGGCTGCAGGATCCTAAGGAAACAAATGGTGCATGAACATAGTGTTGGCCACCAGCTACCATGGGACTGTATCTCCTGACGTTGCTGCACTGACTTGTGGGTCAGACTATTAGGTCGAAGGCGCCACGTGTGGCCTCCTAATAAAATCACCTGCTTTGGTTTGCGGACCCGGGCAGTACCACAACTCACACTCATATTAAGTGACTTATATGGAGTATATGTATTCGGTGTTCAAACAGATAAATGAATAAAAGTTTGTTTTATGGAATATGTACATTCTAAGTGGATACTCTTGATAATGAAGTTAATTCACAAGTACTTTTAAGTAAAATATGAAAGTAACTAGCAGATGTAAAACCACATGACAAGTACCAAGTAAAACGAAAAACACATTCGAAATTCCATTAATAGTCACTACTATAATCAGTCTTAACCTATATTTGGATAATTGATAACAAATGAATTTAAGGCGCATGGTTTATGAGTGTTGAAACTTGCAAAGTGATTGTACTTACATCCCACTGTTGATAATCACACTTCGATTCGATTCAATTATCTAGCTTCAAATGCTAATAACTTAGATAGTTACAACCAAATCTGAAAATTATCCTTCACAAACAGCTTCATTGAGTAACTAACTGTAATCACTTAAGATAAACAAAAGTAGAAAGGTCAGGAACACTACTGAAAGAATACATTATTTGCACATCTTCCTTAAGCTGTCCTTTGCCTACTTCACCATTCTTTCAATCCTGTTGTTATTCCGATTGTTCTTCATTTTGTTTCTTCTTCTCTTTATTTCACTCTTCTATTGGTAAGCATTCTACTTCCAATACCTGTTACATATTACTTGTCTGTCTGTATAAGTAGTTCACACCGTAATACTATCACAAGTTACATACAAATAGTTCTCTTTTTCATTATGAAGGGAATACGAACAAAGATTTGAACTAAATAGCATAAATTTGTTCTTTTACGTCTTATGACGAATTTCTATTGAGAAAGATATGAAAACAAACACCGATAACATACGATGAGTGGTTGGACAATATAGTATGTAGTGCGATGTATGCTACTGATATCGACAGATATAAGTAGTATGCATCATCAATCGAAAGTGAAATGCCTGAAGTCAGACGGTTAAGAAGATCAAAGAAATGAGAACATGAACAGATAATGATTAGTGTGAATAAGAAAGAACAATGAAGTCTGAGACGATTGATTGACATTGTACAAACGTAGTATTCACTGTATAGTTCTCATATTTTACTAAGTTATTCTATCATTTTGTGTTCAAGTACGTTCGATTGTCCTCACTTGTGTTCTGGTTCACTACAGTAGAACCAGTACATAGAAATTCAGGATTCAGTTACATGTAATGACATCCATGCCCACCTCTACGCTTTCTGAAACACTTAGATTTAATTATTCTGCTTATGTCGTCAATTCACACAAAATGCACACAACGAATGTTTTTTGGTGGAGTTTTGTTCTCTGAGCTAGATGGTTTGATTAGGTCATGGAGAAAATATAGTTGTTCTCGAAAAGAAGCCTGCCTTTTGGCGAAATTTTTCCATTTTGGAACAACTAGAAGCGTGTTACGCTCATATGATTTTGAGACAACAAAACTCCACCAAAATCATCCACTTGAGCTACAAATCTTCTCCACACACTGAATGTGAATACACACACACACACACATATGAGTTTGCATGTATTTGTCATTCTTCGATTTACTAATCGGTGTTATACATAATGATAAACGATAAGTTAGAAAAATGTTCTGTTTTTTCTTGCCTTTTTACTTCTTCTTCTTCTCCTTCTTTGTTTTCAATTATTTCACTAAATTTATTCATATAACCTCAGTTCAATTTAACTATGAGTCAGTTTCTATAGTGAAACGCTTATGTCAACACATTGACTATGTTATTGTGAAATTAGTTGAATGATAGTCAATATCATATATTATGAGTAGTAGTAATGCCACTGCTGTATATTTACAAGTGACTAGTTTCGATTAAACGTAAATTTGCATTCATTCAATCTAATATGTAAATGAAGTGAGAGAGAGAGTGTGTGTGTGTGTGTGTGTGTGTACTGTTCAATGATTATTTCATTGTTGACTAATTAACAATCAGTTAGTCCAGTGAAGCGATCTCATTTCAATGAATCAATTGGTTGGTTAGTTCATTAATGAATCTCGCGAGGCGATATCGTGGGTACGCACTGCTGAGAAGTCCCACAGCAGGAAGAAACAACCATCCAGTTCTTCTAGATGTTCCATGATGGTCTAACTAGAATTGACTCATGATCTCAACTATTGAAATTATTATAGTATCCACAAAACCCCTTGTGAAATTAATGAATAATTAGTTAACTACTTAAATAAACAATGGAATCAAGTAGAAAGTTACATAATTAATTTCTTATATATATGCGTATATAAATTACATAGATTTATTCTATTACGAGTCAAGGTCAATATAGACAATAACAATAACAACATCAAGATGATGTTATAGACACCTTTCAATTGATTTAATAAACTAGTAAATAGATTAACTATTCTAAATAATGATCAGAAGGGGTTTTTGTTGGTGGAGATTGTAGTAATGTAATAGTTAAATTCATGAGTCAATTAAAACTAGACCACCACGGAAAACCTGAATGCACTGGACGGTAGTTTCGTTCTAGTATTAAACTCCTTAGCAGTGAGCATCTACATGGCACTCGTCAACGTGTATCTGATATCCTGAGGAACCTGGTGCTCCCCGGTGGATTCTATCACGTGTCACCCAGCTTCACAGTCAGAGATGTTAGCACTGAGCTATCCGGGCTGCGACTGACCTCCTGTAGGACTGAGATGTGATCACAATTGATTGGTCACTGGGTGGTGATCAATGTCATGTGTGTCAAGTCCTGTCCAACCATCTCAATGTATAGTGCACGCAGTGTCGAGTCACCTAGACTAAATAAGGACTTCACACACATGACATTGATTACCACCCAGTGATCAATCAATTGTGGTAAGACGATGTAACACTTGATGAAGTTTAAACCATAGCTAATAAATAGCCTCTTTGCTTTTCAAATTTATAACCGATCAACACTTAAACGGAAAATAGAGGGTATTGAACACGGACGTTGTAATCCTATGTTAGGTTATATGCGGAAAACCAAGGTATTAGTAGAGTTATAGGGAACCGTAACATTCAAACTAATAATGGTCAAGAAACTATTCACGTTATTCTTTGAAAGAATAGTTATCCTTGTAAGGTTTACGGAGACCTAGGACCTTTTGACAAGTTTGTTTACTCGATATATGAAGACATTTTAACAAGTACTGAATTCCACTATGAAGTATGCATGATAGTCACAATCTATGTTTTAAGACCTTAGGTAATATGGTATACTGATGATAAGAAGAAAAGGTTTGCAAAACATTGTATTACCTGAAAACATAACATATCGGTGACAAGGACAACTCATAAAATAAACTATGAAAAGTGGCTTTGATTTGATTACTCGTCGAACTACTCACAATAAGTGAACATAAATCGTATCTCAGTTGCAATACTGTCTTCGTTTGCATTTAATAAAAGTAGTGAGTAGCAGTAAGAGTCCTGGTGAATTCACTTTTTAACATTCTCCTACTACTATACAAACATGCTATTGCGTTTGTTTGTATATACAGTATATTCTCTACTGATCAAACGTATTCATTTCTAACTGGTCACCTCACATGATCAGAATTCACTCATACATATCTTAAATCTATAATGTTTGGGAGAAATTTAGTCTTTTATTAGCGTTAGTTTCTATGAAGTCAACATTTTAGTTCTGAAGCTTTCATTTTTGCTGTAGATAAAAATGTCAGCATTTACTTCAAACGGCAAGTAATCATTAAGAAGTATTCTATTAATAATGAATCTATCATTTCTGTTAACTTAGTTTCTTATCAGTATAGAGGTTGTGGAGATTATTCAGTTTTTGATTGTGATCACAAACCGATTGATGTTAGACCACTGTTGGAAATCTGGAAGAACTGGATGGCCGTTTCGTCCTTTTGTGGGACTCCTCAGCAGTGCGCATCCACGATCTTACTCGCGGGTTTCGAACCGTGAGCCTAAAGTCTCACGCGTGAACGCTTAACCTACTAGACCATTGAGCTGGCGTTCAATGGTGTTGAGCGACCATCCATGGTTCATGATCTCAATCAAAAACTTAGTTTCTGACAGATTCTCTCTTTCCTTATTCGTTTATTGTTCTGGTAGATCAACCTATTATGCAATGATTGATCTATCTTTTTCAGACTGTTTCACTAATTAGATCTATTTCAATATGTGTATTGATCGCAGGTGGATTTAAATGTCATGTTTTTGGAAGATCCTTTAGAATCTTAAGATTTCTCTCTATGAAGAATTTCGATAGTTTTGTTTCCAATCAAATGTTGTCTGTTATTTGTCTCTATGCAAATTATTCTTCCCTTCATAAAGGTATGCTTGTTTACAAACAAAAATCATTTCTAATCATGTTAACATTTTACTAAATATAACTTATGCAATAGTTGGTCATCAATTATTCTTCCGTTTGTTTTCATTATGAAAACATTAATTAAAATGTTTTGTCAGAAATTAGAACTTTCCTAATTTGAACTGTAAAGTATATTGATCTAGAAGGAATTTTGGATAGGGACTATTGATAGAAAAGAAGTATCCGGTTGCATACGTACGCATGTCATCCCTCGTGGTGGAGCATACGCTTCTTTCCAGATGTTTCCAGTTGCTATACATCCTTTTCATGTCTGCTTTCGATTCGCGATGCTATGCGTTCCCTGATCTTTCTCTTTTCCATTTCTCTTCAAGATTCCAAGTTTAAATGGTCTAATTTGCTTATTCCAGTTATAATATTTTAGAAGTAGACATTAATAAGGTATTTTTAAACTGATGATGATAATGATGATCATGCTTATAAGAAGGAGGAGGAGAAGGAAGATAAAACGTAAAAATATGTGAACCTAGTCATTCAGTGATTGCAGTACCAATATCGTTTCGATCTAATCTGGTTAACAAAATTGAGTTCCATTCCGATTACATTTAAGGAATGATTAAGTATGCCAGTTCTTTTAAGAAATCCTCAGAAGGTTTGGACATAAAATACGTTAGAATATGATAGCTTTTGTAATATTGAAGTGTAATCCACTACCTTAGAAACAAGTCAAGAAAGGTGACTGATACAAAATGAAATGAACTGCCAAAACACTGAAATCAGGAGGCATTAAACAATTTTTTAAGTTTTAATTAGTAGTTCAAGTATGTTAACCAAAATTTCACCTTCCTGTAAACCGAAAACCAAAGATTTAGACTTTGGTAATAACAAACTACTGCCGAAAATCAATCAGTAGTAATTTATGGAAATAGGGCGAGGCTCTAATTTATGGACGAGCCAATCAGAAGGGTTTTAGAGATTTCAAGGTTATGGGGCCAACTTCAGTGCTTCATGCTAACGTACGATCGGTTCACAGGGAATTTAGTACAAAACGTGATAATTGAGCGACTATAACAAACCAAACGGCGAGACTATAATTTGTGGACGAATCAATCAGGTATAAGATAATAGATTACCGATTTTAACGCGAAAGCCTTTCATTCATTTGGCTAAGTAAATTTCTGGCATTATTGCTGATGTCAGTTCGTGATGAAAACCTCATATATAATTCCTAACTAAGGCAAATTACGACAATTATTGCGAACTGGATTATAAAAGCACCCGTAACACTGGCTGCAGCCAGATACTACAATATACACGGATAACTAGACAGCGTACAGGCTCCTACATAGGTTTGGTTATGTGCATCGTGTCGTTATCCACAAGTAGCATTTTGTGTACTCAACAACCGGAGTGCACATAAACAATATTGAAGCTATGTGGTCGAGGCTGAAAGAGTTTTTGAGACTTTATCATGACTCTAGAGGCCGACTATTCTGTAGCCGTATGGATGATTTCCTCTACTGGATGCATTGAGATTTTAGAACCTCTGAACCTCTTTCTAACCTTGAAAAGTTTTAGAACAACGTATACGAAGTGTATCCATTTTATTTCGTTGGTTTTGTATAACATATTTTTACTCTATACTGACTGTTTACTGATTGGCTAATATTTCTCAGGGTCACTCAAGGTCGTCCATAAATTAGAGTCTCACCGGAGATAGTGCTTAAACCGGGCTAACATTACTGACCTTTGTGCTGATGATGTCATTCAGAAGGACGGTGAAAGCTCAGAGAACAAAACTCCATCAAAACTAAAATAAGCATTTGAAAACCAATTGATTAATAGTTACATAGTAAATCATAGGCATCTCGTATTTATAGAACTCTTAATACTCTGTTTCTATCGATTCCCTGTTTTATGGTTTCCGATTTTATAACCTTAATCTCATTATTATTCTCGTGTTGACCTTTCTCATTGCCGTTGAGATTCAAATTGTGGCAACCTATATTTTTATTAGATCATGTATTGTCTCATCTAAATATTGTTACTAGTAGCGTTAGTATTGATAACTGCAAGCTTCAAAAGTGAAATAATTGTTTTCATATCTAATTTAGTGTAGTTCTTACGTTAATTAGCACATGTTCTTCAAAGAATGTTCTAGCAGGTGATTCCTGATCACTCGACAAAGACGAAGTAGCAAGAGGTTCGCCACAAGAAGCTTATGCTTAGTATATTGTATATTACCCTAAAATTTTCCTCTATCGTTTGATAAATAACATTTTGAATTCACGTAAAATATTGATATTTACTTTCGATATCCATTCCCTTTGATCATTTGTTTTTACAGTGCTTGTATTTATATGAAAAACATGAACCGTCAAGCTTTCAAACCATTCTATTTTCACTCACAAGCTATTTAGTAATAAGAATAGCTTCTTCGCTAAAAGTTTATCTACAAATAATGAGAGTTAAACTAGTTCTATGATCACTTATGAAACAGAGAAGTTGATTAGAAAATAAATAAAGATTCAATATGTCTTAGGCTGAATACTTTTTACTTAAGAGTTTTACTACTTAATACTTTTTAAGTAGGTGAAAAGATTTTTCAACATTTTCTGTTGTCGCCAGTTAAAGCATTGTGTATATATTATAAGGAGTTCCACGATAGGACAAAATGGCCATCCAGTGCTTCCAGGTTTCCCATGATGGTCTAGCTTCAATTGACTGATGACCTCAACCACTCAAATTACCATAACTTATATATTTGCTTTCATAAATAAAAATAATATATTTGTAATACCGCAATGAGTAGAAAATTAGATTTTCTGACGTTTCATGACTTAGTGTAAGTCACTTCTTCAGAGAATAAATAACCAAATTCCGAGTAAGTCAGAAGCGAAATAACGTTACTCTATATCTTGTTTTTAACAAATATATACAGATCGTTGCCTATTATTTCCCTATGGAATCTATTTCCAAACTGCTGTAAATAACGTAATTAGTTTAACAGATTTGTCACAAACATTATGATTGAGTCAGTCATACTTCCATCTTATAAAATACACATCAGAATAAGAGATTTCTCATCGTTTATATGACATTTGATATCAGTAAAAATATTACAAGCTATTTGTCTAGTAAACTTAAAATTTTGATATACACTCTAAATTAACAATCACTATGAAATCCAAGACGAATGGAACATTACATAGCAATAAATTTTTAGTAACTTTTAATAAAAATTCATGTTAGCTAGATGATATTTGTAAGATATAGAATGATGGATAGTTGTATTAACCACCTTAGGGTCCCTCATTAAAGTTCATAAATAAATCCATAGAAGGGAAAATGTAGAACCTTCATGATTCCCGGTTCATATGTCACTGTTTAGCAATCTTGTACTAATTGAAGAGAAGTCTTCGTTAATCTCATTCGCATGTTCAACCTTCGTTTCCTGTTTATTCCTCTTGTTTTGAGCATTTTGGCATATTGTGATTATAAATTAATGTTCTTTAACTTATAATATTATCAGTCATTGTCGAACATGTTTTGTAATATCTAACTATTGTTGGGCACTTACATATATTCCGGAAACTTAATTCATTTTCTGATAGTAATCGTATTTCTTCATCATTTTTCTTGGTTTGCCATTCAGTGAATAGTTATTCATTTCAAATAACTACATTTGATATAGCAAAGTGTACAGTTTCAATTTGATAAGTCCCAGTAATAACTCGACAAAGCTTCATGCTTTTACCTAATTTATTAAACAATCAAAGAAATCTAATGGATCGTGTTATAATCCTTTCTAATTTCAACCCGTGTATTCCTATTTCTCAGTATTCTTGTACACTGATTTACTCGACAAGTCACTAAATCAGAACACGTTTGAACAGGAAAGAAATTCTATTCCAAATAATAATGGTAGATGGAAGTAAGAAGCACAATAAGAAAAATGTTACTATATTTATAGTGTCTACACGAGTAGATTCTAGAGTCGGTAAGATTATAATTTATTGACGACGCTTAAGTGACCTTGAGAATGTCCACTTAATAACCAGGACCAAATTAGGGTTATAAAACAGTGTGGGTAATTACAAATATGATTTACAGTTGATGAAATGACATTAGCCATAATACCAAAACTCTATTTTGCCAAATTGATGAATGAATTTCGCGCCAAAATCTGAGATTTATTATCTTATACGTGATTGGTTCGTCTATAAATTACAGTCTCACTCTAGAGTCTTCTCTAAGTATCGACTAGCGCTGATTGGGTAAGAATTAGCCAACTCATCGAATATTTCGTCTTCTAGAATTAAGAGTTAGCTTACATGTAGACGACTTATTTCAATTAGTTTAAAATGATAATTTATTTAGAAATTAAGAGAATCAAGATAGTCTGCTTGAATATCTGAGCTACCTAGTTCTGTCATCTTAGTATTTCAACACGTTATTTGTTTCCATGTTTGTTTTAACATATCATTATACCTATCAATCTCATAAACTATTCGGGTACATTTCTGATTAGTGTACAACCTGTCGTTGTAAAAGTTAGGAAAGATCACAACTAAAGACATCTTGATGGTTAGTAATATGCACTGATAAGAATATACATTATTTAGATATCGATTGACTGAACTGTTAACATCTTACTAACGATCACTCATTATAGTTTCGTCAGGATCGACCAAGAAGTAAAAATAGAAAACTTTTTGAGATAATTTGCAGTATGAATCCTATTTTGTACCATAAACGATAATATTGAATAAAGCCATTAATAATAATAATAATAATGATTGTAAAAGACTTCAGCTTAAATCAATTCATGAAACATTATTATTATCATCATCATCATCATCATCATTTATCCGCATATTTTACTGATATGATGTTTTTTTGTTTGTCATTTATCAAAAATAATCAATATTGATTGATTGTATAATAACGATAAATCATCTGTTTTCTATAACTGGAACCTTTCCACATACCATTTAATGATACCTACATAAAAAGAAATATCTTTCAATTATACCTCTTGTTTTTATGTATTAAACTTTGATAAAAAGAAAAGAGAAAAACTTTCAATCCACTTTAAAAACTTTCAATGATTATGTCATACATTAAATCAATATATGTGATGATTCTAATTTATTTGATGAATTAGAGACAACCATTTACAAAAAAAAGAGAAAAGAGAAAAAAGGGAAAAAGAAAAAAGAGCAGAAAGACAAAAGAGAAAAAAGGAAAGAGAGAAAAAGGCGAAAAAAGAAAAATGAGAAAAATGAGAAAAATGAAAAAGAACCCATTTGTCAATGAATAAAATATGTCCAACTGATAAATATGAAAAATTAAATTTTTTTCTGTGTTTTAATCGACGTTTAACTGTTAAAACAGTAATAATAATAATAATAATAATAATAATAATAATAATAATAATAATAATAATAATAATAATAATAATAATAATAATAATAATAATGGAAAGCTATGGATGAATAACACCCCTAGATAGATAGAAATTGATGACTTTATTTAAACCAATCAGAATAGTCGTAGAATTAACCAATCAAAATACGATCTCCATAAAACCCCCCTATTCTAATAATAATAATAATAATTTTAATTTTTGTATTTTTTATGTTGGAAAAAATAACCCGTTTGATTTTTCTAAAAAACGATGATAATGATGATGGTGATAATGATTAATGATAATGAAAAAAATGTACTAAACACTAAAAATGACTTTGTTAAATAATGATAATATGGTTGACTTAAAATACAAATGATTCTATACAAATAAAGTATTCATTGAAATTATTATGGAAAAATTATACAGAACAGTACAGAATTCAGAAATGATAAAACAAATTCATTGTAAAAAACGATTTGTTCATTGGAAAGATGAAATGGAATCTAATAATTCTCTATATTATTTTGTTACTTCTTCTTCTTCTTCTTCTTCTTCTTGTTCTACATTGAATAGATCATATTTGAAAACATTTTCTCATTCATTGTCATTAATATCTGCTTGTTCCTCTTCATCCACCCTGTCATCCTCCTCATCATCCTCATCATTACCATCATCATTGTTATTCTCTTTATCTAATTCATCTTCTTTTAGTTCATATTCATCTTCAGAAAAAATGGTATTTCTTTTAAATTATTGTTCAGAATCTGATATGCATTCATCTTATAACTCAGATATTATAACCTGTAGTAAATCATTAATGAATAAGCAATTATCCGATCCATTATCATCATCATCATCAATTTTATCAAATCAGGAGTTTACTAATATGAAATATACAAAAGATATTGTTCATGTTAAAAGTAAGCTAATTATATCTTATAAATTGAATTAGTTTATAGATTCTTTGATAAAAGTTTAGTCAATTTACAGATTGAAATCATGAGTCAGTTGAAGCTAGACCACCATGGAAAACCTGGAAGCACTAACATCATTAGATGCCTGCTCAGTGGTCTAGTTGGTTAAGCGCCTGGCGCGAGACTGATAGGTCCTGGGTTCGAATCTCGCGGAGTGCGGGATCTTGGATGCGCACTGCTGAGGAGTCCCATACTAGGATGAGACGGCCGTCCAGTAGTCTAGCCTCAAATGACTTGTGATTTCAATCTGTGAATTTATTAAAATCTCCAGAAACCCTTTCTGATAAAAGTTTAGTAATCTAGAAATCGAGAACATTACGTTTAGAATTTTATGCGAAGTGTCAAAGAATCTGAAATGATGAAGAGATATTCCTTGAGGTCTTAGAGTAACAGCTCAATTATATTTCTGTAAATTAAATGCAACACGCTAATAGAAAGTATCTCGAACTTATAACCCTAGGTAATAAATCCTGAAATAAACCTTAATCTAGTGACACTACTTTATGAACGAAGTAATAAAATGATCCCGACAAAATGTTTACACCTTCATTCATACCAATGACTACACAACATTTTAGCATTTTAATTTATGTCATTTCATGATAAAACCCCTAACTCTCATCCTTTAATCGAAACCCCAATTTACTTACTTACTTACTTACTTACGCCTGTTACTCCCAATGGAGCAAAGGCCGCCAACCAGCATTCTCCAATTCACTTTGTCCTGGGCCTTTCTTTCTAGTTCTATCACTATTTCTCGGCGTAATGTGCTTGATATTATTTATATATGTAAGTTTTAACTATACAATGAGACGCCTATACTGAACGTCTTATTGACAAATTAATACACCTAGCTTACGGTTAACAGTAGAATCCAGAATGCGCGTGTCATCATAATTAGGACTTGTTAATCAGATTTATATACATCCCAATATTGATGTTCACACTCGGAGTTCAACACAGCATCTATTGCCTCTAATACCAACAGGTTACCCACTAAGCTACTGAATAGTGATAACAGTTAGCTTATTCAATAAACATTAAATTTTTTGTGTTTTGTATTTTCCCATTTTCGATATTCAGGGCTAAATTTGTTGACTTATATGGATCTTTAGTCGAGACTTTGATATTACCTCCTAGTTACACGTCAAAATAGAGTTTAAACGTAACTGCCAGGGAAGTAAATAACTTACATTTGGTCCTGTTTAAGACTAATGCGCTATCTTAAATATTACCAATGAGAAAATGTAAACCATTCAAGTTAATTGCATATACACTTTGATAATACTAATAGGCTTAAACACTAAACTTTACAAAATCAGTATTTACTTTTGTCTTATTCACTGTAAATACAAAATAAAATTAACGTCGAATGAGGCTATGTATTACAGTGTGATATGTTACCACCAAACTGATAGGACAACACCTGACCTCTTGTAGAAACAAGAGCTTGACACGAATCATTCACCTCATATGATTTTTTGATAATATGAAGCATTTGTGACCACGTTTTAACTAGAACTGTGTTCTTTCCAGTTTATCTCTCGAAGACTTAGTTTAATGCTTATGCGGTTTACCGTCATTTTAAGACAAAACATTTATTAGTATTATCAAAGATTGATAGTGGCAAGCAGTGGAATCCACGAAACCCGTTTCGTCCCACTTGCGACTCATCAGCTGGATTTACCTCCGTCTCAGAGTTCGTGTACACTTCGGGACTCAAACCTAGTAGTGTTCACTGTAAACGCAATCGCGTTATCCACTCAGTTACTGAGTCCTGATCCTTTCAGGATATATGAAAGCCATATTTTTGGTTGTGGTTTTCGGGTGTATAATGTCTCAAAATAAGATAATACATTTGTCCAGTGGTCCATTATTGATATCAACCACTTGTGAGAATTTACTTGAAACCAAACTGTGGAAGGTTTTCCAGATCTATATTCAATTCATTCATGAATTATTGACATTGGATAATTGTAATTTAAAGTTACTTATTCATAATGACATTTCTTTGGAAGACTAGCCCTTTTTTCAATGTAAAATTTTATAAAACATAAGTATTCAAAACATAATCATATACACAAATAATTCAGATTTGTTTAGTAAGAACAGAAGGCCTACGGCCTATGTCATTCCCTTATTGGTATGCTTCTGTGAGTGTCTAGTTTTCTCTTGAATGAGTCAGTGGAAAGTGCGGACACCACTGTTTCAGGCAACAGGTTCCAATAATTGATGACTTGATGTTAAAACCTGTATGCCATGAGTATTTTGTTTGTTCTTGACTTTTCTACTCGCCCACTGTTCTCTAAGGTGTCCCGATCTAGTAGGAAGAAAAAGAGAGGTGAAGTTATGTTCAAAATCATTTCTTAGTATTCTACACATGAAAATCAAGTCACCTCTTAATCTGCAATAGAACAGGATAAAAGGATATGGCCTTTTAAGCCGCTCTTCTTATGGTAGATCCCAGAGTTCTGGAATTGCACGAATAACTGCCCTCTGTACTTTTTCCAGGATATCCGAGTCACCTTTTAAACAGGGGCTTGCAGCTTGAACCCAGTTCTCAAGCTAAGTTCTCACTAAGATTGTTTAAACTGTAGTGAATATGGTAGTATCTAACTTGATGAATGTCCATCTTTAAACCAATAGGGTTTTAAACGCCTTAGCTACAACCACCCGGCAGTGGGTCATGCTCTTAAGATCATGACTCACTGTCAACCCAAGATTCTTTAAAAGCGTTCAGTGTCAATATGCTATATTGATTTCCCAATATAAGAATAGATTTAAAGATCATTATTGTCCTAGTAAACAATATCATACGTATTCATTCACCCCTCCCCCCCCCCAAGAAAAAGAAAACATCGATTTATGCTTATTATAATCCTCTTTGTACCCTCAAAGAATTTAACTAATAGTTCTTTTTTGTTGTGTGTGGAGCATATCAAATCTATTTGATGGAAACATCTTGTAAAGTTGTATCTTATCGAAGTGTTACGGCAGAATGGCTTACGGTTAATGTGTATGGTCATTTTTAAGTATAAGAAATATTCTGGGCTAAATGTTTCAGGCCGCGGAGCTGGGAGGGCGAAAGCAGTTTAATGACAGTTTTCAATTTCATGGTAAAGTGATACGTTATTAGGTTTGACAATATTATGAGCTGATGAAATAGGAGTTAAGAAACACTACCTCCCCATTTTGTTCATCCGTAAGAATCAGAATAAACGTTTTGTTACAAGTAGATGAATTACCAGTGAACTACAATTATGGAAAATGATTAGACTTATTGAGCGCAATAATAAGTAAATCACTGTACCATGGTCTACTACTGTTGTAACAGCCCCCGAATGCCCTGGTGTGGCTGAGAGTGGGGAAATGCTCTCACATGGTCACATGCATACAACCATTGCCAACAAAGTCCTACTCACTATCTTCTCACAGCATCACTGTTGTTTACCGAATTGACAAAACGAAAAGCGAATGTCAGGCGCTTTAACCAGGTTGGTGGACACGGAGGGTTCACCTAGAGAAGTTGGAAGACCCTCATTCCAAACCAATGGTGCACATAAGCTCCAGTATCCTGAGAGAACAAATGGTGTATGAACCTATTATTCGTCACTGGCTACCATGGGACTTCATTTCCTAACGTCGCTCCACTGCCTTGTGGGTTAGAAATTCAGGTCGAAGGCTCAGCGTGTGATCCCCTAAGAAAACCACCTGTTTCGGTGCGACCACCTAGACAGTATCCCACCCCTCACACAAACCGAATGATTCATGTTGTGAATATCTATTTCATATCCTCTTGTACCTATGTTCATGTGTTTAAATAACTAAATAAATAACTGGTGGAACAGCATAAACTTCTCATTTCATTTATGTGAATAAAACTAAAATATCTAAATCACCAGAAGTATAAGTAGGTTGGAAGAGTTAAAATAATGAAACTTCATTGCTGTTACTTTTACATGACAGAAGCTTTCATAATCCCTACATTTTGAATGATAAAATCTTAATACTCATTATTCATCCAGCTCGTGTTACATTAGCTGATACTGAATTGAATCTGTAAATGTAAGTTGCATCATAATAAAATGACAAGAATTCTTAGATAATCAGTAACTACTGACCACCAAGAAATACTGGAATCCTCTGTTGTACAACTTCACAATTCATTCAAGGATCATACCTAAACACTTGAGACCTCTTAATGTGTTCATATTCTTTGTACCTCTAAAATATTGTTCATTGGTTTCCATTTCTAACCATCGTATATCGCTGTCCCTGATACCCCAAATATTTTAATTCCACCGGCCATAGTATATCACTTGAAACTCATGAAGTCTACTAGAATTTAGTCATTAGCAAGCACATGATGATTATTAATAGCATGAGTTGCTTATAGGGACTACTTGATTAGAAGGTAGTTTACATCACTAGCTAACTTTTAATGATGAGTTTACATGACTAAACCCTAGTTCAACTTTAAGAACCTGAACATTTATTCTTAAAGCAAATCAATGAAACGATGATTAATGGGATGAATGTGTTATTTACGGTGTAAATAGATCAGAAGTAATATCTTTAACAGTAACGCTTTTGCTACGAACGTCTCAAATTACATTGTTCTATTCCTTATTTTGCTGTCAATATTCTTTCCTATCTCCAAAAGACAACTCGTTGAACCAAGGTTACTGTATGATACCATTCTAATGACTGTTTAATGGCAAAAAGCTTAGTTTCATGGTTTCTTGTCAATTACATCCTGCAGCTTAGTATCAAATCATAGTACAGATTTCAAATCACTTAAACTAATAGATACATTGCAAGTGATCGATAAGTTTCCATGAGGACTAGGGATTAGATAAATAACATATCAATTACTACTCACTAATCAATAACTGTGAGTGATTGGCATATTTTGACTTTCTGACAGTTGATAATCATCATAAAACAAAACTTGAAATTACTGTGAAAGATTGTAAATAAGCTGGTACTAATGATAATCTTTAACTTAAAAAGAACCCTGTTGTTAAATTCACAACACCGATTTACAGATATTGGTATGGAAACATTCTGAACAAATAAGTTGCTCAGTCCTTCATCATGAAACAAAAAGGATGGTTACTGTATAAAAAATGAGTATTTTAAATACATAACCTAGTCGACGATTATCGTAGAAATCGACAACGGGCTCAAGTTTCAAACAAAAACAATCTTCACTTTAGTTGCTACTTACACCTGTCACCTGTCATGGAGGAGGATAAACCACCCATCAGCACTCTCCATCTAACCCTGTCCTAGGCAATACTTACTAGTTGTTTTCAGTTGCTATTCACTCTTTTCGTACCTGATTCCATTTCCCGACGTAGTAAGTTCTCTGGGCTCCCTCTTTTTCATTCCCCTTCAGGATTCCAAGTTAGGGCTTGCCTCGTGATGCAGTTTGATGATTTCTGTAATGTATGTTCTATCCACTTCTTAATTTCCTCCTCATCTGTAAGCTGATTTGTTCTCTCCCACAGAAGGCTGCTGTTGATGGAATCTGGCTGACGGATATCTTGCGTAGACAACAGTGCATAAATACTTGTACGATTTTGATGATGATTGTAGAAGTTTTCAAAGTTTCAGCTCCGTATAGTAGGATTGTTTTGACATTCATATTGAAGATTCTGACTTTGATACTGGTTGACAGGTGTTTAGCATTGGCCTTGTAATATCCGAAGAATCTCGGCTTTCATTATGAGGCGTCATAATCCTTCCTCCGATTTTCAGAGCACAGTTTAAATGGTTTGATTTGTTTAATCTTGTTGGCATTTTTTAGCAAGATTTTTTTCTACGGGATGGCGTTGCTAACTCCACGCGCAAACATCCTTCTTTACTCAGGCTTTGGACCGGCAGTAACTTGGAAAGAGCTACAGGCGGAGTTCTTCACTTTAAGATTGTTAAAATTTACACCTAAATACATACCATTTTGTACAGTATCATATACTACTTATTTGTACATTAAGTCAACTAGATTTGAATAAGATCATTATTGAAACTGATTGTTTTTTGTACTTTTACAATTGAAGCCATTTGTACATGTCAATGTCAAAGTATATTTATGACAGAAAGATGAAGTAATTCACTAATTAAATACGTTACAAGAATCAAATTGAATAGTTGTCTTTCTTTTAAGACAATATAATGCTTAATGTTTACATTGTCAAGTAATATACCCATCAGTTTATTTGAATGAATTGAAATAGATATTACTGAAATAATTTAAGTAACTCAGTCAGTCATTCAGTCAGTCAGCCAGCTACAACGTGTGACATACAGTATCGTTCTGGATATGAAGATTGATATCGACTTGAAATAGAAGTTAACTCAATCTGTTCAAATAGTTTTGTCTGTGACTGGTTATCTCTATTGTTTTTGTCATCTTCATGTTTCTTTTCAATATTAGAATGGGGTTTTGTGGAGATTTTAGTTATTTATTAATTAAATTTATGAGTCAATCAAAGCTAGACGACTATGGAAAATTGAGCGGTTGTTTCATACTAGTATGAAACTTTAGCAATGCTCATCCACGATTCCGCTAGCAGGATTCCAACTCATGACCTGTTAGTCCCACGCACGAACTCTTAACCTCCAGACCACTAAGCCGTCATCCAACGGTGTTAATGTCTAACTTCAACCAATTCACGAAATTTCGCCACCGTCCACAACTGTCTTCAATGAGTAACTATCTCACAATAGTCCTAGTTGAAATCCAATGATCACGGCTTTTCACTAAATCTCCAGGAAATACCACCTGAAGCCAGTCACTAGTGAGCATATGATGATTATTCTCAGAAAGGGGATACATGAGTCAATTAAAGCTAGACTATCATGGAAAACCTGGGAGCATTCTAGTATCGGACTCCTCTTCTTATTTTCGCTTATTTTTTTAACCGAGTGGGTTCTTAATATGTAAGTGATTGACGTTTTCTATATGGCTTAACAAACTGGGATTATAATTTAATTTTGAATCGGTAGCATAAGTGAACAGTTAACTGCACTCATTATCTAATCGGATAACCCAATGACTTTTGAAGCGAATGGTAATGAGTTTTAGATCTGGAGTAAACATTAACTTAGTTGCAGGTACATCTAACTGCCGAGTAACATTAGGACGAAATGCGCATCTTGGATTCCACTTTTACCTATATTCATTTTTTCGGTATCAACTTTGGCCTATTACTTTATGTCTGTGGACTGAAGTTTGACCTGGACTCCATGTTTTTGGACATTTCCTCAGGTTTATCCAAAGTTCCCTGACTAAAGAGTTTCAATATACTTCAACACAACTTTAATTTATCTTATAACAGAACATTCATTTTAATCTTAGAACCAAAACATCTAGAAACTTTTACACTTCATTAACTATGACTTCCTATTTCAAATAATCGTTAAAGTTAATCACATTGAGTATTGATTCATGGAAAACTTCATTACGTAACTCAGATACTTCGTTCATTTTCAAATTGTTGATGTAATTACATAATACTGTTACTTTTACTTTCAGTCATTCATAAAACTGATTTATAACATGTCGAAATTTATGATTATTGTGTTCGGTTTTGTCTGTGTGTATGTAGTTATGGTTAGTACATTACCTGTATGTGTGTCCATATATGTAAATGTGTGTGCGTGTGTGTGCGTGTGTGTGCGTGTGTGACAGAGAGAGGAAGAGGGACAGCATGTAGTTTACAAATGTTATTGCCATAGCAACAATTTCTAAATTGTACAATAAAATGAGATCTAAGTGGACTTGGGTTTTTTTTTGTACTTTTAAAGATGTAATTCCGTACACCTTTTTTTGAGGAATCATTAGCTCCATGATTCATATACCCTAACACCAGAATATACTCCTTAATTCTATGCTATTGTTTCCAGCTTTGTAAGTGATAAGTGATGTGATCTACGGATGTCCTCTTGTAGTTTTATAACCATTATTTGTGTTATAATGTAATCTGAATGTATCATTGGTGTAATCTGTATAGTAAATTTCATAGTCCTATTCTAAGTAAAGATTATGTCTTTATTTATTTATTTATTTATTTATTCATTTGAATACATAAATATCGGTACAAGGGGGCACCAGATACATATGCGCCACACACATCTCGTTTGATTTGTGTGAGGGCTATGATACTGTCCGGGTACCCAAACTGAAGCACGTGGTTTCCTTAGGGATCACACGCTGAGCCTTCGACCTAAAGTTATAACCCACAAGGCAGTGGAGCGACGTTAGGAAATGAAGTCCCATGGTAGCCAGTGACGAATAATAGGTTCATACACCATTTGTTCTCTCAGGATACTGGAGCTTATGTGCACCATTGGTTTGGAATGAGGGTCGTCTAACTTCTCTAAGTGGACCCTCCGTGTCCACCAACCTGGTTAAAGCGCCTGACATTCGCTTTTCGTTTTGTCAATTCGGTAAACAACAGTGATGCTGTGAGAAGATAGTGAGTAGGACTTTGTTGGCAATGGTTGTATGCATGTGACCATATGAGAACATTTTTTCATAGAGATCTGACTGTCCCCACTCTCATCCGTACCAGGGTATTCGGGGGTAAAGATTATGTCTAGTTTGTTCAGAATAATAAAATATTACAATACTTCGGCAAGCACTTTAATCACATCATAAACTCACTCACTGCCCAAAATTTCGTCACATTCAACACATTGTTGACTGAAAATGATTCTTCAAAAGCCTGATTATTGAAATTGTAACACGTCTCAGAATGATAGTCTTACGACACGATTTACTGTTTACATATTACATTAGATACGCCGAAAATTTATGGTTTGAATTCAGTGTTCGAAAACGTGTTTTTCACACCTGAATTCTTATCATTCAATTTATTGATTTATTTTTGAATGAATTTTGTTCTCTAGTCTGGATGGTAGAAGTCTATTTGAAGTTTTTGCTGTTGATTTCATTCAGAGAAATGACGAAAACTCAGCTACCGAACCATTCAGCTTAGAAGACAAAACTCCATCAACATATCAGTTCATCGTTGATAATCTTAAAGCACATAGATTTCTATTGAATAAGAAGATTTCAGAGAGTAATTAATTGATATAAAATGAATAATGAAATATAGTACAAGGGATTATAAACCATTTCCAGCTACATTTTTCACAATATTTACTTACTTACTTACTTACTTACTTACTTACTTACTTACTTACTTACTTACTTACTTACTTACTTACTTACTTACTTACTTACTTACTTACTTACTTACTTACTTACTTACTTACTTACTTACTTACTTACTTACTTACTTACTTACTTACTTACTTACTTACTTACTTACTTACTTACTTACTTACTTACTTACTTACTTACTTACTTACTTACTTACTTACTTACTTACTTACTTACTTACTTACTTACTTACTTACTTACTTACTTACTTACTTACTTACTTACTTACTTACTTACTTACTTACTTACTTACTTACTTACTTACTTACTTACTTACTTACTTACTTACTTACTTACTTACTTACTTACTTACTTACTTACTTACTTACTTACTTACTTACTTACTTACTTACTTACTTACTTACTTACTTACTTACTTACTTACTTACTTACTTACTTACTTACTTACTTACTTACTTACTTACTTACTTACTTACTTACTTACTTACTTACTTACTTACTTACTTACTTACTTACTTACTTACTTACTTACTTACTTACTTACTTACTTACTTACTTACTTACTTACTTACTTACTTACTTACTTACTTACTTACTTACTTACTTACTTACTTACTTACTTACTTACTTACTTACTTACTTACTTACTTACTTACTTACTTACTTACTTACTTACTTACTTACTTACTTACTTACTTACTTACTTACTTACTTACTTACTTACTTACTTACTTACTTACTTACTTACTTCAACACTTACTTACTTACTTACTTACTTACTTACTTACTTACTTACTTACTTACTTACTTACTTACTTACTTACTTACTTACTTACTTACTTACTTACTTACTTACTTACTTACTTACTTACTTACTTACTTACTTACTTACTTACTTACTTACTTACTTACTTACTTACTTACTTACTTACTTACTTACTTACTTACTTACTTACTTACTTACTTACTTATCATTAATAATATTAATACTACTATCTAGTATAAACACAATGTCACATCATCAATATTGAACAATCAACTTGTCGCCAGAGATTATCGTGATAAACGCCTACAAGAATACTTGCCAATAAACAAACATATAGAATTACAGTCTGCCTATAGTTGTCATTATATAGTTAAATACAACATTGTTTAGTTAGACATATCTAGAGTTAATAATTTGATCATTTTAGTTTGACTCAGATATGAACATTCTTGCTTATAAACCAGACACTTTTGTATAGAATAAAAAATTTGATGAAGCTCATAGTATTTAAATAAACATTTTTGAATTCATTCACTTGATATTGTATAAGACTCCAATTCTTCTCAATGAAGCTTGTGATTTAAGGCGATATCGAGACAGTTCGCACTGAGTTTGAAGTGAATGGTACTGGTTTCGAGTCTCAGAGGGAACATCAACTCTGGGATCCAGGTACATCCAACTGACAAGTCCCAAACAGGATGAAATGCGCGTCCTGGATTCTACTGTTAACCACTATCCATCTTTGCCCTATGAAGCTTGTAACTTAAGACTATATGGAAGCGATCCACACAGTATGCACATATACCAACATGCTGATCTTTATCCTTGAACAAATTAGTATCTAGTCATTCAGCTTACTTTATGAAATAGTCACAGATAATGTTATCCAGCTTTGAAATAAATCCATTTAACTTCGAAGATCGAAACATCAAAAAAAACATCTTCCCAAGTATAAAATCATCACTAGATGATGTTTGGAGGTAATCAACAGGAAATCCTGAACCAGCGTTTCGTGCTACTTGGCACTTGTCAGCAAGGTGTACCTGTGATCTTGAGGGGACTGGTGCTCCCTGATGGATTCACCATTTCAACGTGTTTTATATTAGTGAAAAAGGAGTCACTTACTTATGAAATACTTTTATACTTTGAAAAAATCAACCCATCAAATCTACCTCTAGTAATGTACGTGTGTGTTTATGTAATTGTAAACAAATGCTCAAAACAAACTTTTGAGTTCCTACATGTTTCTTTTTTTTCAACAAACTTTAAATTATTATTACAGACTGTATTCGATTAGTCTATATTATCAAATGTACATACTGATTGAATTGCCATGATATGGTCATTCAGTTACAATATTAGATAAGTTTGTTTGTAGTTAGCAGTGAAATTCAACTTTACTAAGATTTCAGATCTTCTGATTGAGATCATGAATCGATTGATGTTAGACCTATATTGAAAACCTGGAAACACTGGACAACCATTTCGTCTTATTATGGGATTCCTCAGCAGTGCACATCAATGATCCCGCTCATGGGACGCGAACTAAGGACCTTCGGTCTCGCACATGAACGTTTAGCCTTTACACAACTAAGCTGCCATCCAACAGTGTTAATGTCTAACTTTAAGCAATCCACGAAATTGCGTGACTATTTTTCGTCATACTGAGGTAGATAATTGTCACTACCTCCACTGGTGATGGCTTTTCACTAGAACTCTGAGAATTCCCTCACGAAGCTAGTCACTAGTGAGCACGTGATAATTATCAGTACGAGGTTGTGGAGATTGTTAAGTTTTTTTGATCGGGATCATCGATCGATTGATGTTGGAACACCAGTGATTCCAAGTTTTCATTCGTAGTCTAACATCAATCGACTCATGATCCCAATTAAAAAACCTAAACACCTCCATAACTACATATTGTTAATTTCAGATTTTCGTCAATAATGCCCTTCTCCTCATATCACTTTTGTATCAGAGATTACATGAATAATATAGAAAGCAAGAGAGAACTGATGCTGTTTCCATATGTTACTACCACATATTAATCCCTTCATCTATCTACATTTATCAAAATGAATTAACGTAAATTTCATTAGTTCACTCTTACAATTATAAACATACTAACGTTTGTTATCCCTCATGGAGGAACATAGGCCGCCCACCATCATTCTCCATCCGACCCTGTCTTCGACAATCCTTTCTAGTTCTTTCCAGTTGCTATTCATCCTTTTCATATCTGTTTCCAATTTTCGACGTAGTGTGTTCTTCGGATTACCACATTTTTCGTTTCCCTTCACGATTCTAAATTAGCGCTTGCCTCATGTCGGAGTTTGGTGATTTCCGTAATGTATTTCCTATTCCCTTTCAATGCCTTTTCCTGATTTCCTCCTCATCTGTAACACACTTCTCAGTAAATATCAATGTTTGGTTTCTCACAACTAAATATATTTTCTTTCGTCTGGGTATATTAACATCTTGTTTGTTAATGATAAGAACAAAACTGTAATTAGTAATTGATCATTTCTACTCATATTTACCTTGATTAGGCAGGCTACCATTAAACTAATCTAACAAATATCAGAATGTAGTGAATGAGAACAGAAGCGGGGACAACCAAATGCCATTGAGTACAAAATTACAGAATCTCTTGGTAAAATCTGAGAATCATACAGTAAATACTTCATTTGAAAATGTCTCAGACTTCATTGTTCCTTCATTTCCACAGCAATTATTCTCGGGTCTCGTTCACTTTTCTTCGATGTTCTTAATCTTTTGCGACCAGACATTTCACTTCAGATTGATAATACATACTACTTATATCTGTCGACATCAGTAATACACATCACAATAATATAAAATCAAATAATTTTCATTTTATTGATCCAATTTTTCGTTGTTTTACTTGAATTTTGAATGCTCCCATATTTGTCCTTCTCATCATTGAACTTCAACAAGACAATATTGCAGCGTTCAGTATATAATGGCATAATCAGTTCAAAATAATTAACTATAATAACCATTTTAATAGTTAAGTTCATGAGGCAATTGTAGATCACTATAGAAAACCTAGAAGCACTGGACGGCTGTTTCGTCCTAGTATGAAATTTTTCAGTAGTGCGCATCTACAATCCCGCCTCTCAAGATTCGAACTAAATACCTATCAGTCTTGCGCGTGAGCGCTTAGCCACTAGACCACTGAGTCGGCTGCCATTCAACGGTGTCAATGCCTAACTTCAACTAATCCACGAAATTGAGTGACATATCCATCATTGTCTTCAGTGAGTTACTTTTTCACAACAGACTAAGTTGAACTCTACTGGTCACTGCTTCTCATTAGTACTTCAGGAAATACCTCTTAAAGCCAGTCACTCATGAGCATATGTTGATTCATATCTAAATGGTTTTGTGGATATTATAGTAATTTTAATATTAATTATATTAACCCACCGTAAGCAAATAAAGTTTCTTGACTTGGTAATTTGAAATAAGAGGAAATCAAAAAAGACCAATAGATTATAACAGGAACCTATTGTTTTCAATTCATTCAATTCATGAGATTAAATATTGAATATTTACTCATCTTGATTGGTTGAAAGCAAGTAGTAATAATAATAATTATTATCATGATTATTACGGCTGTTTCATCCTAGTATGAAACTTCTCAACAGTGCGCATCTACAATCTCACTTCGCAAGATTCGAACCCAAGACCTAACAGTGTTGCGCACGAACGCTTCACCTTTAGACTACTGATCGTTCGGTGTTTCCAAGTTTTCTATGATGGTCTAGCTTCAATTGACTCATGAATTCAACTATTAAAATAATAGTTATGTTTGAATGAATTGACTTTTAAGATTGGTTAGATGATAAAAAAAAGAAGAACAAGAAGGGAATTCAATTAAACTAAATCACTTCATTGCATTATAGCATAACAAAACAAGAAGAAGAGAAATACGCAAAAGAAAACTATAATATTAGTTACACCCAAACCTTAAAATAAATACCCTTGTTACACCAGGACTTAAGTTTACTTAAGGGAAAATCATCTGCTACACATTCTCGACTGCGATATACTACAACTAATTCAATATCTTGCCATCCACATTTCAGCTTACATCGCACCAGTTCACATGTTCCTGAATCATGTGCCACTGTCTCACCTACTCTTATGATTAGGGTACTTTTCGCGTACAGGATAACCATACCTCCCTTACGGTTTATTCTGTCAGCCCTATTGGTTAAAAAACCAGTCAACTGAATTTCATTATCTAATACTTCTGACGTTAACCAAGTTTCTGAGACAGCAATAACATCCGGTTTTTCTTTATCCACCACTGACATGAGATCCACCATTTTATTTAGTAGGCTGCGAGAATTCGTGTAGCATACCTTTAAGTCTGTGGAGAACTTTCTCTTACCACTCAGAGTGGTTTGTGGATCGTTTTGCTCCGAACTTTTACAATTTGAAAACCCTTAAGAACGAGGTTTTTTTCACCATTTCGGCGGCGCTCGTTTATTTCCATTTCTGCAGCTCGTCTCTTAATACTATCAGCTAGGCTAAGATTCTCACAGGTATATATTACGGATCCCATCAGTTTGCGTAGGTTTTGCAGTATCAGGTTTCTTTCTTCAACCGTAGCAAAGATAACCTTCAACAGGCGGCTTTTCTGAGGACTTTCAGAATCCAACTTTTGTCCTATACTATAAAGCTTACAAATACCAACTCCTGAAACTGTTTCTGGGAGTAGTTTGTTTATTAAGGACTTAATATGACTGAGATCGTGTTCAAATCTAGCCTTTGATTCTTTATCGGAAGATTCTTTTAACTTATGAAAAGTGACTAGCCTCTCAGAGAGATCTGTCTTGACATGCAGTAGAGATTTTGTTTCTGATACCGTCTCTTCCAATGACTTGCTAACCAGCTCCGTCTTGCCTACAGCTCTTTTCTTCTCATTTCTTTTTCTCCGTACTGAAGTCCACTTATCATCACTCAGGACAGTCACATCAGGACTATTTGGAACGGTGACAGTCCTATCCAGGTCTTCAATTTCCACTAGAGGTGTATGATTACTGATGTCAATATCAAGTGGCACTTCACTCATCGTTAATATTAACGGAGATTTCACTTTCTTATCAATCACGGTCGGGTGTTTAGCAGCACGTACTACACTGACGCCTTCTTCACCGTCAGTGCTCGTGTTATCAGCGCAACCGCCATCGTTTTTCTCACAGCCAAAAGCCAATAGGCTCATAGCCTCCTGAATTAGTAACTTCTTATTTGTACAGCAAATTATACAAAGCCAATGCTAGTTAGGCTTCGAGCATCTTTTGTATGCCGTAGGACTTAGATGTGTACACATCTTATGGTACCACTTTTTACATTCATCGCACTGCATTCCTTCCTCAACGGGGAATAAGCAGTTTGGTTATCCATATTTATAAGTCTTACCAACCATTGTAATTTGATTAAAAAGGTTTAAAACACAATATGATCACAATGTGAACACGAGTGTCAGTCAATGAGTATAAAAAAGGTATCATAGGACAAAGTTTAGCAATAATTTCAAACCTTAACCAAAATGCTTTTAGTTAAAGTAGACCAAGAATGCTTTTTGCTGTAACAAGAACGCAAAGCAAGGATAAAAATCACTGCTCTTTTTGAAACGAGTGCCAGCAGTGGTCTTCGCACCTTCAATTGACTCTTTCAAGAGAAGACTGGACACTCAGAGAAGCATACTAGAAAAGGAATAACATAGGCCGTAGGCCTTCTATCCTTACTACACGAACCTGAATTTTTAAATAAATTTACACAAGTATGATAGATCTCGTAAGCGGGATCTTGAATGTGTACTGCTGAGAAGTTCCATACCAGAACGAAACAGCCGCCCATCGCTTTCAGTTTTTTCCATGGTAGTCTAACTTTAATGGACTCATGAATTTAACTATTAAAAATTACTAGAATTTCCATAACCCTCATCCCCCCCCTCTTTCTAATAATAGACGTTATATTCAAATGTGTTGGACTTCTGATTGAATTTATAATCTAGAAGTGGATAGATGATGAAAAAACAAGTAGGGGGAATTGTAAATGATTTCAATAACCGAATATAACAAAAACATATTTGTTACCACCCGAACCTTAAAATATATAAGAATTTATAATACATTTGATGGTTCTTTTTTTTTCTTCTAAAAATAGAAAATCAATAAGATTTATCCTCACTTTTTCCAATATATTGATCATTTATTGATTTGGGCATACAATTGTATTAATCATTTAATACCTTCTGTAAGAACTTGGAGGCACTATATGATTGTTCTATTTCAATATGGGACTCCTTAGCAGTGAGTATTGACGATCTTGCTCATAGGAGTCTCATACTAGGACAAAACAGCCATTCAGTGCTTTCTAGGTTTTCTATGATGGTTTAGCTTTACCTGTCTCATATATTTAACATTTGATAGTAAATATGTGTTAAGAACATATTTTAGTTTATACTCGGTTAGATAACTAATTTAAAATCAACCTTCTTATTGGTAATCATTTGGCTTGTTTTTTTTCTGCTGTTTATCGGATGCAATCTGACATGTTATCACTTTTCACAACTACTTACTTACTTACTTATGCCTGTTACCCTCAATGGAGCATTGGCCGACGAACAGCATTTTCCAACCTACTCTGTCCTGAACCTTCTTTTCCAGTTCCATCCAATTCTTGTTCATTTTTCTCATTTCTATCAACATTTCCCGGCGCAATGTGTTCTTTGGTCTTCCTCTTCTCCTTTGGCTTTCAGGATTCCATGTGAGGGCTTGTCTTGTGATGTGTGTCCTATCCACTTCCAGCGCTTCTTCCTGATTTCGTCCTCCGCTGGGATCTGATTTGTCTTCTCCCACAGTATATTGTTGTTGATAGTGTCTGGTCAACGGATCCGAAGTATTTTACGTAAACAACTGTTAATAAACACCTGTATGTTCTGGATGATGGCTTTCGTAGTTCTTCAGGTTTCCGCCCCATACAGTAGAACTGTCTTGACATTTGTATTAGAAATCCTGACCTTGATGTTGGTTGACAGTTGTTTTGAGTTCCAGATGTTCTTCAGTTGTAAATATGCTGCTCTTGCTTTCTCGATTCGCGCTTTCACATCTGCATCAGACCCACCATGTTCATCAATGATGCTGCCCAAATATGTAAACGATTTTACAACTTCCAAATCTTCTCCATCAATTGTGATTGGATTGGTGCATGCTGTGTTGTGTCGGAGAATCTTTCACAATTGATCTATTTTAAAAAACGTTACTAGCAAAGTGAATTTGAACCCTAAATAATTGAAAGGAAACAGTGATTCATTATTTCATGTTGCTTGTTAATAATTATCGAAGAATGTTTGAAATTTTGAAAGGACTAATATCCTCATGAGACTATAATCTACGTTAAACGGTCCTAGTCCAAAACCTTCTGTGTTATGCGTTTATGATTGACGTCTAGGATTAAAATATACACAATGATCAATTAAAGATTGTCTTGTGTTCCTAGTCTTTGATAGTGGTTGAATTCTACGCATCAGTTTGTAATTTGGCCTATAACTTAAGTGACTTGAGATCTTGTGTACGATACTTTTAAGCAATGTGGTTGACGATAATTGATATGAATTATCGAGCTTCAACCTTGGTGGTACTTATAAACGGTTTAACAAACGCACTGTTAACGGACAGTTAACTTCACAGGTCATAGACGTTGAACACTTCATGACTTTTAACAATATAAACTGTTTTAATAACCCAAAATCTGACTTTGGTTAAATCATCAAAATATACATAACAATAACCTTTGTATATAGTTATCAATCTAAATCAAGTTAGTGAATCACAGAATAAAATAAGTCAAATACGAGAATGATGTTTGAGTATGTATATTTTATATAATCGTTGATCTGAACTGACAATCAGCAAAATGAAGCGAAGAAAGCAAAGAAGATAGAATGAAGCGAAACGAAATGATGCGAAGTAAAGAAGGTGAATGAGACAACTCGATTTGATCAAGGATAACTTAAAAATAAATTAGATACATGATGAATAGGGTAAGCAACTAACAGACATACGATCATATAACAACAGTCACGGTTAATAAGTGACAAGGTCAAAAATTGGCTTAAGAAGAATGAATAAACTGTCTGTCCATAGGCTTGAATAACCTATATGAACTTGACATAGTATCAGTCCCTACATTGTCATAACATTCGACAGGTTCATATGTTGAGTATAGAATGACATCAGTTTTAATATCATTCCAAGCTAGAGAACAATGGGAAGCTACTTTTTACTCTATTATGATATCGCTCAGTAGTGTTTGTTCCTTACTCACTTGGAGTTTATACCTAGGATTTTCAGATCTCATAACAAGACCTTAACGTATTGAATAGTACCATCTACAAGTTACACTAACCTTTAAGTGAAAATATCATAGAAAGTAGGTGTTAAGGACTTTTTCAAAGTTTGGTAAAATGACTACAGCATAAACCCATATACATCCATATATTAAGTGTTAAACTTCACCATATGATTATAAATTTTCTAAAATAAGGACACATTGCGTTGGAAATTGATGGCAAACATCAAAAGAATGAATAGTACTTGGAAACAAGAACATCATAAGTTGGAGGCTCTTGATCTGAACTCTCTGTTCTATGAATGGTAACAGGCATTGGAATTTTTTTTAAAAACAATCATAGCAGATTATTATAGTATGGTTTATTTGTTTGGAATCTCTACAGTAATCAACTAAAGGGAATCTACTAAATAAGTCAGTCCACATGAATTAATCAAGGTTAAACTACCTTTGAAAACTTAGAAGCACTGAATGGCCATTTCATCCTAGTTTTAGATCCCAACGATAAACATTTTACAACTCCGTACACGGGAATCGAGCACAACATGTTCAGTCTTAGGTACGGACAACTAATTTGTAGATCACTAAGTCGGCATCCAATAGTGTTATTATTCAAATATATAATTATGAAGTGGTGTATAGTAGGTTTAATGAATTTCTAAACGGCGAATCAGTTTTTATTGGATCAACATGTTATGACATTCAAAAACATATTCAATACATCGAGGACGCGCGTTTCGTTCGCTGGATGTACCTGCATCTCAGAGAGTTGATGTTCACTCTGGGACTTGAACCCAGTACCATTCACTTCAAACGCCATCGCGTCATCCACTCAGCTACTGAATCCTGATAGCCACTTTCTTGTGCAATAAGGTGAATTCGAATTCACTTGGTACATCCAGGTGCATTTAGCTGACGAGTTCCAATCGAGACGAAACGCACGTCTTAGATTCCACTGCTAGCCACTATCCACCTTTGCTTATTATGAATAACATTCATCAGTGTTATAACTTGTTGACTTTCTGCCCCTTTTATGAATAGTTTAGTTACTTAATAATTATACAATAAAAATATACGTATAGTATTAGTCCGTAAATAGATCCAAACAGTTGCCACCCATTATTCTCGTCGGGATATAACAATCAGTAATTCCTAGTCATTGCCATTAAAAAAATACTTTGGTTACATTCTTAAGTAACTAGTAGAATTGTTAGATTTTCAAGCATTTTAGAAATCATAATCACAATTCTGAGAATTCGCATAGTTACAAAACATTGGTAAACTATCATTCTCTTATGAAATGTGTGTTAAGAGGCCTTAATTACCATCAGCGTTAATCTATCATAGACCTCTGTACTTGTAATAACTTAGTAATGTAGTTTGCCTTCTCTGAGCTGGATTGTCAAGCCATGAATTAAATCATTGTCTTTCTAAACAGAATCATTAGCTATGAGTGGGACCAGATCTAAAACAGCAATTAGGATTCCAGTAATAATGATTGATAGTTCTCTTTATCGATAGTGAATTCGAATGATTATCGTTAACAAATATTCTGTCATTCATTATCTGTCTACTTATTTCTTCATCTTAAAATTATCGGGATCATAAATCATCTCTAATAATAAAACTTAAGTTGTTTCACTCTTCAAAGAATCCATCTCATTGTTTTATATATTTGTTAACTGGTTTGTTTTCGATTTTTCTTCAGCACGAAATTCTTCTGGCACATTTAATGGTCATCAATCGTTGGGTGGAAATCTTAACAGACCGAAAAGTGAGTTATTTGATTTGATTACCAGAATTAAACACTACAATTCAATTTTCAAAAACTGAATTAAACATCAATGAATCCTCTATTCATAAGGATTTGGTAATATTGAGGGATTAATAAAATTTTGTGTATGTTAAAATATGCTATGATGAATCACCATAATATTTGACAGTATGAAACATAAAGTTTATTTTATGTGTTATTTAAGCTACTTAAAATGAAATCAGTAGTTAACTTGAATTAACTAAACTTTTCTGGCGGGTGTTTTAGAAATTTCCTGGGCCTATCTTACAATTAATCTCACATTAATATTACGGCTTTTTATTTCTTATCGCTTTTCATCTAACTTTCCATTAAATGAGAAATGACAATTTTTAAATTAGCAAAATTTCAAAGTGTCTCCGGTTGAGTCATTTTGGGTAATAGGCACATACGTGTAGATTGTTAATAAGCTCACTATCAGGCAGTACAGTGTTGGTTTATACCAAGTAATTAATCAGAAAAACAAAAAAGATACTTATAAGATTGCCACTGACCGCTGGACTTTAAAAACTTATGGGAAAAATATCAAAATCAACCATAGATTTAAGTGTCACTAGATGAATAAAGAAAGAATATGCTGTGTTGAATCCTATATTTCTATGAAACCTTACCAAAAAATATTGTTGATAGATTCAATGTTGTTTTAGGTATTTTCGAGGCTTACAAGGAATACTTTTCCACAAATTGTAGATTCAATAGTTCAATTTATGAGCTAGACCATTATGGAAAACCTGGAAGTACTGGATGACAGTTTCATCCTAGTATAGGACACCTCAGTAGTGCGCATCCACGATCCCGCCCTACGAGATTCGAACCTAGAAGTAATCCGTCTCGTGCGTGAACATCTAACTTATAGACCACTAAGTCGGTATCCACCGTCCATGGTGGCACATTAAATTATTATAACATCCACAAAATCCTCTTTCTGATCAAAATTGTAGATTCCTCGTAATATATACATAAAGAAACAACAACTGCTCATTATTGTAACATTAGATTTATTTAAAACTTTGTTTATTCAAGTTAAGTGTGTATTTTGTCACTTATAATCCAAGCGTATAATTTAATAATAATATTGTAGTAAACGAGAACACAAACGGGGACAATCGAATGTATTGAATAAAAAATTACAGAATGTCTTAATAAAATCTGAGAACCATACTGTAAATATAAGCAAATATGTGTAGTGACTAGCAGTGGAATTGAAGGTGCACGTTTCGTCCTATTTGGGACTCGTCAGCTGGACTTACATGTATCCCAGAGTTGATGTCCACCCCAGCTGATGAGTCGCAAATAGGACGAAGCGCGCGTCCTAGATTTCACTGCTAGCTACTACCCATCTTTATTTATAATCGTTGTGAATTAGGGCAATATCGAGGGATTATGCACACTATGCCCATAATGCCAAAAAGAGACTGATCAATTGTAGTCCTAAACATCAATAGGAAGATATAAGCAAACAATACCAAGTGAATTCATAAAGTACATACTTAGTTTGCAAAATATCAGTCCATCGTCTCAGATTTAATTGTTCATACATTAATATACCAAGTACTTTCTGGCCTCGTTCTTTCTTTCTTTCTTTCTTGAACTTCTATTGAAATACATTCTATTCCTGATTATCGTCATATACTACTTCATGTTTATATAAATAGCTCAAGTAAACTACTTAAATATATCAATATCAGTAGTATATATCACTGACAAATTAATACTATCAATAAATGATAAATAATTTATTTTTAATAGGATGATTCTATTGATTCTCTTATTTTAATTATGTGAATAACATTATTAGATTCATTATCCTAATGTTCATTTACTCTTTTTGTGATGGCCCGTTATTTAATCGTCATTTAGATCGCACGATGTTGTCGAATAGGCTCTCCACTTTAATGACCCGAGATATGACTCCAAGGAGATCGTAGTGATGATTGTTGTTGAAATATATATGTTGTCGTCTATCCTCGTATATAAACATCGACTTAAATCGCATTAGTCAATAACGGATTTAGATAAGTCAAATAACGAGAATGGACTTGTGAATACATCATATTTTATATATAAAGTGAATGGATTAAAGAGAAGAGAAACGATGTGCAGTGGAGATGGTGGGTAAGCCAACTCCCCTTTAGACTGATAAGCGAATAAATAACAAAGCCAAAATGTAACTCAAGTAGTATGAATAGATTGGGCTGTCCGAAAGCGAGAATAAAGTATATGGGCTTATCATAATAACCAACACTACACTCTGATTGTTATTTATCAACAATCATTTGATTAAACAGAAAGAAAAGAAAAACAAAAGAGATAAACAATGATAATGTATCCCATATAAATCAATTTATTTATAATTGATTAATGAATGATTTTCATAGAGGATACTTAAGTAATGAATAAATGAATCATTTCACTTGATGATAATTAATTAAATAAAATCTATTAACAAAAAAAATCAATAAAATGTACTCGTATATTGATTATTTTTTTTACCTATCAAAATGTATTCTAAGGAAGTATGATGTTTTTCTATAAGTTTTCAATAGTGATATTGTTATAACTTGTAGATTTGTACCTTAATCAATGGTTGAAGTTAGACATTAACACCGTTGGATGCCGGCTCAGTGGTCTAATGGTTAAGTGCTCGCGCGCGAAGCCAGTAGGTCCTGGGTTCGAGCCCTGGGTGGTGCGGGGTCGTGGATGCTCACTGCTGAGGAGTCCCATACTAGGACGAAACGGCCATCCAGTGCTTCCAGGTTTTCAATGGTGGTCTAGCTTCAACTGACTCATGAGTTCAATCTGTGAAAATATATAGAATGTCATGATATCGTCAAGTAGAGAATAGTGATTTATCAATTGAACTAATGACGTATTAAACCTATATGAGTAGTCTAGAATTCTTATCGGTCTTGTTTTCTGCTCAGCCTTGCTTGCTTGCCTGCCTACCTACCTACCTGTTGATTCTAGAACATTAATCTTAGCCTCTGTGATATCAATCATGTATTTCAAATATACTGGGTTTATATACATTAGCCAAAGAGACCACAATGTACCATAAATTAGAAAACATACATTTGTATATGATCTAGCCTAAAGTGACTATGAATATAGGAGACTGTAATGAATAGATTGGACATAACTCAAGAATAGTGAGTCGTATAATAATAATAATAATCTATGGGTCAAAATAAAGCTTAACATAGTAGGGACATGAATATGCGTAGTTTAGTTACCGAATAGTTATACAATAGGAGAATATATGTATCCTATTGGTACATAAATAGTTCTCAATGGTTACTTATCGGGACATAACAGATAAAAATAGTTTAATTGATAAATTCTAAATGAAATGAAAGATCACCACCTATAATAGTTAGTTACCAAGTTCTAAAGTGAATTATTTGAATGTAGTTACCATGACATTTCTAAACTTTTTAACAGATTAGATGGATCATTTTGTTGGTGATCGGTTTTATAATGTAAATGATTTAATTCGAGAAACCTTTATAATCTTGGTTTTATTTAACTTGTATCTTCCCATTGAGATTTAAGACTGCTAGCCACTATCCATCATTGCTTACAAATAGCTTGTGAATTCAGGCAATATCGAGGCATACGCACAGTATGCACAGATGCCAATAACAGACTGATCAATTGCAGTGTTAAACCTCAATGGGAAGATACAAGTAAAAGACAATATCAAGTGAATTCGAATTCACCCCATTGCACAAGCAAGTGGCTATGAGAACTCATTAGCTAAGTGGAGAATGTGATGGCGTTTAAAGCGAATGGTACTGGGTTCGAGTTCCAGAGTGAACATCAACTCTCTCAGATGCAGATAGATCCAGCTGATGAGTCCCAAATAGAACGGGGACGCACGTCTTGGATTCCACTGCTAGCCACTATCCATCATTGCTTAGTTATCTTCTTGGACAATATTATATTGATTTTACTGTTCAAAATGATAACTAAAGACATGGAATTAAACTATCTAGTTCAACGAACGTAATTCCATCAACAACAAAAAATGAGTCCGTATATGTAGCTATTGTACTAGTTGACATTCATAAGTAAAAATACGTTTGCAATCCTAAAGGAGTTTGCACTTCCTGTAGATTTTAACAAAGTACACTCATGATAACAGTTAGAGTAGTTACATTTCAGGCCCCGGCTCATATCCGGTCAAAGCGAATTACTTGTACTAAACAGTTAATGATTATTAATCAGTGTTTATTTCTTAGTGGTGATGGTATACAACAGATGAAGATGTAATGTGACCAATATTTGAAGCGATATGATGTTGTACTGTATTAAATTCATTATTTGCTGGGTTGTAGATAATCTATGGTAAGTCTTGGAAGTAGATTTACAAATGCTTGACATTACTCATTGAAGTAAATCGGCTATCTTGACGGAATCAACAGAGAATTTATGATAAAGTGGTTAGAGTATTTGTCTACAAAGTCAGTTACAGATATCTAAAGGTACTTGTGATTCATTCATGCTATCTTCCTACCTAACTTACAGATGGAAAAAACTAACGTTCTGTGATTATGTTTTAACCGCACTTGCATTCAGGTGTTAAGTTGTAAGCAGTCAATGATTGTTACTTACATCTATGGAGTTAGATTATAGAAGAAATTATTGGTCATTGTCTAATGGATTTGTAATTGATATCAATAAATAGGTCCCTAAATGCCCTGGTATGGAAGACAGTGAGGAGAGTTACCTCTCCCTCTCGAAATGCTCTCACATGGCCACGTGCATTCAACCACTAACAGGGAAGTACTACTTACTGAATTCTCGCGGTATTACTGTTGTTTACCAAATTAAGAGGACGAAAAGCGAATGTTCAGCTATTCAACTGGGTTGGTGGCTATGCAGAATCCACTTAGGGGAGTTGGAAAACTTTGATTCCAAACCAATAATGCACATGGGTTCTCGTATCCTGAAGGAACAAATGGCTTACGAACCATTTGTTAGTCATCGATTACCATGGGGCTGCATCTGCTGATGTTGTTCCGTTGTCTTGTGAATTAGACCTTCAGGTCAAAGGCTCAGGGTGTGTCTCCCTAAGAAAACCACCTGCTTCGGTTTGGGCATCCGTGCAGTACACCGGCCCTCACACAAATTGAACGATTTATATGGTGCATATCTATTTGGTGCCTCCTTGTACCAATGTTTATGTGTTTAAGTAAATAAATAAATGAATCAAATTGACACAGAATTAATTCTGTTTTTCATAGAGCAATTATTCATTTTAACAACTGAATTCACCAGTCAGTCTTAGTTAGACCATCATTTGAAACTTGGGAGCAATAGACGGCTGTTTCATCTTAGTGCTCACTAGTGAATGACTTCAAGATGGATTTCTCGGAGTTCTACTGAGAAGCTGTCACCAGTAGAGTCCAATCCGTGTTCAGTAGAGACAGTTATCCACTTCAGACAATGAGTGAACGGTTGCACAAGATCATGGATCGATTAAAGTGAAACATCAACATCATTGAATTTTGGTACAGTAGTCTACAGATTAAGCATTCATGAGCGAGATTGTCATTTTATTTTATTTGTATGCGGGTTGTGATACTGCATGGGTGCCCAGATCGAAGCAGGTGATTTTCTTAAGGGGTGCCACACCCTGAGCCTTTTACCTAAAGGTCTGATCCACAAGTCAGTGGAACATCGTGAGGAGATGCAATCCCACAGTAGCTGGTGACCAACAATTAGTTCATACACCATTTGTTCCTTCGGGATACTGGATCCCATATTCACCATTAGTTTGGAATCAGGATTTTCCAACTCCTCCTAAAGGTCGAAGATCACAGGTTCAAGTCCCATGTAAGGAGTCTCATACTAGAACGAAATAGCCGTCTACTACTTCTACGTTTTCAATAATGATCTAGTTTAGATTAATTCAATTGTTAAAACACTTTAATCCTCACATATCCCTCCCCCTTATATTGATAATTATTTCTTTCTCATGTAATAAATTGTAATCAACTCAATTTTATTACGATAAAAATTGATTAATTTATTTTACTTGAAATTGAAATGACCCAAATTTTATTGACCTTTTTTATTGATTTATTGATTCATTATTGAATAGATGACCCTTTTTATTAGTTCACATTGATGTGTATACTACTCATTTACTGATTGGATTTTTAAAAAAATTAGATTAAATATATGTAGGAGATTTACATGAAATTACTCCTTCATTCATGTCATCATCAAGTTTATAGAATGAATCAACAACACATTTTACATCATTGATTAATAGTAGTAGTACAATATCAATTACATGATTATACCTTTATCTATTTGGGTTACTTACTTACTTACTTACGCCTATTACTCCTCGTAAAGGAGCATAGGCCATTCACCAGCATTCTCCATCCAACCCTGTTCTGGGCAATCTTTTCCAGTTCCTTCCAGTAGTTATTCAACCGCTTCATATCTGCTACTTATATGGATACATAATAATTGTGATCATTTATAATTAATCTTAAATCATGCCTATATGGAAATCTATATTCTTTATTCATTGGATAAATTCATTCAAAATTAAATCAAATGAAAAGTTGAAATGTAAAAGTAAGTTATGATTATTCATTTGATTTAAAACCTAAATAGGATGAAATGTACATCGAATTGGATTCCACCACTAGCTAATCACTATTCAACTCATCTTTTGTTTATTAGATTCATATGTATTAGGTCCTGGGTTCGAATCCCGCGGGGTGCGGGATCGTGGATGCGCACTGCTGAGGAGTCGAAATGGCCATCCAGTGCTTCAAGGGTTTCCATGGTGGTCTAGCTTCAGTTGACTCATGATTTCAACCAGTGACATTTCTAAAATTCTCCACAAAACCCATTCTGATAATAATTGTTTGTTAGAATGTAGATTATAGTAGCCTTAATCTTTGTTCATCATCAATCATCTTTCATAATCGACTACAGTTTACCAACGAATAGTACGGATCATAAAGCTACAAGTATATCGAACGAATTTGAAGCAGAAAAGGTCAAATATATGTGAACAAGCGAATACAAAGGTGAATTTATGATCAAATCAAATAAGGCACAGGCAGCAAGACAAAGCAAAGGCTAATAATAAGATTTGAGTACATATATACACATAAGGACGAGAATGAAACATCGAGCGACATTTAAGCTATCAACATTGTAGTCAGAGTGAATGAGTAGGCTGTCACATATGATCGAGACTACAGAAAACAGTGATCATAACCATACCAAAAAAAAACGTGCGACTTGTTACCAACCGAATAACATTATCTGTTAAATGAGTTAATAAAATGGCTTAACCAAAATTTAAGCATAATCAAAAATGATTGTAGGAGAATTGCTATAATACATTTAGGGCTACGATTATCAATAGAGTTTCGAGGCTTTTTATATCAAGCGTTTACGTATTTAGTGCTTCATTCCTGATTAAATACCTTTGACTCAGTGTTTCATTCAGTATGGTAATGCTGAAATGGTAGGGATATTGTCGGTTGCATGATGAGACTATAATTCATGAACGATCTTTGAGCGACCCAAGACTGACCTTGAGAGTGTCCACTTAATAACTAGGACCAAATTACACTTAGGGTTTTTATCACTAACTGACATTAGCTATAATGCCAAAACGATATTTAGCCTAATAAACGAATGAATTTCGCGCCAAAATGTTATCTTAAATCTGATTGGTTCGTCCACAAATTGTAGTCTTGCCATTTTTCTGAAAATCTTTTCACTACGATATCTAAGTTAGTTTGTAAACTAAATGACACACTTCTAGTGTACTCTAGTAATTTTAACAGAAGTTATTCATCATGTGGTTAACTCAATTATGACGTCTTGAAACTTTTAAGCTTAATTTAACGGTCTAAATTGATGGATGAATCACTGATATATTCAAGAATATGGATATAGCTTAGTATTATGGAGCGACGGTGCTAAGGTCAGCATATAGGTTTTTAAATCCATAGTTCCTGTTGCTAGTAGTTATATAATACTGAAATGTCATGAATATAATCATCACTGATGACATTGAATGACTGTTATCGAATGCTGACCGATCTTACTGACTCAGGAACCTAATTATATCATACTAGCTATGTAATGTGAAGTCCCTACATTCATGAATAGATATTATTGATGTGTCTTATGAGAAGAAATAACAACATTCCATTGCTCTCTGGCTTACCATAGTACTTCAACTCAGACCAGTCTGTGATGAATACTAGCTAAAAATAAAAAGCTTAGAAATAAGAATAAAAGTGAATCACTGTACATTCATACTAATTAAACGCATGAAACATGTTAAATATTTACAATTGATTGATCATTGGGTGATGATCAATGTCATGCATATCATGTTCTTCGTAGTGCAGATCTAATCCTATCGACCACGTTGTAATGTGGCCACATGTTTAGGCGACTTGACTCGACTTAGACAGCCCGGTGGTAACGTCTCTGACTATGAAGATGAGTGACACAGGATAGAATCTGTCAGGGAGACACAGTTCCCTCAAGATTACAGGTACACTTTGCTGACGAGTGTTAAGTAGCACGAAACCTAGATCCAGGGTTTCCTGTTGACTACCTTCAACCACCATCTTACATGTTCAATATGCAATTTAGAAGATCCTTACTTTATACTTTAATTTTTGTCGAAGATGCTGGTCTACATCGATCAAAACTAATATCACAGTTGCAATTATCTCTTGTCTTCCTTTAAATATTGAAGTTATCGTTATATTTCACTTTATTCTTGCTTCTGTGATATTTGTTTCTTTGACTTAGTTTTCCACTAGAGATGAATATTCTTATACTACTCAATCTATTGATTGCTTTGCTTACCATTAATTTCATCATTCAACACAGCACTGATGATAACTTCGGGTTCAAACTGCACATAATCAAGTTTTACGGTCTAAGACATCATCACTGAGGCATTCGAGGCTCAACAAATCTCATGCAGCGCTGAGATATTTTCATTGATCTATCACTGATTAGTAACTAATGTCATGTTTATCTAGTCCTTAGTGGTGATTAAAGTCAATCAGTCAAATTACTATGTGGTCAATAGTTTAAATGACTTGACAATGTATGCACTATGTTGAGATATCAGGTGGTTGAAAGTGACCTATAGTTCGTGGTAGTTCCCACTCTTCAGCCATCCGTGCTTAAACTTTTATGGGAAATAATGTTCTAGGATACAGTCGAACCAATGTCATAATGAGTGATAAATACCAATTATTCTATCAGAATTAGTGTATACTTGACTAAATTTTTATTAACACAATCATAATGATATTTGTCTCATCCATTTTTTAGTCTATTCCTTCACTCACTCACACACACACACACACAGAGAAATACAAGTAAATGTACTTGTATATGATATAGTCGGATACTGGTGTAGTGCTATACTTGAAAAGATACATTTATGGATTGATTTATTTATATACTCTTAGCTTTGTCACCATGACAAAATACAAATCAATAAACGAAAACTTGAAATCAATTGACTTGTTTCTAAAATGATAAAATAAAGAAGTCTGTCCATTGTAAAACGGTTGGAATTAGTCTATTGAATGAATATGATGGTTTATCCAATAACTAGATATCAATAACAAATAAATGGGATATATTTCCCTCTGAATGATAGCAAACCATCTGATCGGACGTGTCGATGAGAATATAATTTATGGACGACCTTTGAGCAACACTGAAGTGATCTTGAGAGTGAACACCTAGTGACTAGGACTGAATGAGGGTTATAAACTAGTTAGAATACTCATTTACAATTGATGGTTAAAGTTAAAATTCAGATTTAGGGTTTTCATCATGAACTGACATCAAATCGAATGCCAAAACTCTATTTATCCAAATGGATGGGTGAATTTCGTGCCAAAATCCAAGACCTGTTATCTTATACCTGATTGGTTTTCCCATAAATTATAGTGTCACAGGAATAAGCTTTTATTATCCGTATCCGTAATAGATTTGTATACTAACAGAATCTTGATTTTGCATAATAAACGTTTTGTACTTTTTATTACCAGCTGAATTGTAACTCAATTCCAATTACAATCAATAATGAAACTTATTTGTAAATTAAATGATTAAGATCATGAGTCAGTTGAAGCTAGACCACTATGGAAAACCTGGAAGGCACTGGATGGCCGTTTCGTCCTATTGTGGGACTCCTCAGCAGTGCGCATCCAAGACCTCCCCCCCGTGAGATTCGAACCCAAGACCTACTGATTTCGCGCGCGAGCACTTAACCACTAGACCACTGAGCCGGCATCCACACAGTAGGACGAAACGGCCATCCAATGCTTCCAGATTTTCCATGGTGGTCTAGCTTCAATTGACTCATGATCTTAATCATTGAAATTACTCTAATATCCACAAAACCCATCTGATATTATATGTAAATGATGAATTTCTGAAGTATTTTTAAACAATATAAAACTAATTTGTACTACTTAAGAAGTCTCTTCAGTACTCACTATTGATTAGTAACAAATTAATATCAACGATTGACTTAGTGCTTTTGTAACAGTTAACTTAGTATGAAATAGGAACTCAAACAAACCTACAATTTGGATGGATCTTGAAGATTTGTCTGATGTATTGGTAGTTTAAATAACAGACCGATAAATAAAGGAATGCCAAAAAGTTGTTTCGTTCCAATTAGAGACTCCTTAGCATAGTTTGGAAATGACCCTACACGGAATAGAACTCAATTATCTATATATTTACCACAGAACTTATTCTTATTTATGTTAATCTTGTCCTTTAATAATAAACTATTTAGACAATGAGAATTTACAGCATATTTCTCAAACTATCATAGTGGAACAAAGGTTTACTGGTTGATGCACTGAACTTATGAACATTGGATTACGGGTTTAAACTGCGGACTATTTACTGTAGCTTTGAAAGTGTTGTACTGTCACTGTCAATGTCGTTAGAAGTCTACCTCAAAGCTAACTACATGAGTATCTCCTTGGTTATAAATGAGCTTTGAACAAATGATAAACTTCGTCGACTGATCAGTCAAACATACCTTATATTCAAAACTTAGAGTTTAACGTCTAGTTATGTACGCCTGTTACCCTCATGGAGGAGCATAGGCTACCCATCAGCATTCTCGATTCAACTCTGCCCTCGAAAATCCTTTCCAGTTGCTATTCATCCTTTTTATGTCTGCTCCCAATTTTCGGTGTAGTGATTTCTTTCGCCTCCCTCATTTTCTTTTCTCTTCAGGATTCCAAGTTAGGGCTTGCCTTGTGATGCAGTTTGGTGATTTCCTTAATGTATGACCTATCCACTTCCAACTTCTTTTCCTAATTTCCTCTTCAAGTGAAATTCGGTTTGTGGGGACAGTCGAATGTATTTAGCACAAAATCACAGGACTTGTTAATAAAATCTAACAATCATAAAGTAAATGCTTAATTTGCGAAATGCCCATCAATTGTCTCAAAATAACTCAGACTTCATTGTTCTCGAATTTTCATACAAATTGCATCCTGTTTCCATTTTTTATTGATCGATCCTCTTGTCTCTCTGCTCCCCGACTTTCTGTTCACGACTAACATCATATACTACTTATGTCAATATAAGTAGCACACACCATACTTGTACTTATTCAATGATGGTTTTAGTAGTTCTCCACATTTTAGCTCTGTACAGCACAACTATGTTGACGTTCGCATTGAACATTGTGAATTTGATGTTGCTTTGAGTTGCATATATTGATCAAATGTAGGAATGTTACACTTGCTTTGCCAAAGCTTGCCACTGCACGTCTGCATCGGATCCTCCTTGTTCATCGATGATGCTACTACTGTACAGGTTCATGAGAGTTTCCACCTCTTCCAGAGTTTCTCAATCAAGCGTGGTTGTGTTGGTTGGTGTTCTGTGTGTTGTATTTGAACATGTTGCTTTTCCCTCGTGTATGTTGAAGCCTATTGATGCAGAGACTGCTGCTACACTAGTTGTCTTCATTTGTGTTTGTTGGTGTATATGAGATAGAAGAGCTATGTGATCTGTGAAGTGCAAATCGTCTAGTTGCATGCAAGCTGTCCATTGTATTGTGAGCTTCCTTTCAGATGTGGAGATCTTCATAGTTCAGTCAACCACCAGAATGAAGAGATAGTGGGAGAATAGACAGCCTTTCCTGACTCCGGTCCTCACTCAGAATGTATCTATCAATTGTCCTCTATTCAAGACTACAGTGTAGTCCGTCGTATGAGTCCTGCATAGTTTTGACGATCTCAGCTACTCTCTCCATAGTATTGAAAAGGTTTCCATAATGTTTTCTCATCCACATTGTCAAATGCTTTCTCCTTGTCAAGGAAGTTGATTGTTCGTACTGTGATAATTTGGTCTGTACACGACCGATCCTCACGGAATCCAGCCTGTTGATCTCAAAGTTGGGCATCAACTGAGTATTGATCCGGTTCAGCAACACTCTGTTGTTAAACCTTTCCTGCTGCTGATGGCAGTGTGTTGCCTCTGTAGTTCTTACATTTGCTCAGATCTCCTTTGTTTGGTATTTTGATGAGGTATCCTTCTTTCCAGTCTGTCTGTGGCACTTGTTCTTCTTCCGTCTAGTTAAATAATTTATCTAAATCTACTGAATATTAATGTAGTTCCCATTACAGATTAATATTACTTGAAGAACCAGCAAAAATTAGAGAATTCTAGGTGGCTTCTTCTTTATTTGTGATTAGTCAGTAGTTGACACTTTTCCAACTATTGTGTCTGATACCACATATATGTCGTAATTATACATTGTTGAGGAGATGTAATCAAAATAAAACAGTTCCCTATTGCTCTCCGGTATTTATTGGTTCTCCAGCTAATATGAATTTCTAACTGAAACTCACTTTAAGATGTAAAAAGTATGATGAAGATACAATAAGTCTGATATCGATTCTCTTCTTCTCTTATCTGCTTAAGTAAAATGATTATTTTCCTAATAGCATTCGAGGTTAAAAGTTATTGCTGCATAACTTATCAACAGAATGCGATTGGTTTAATGGAAACAATTATTATTATAACCAATTGTACCAGTGATTGTTTTACTGTACTTGCTTGTCTAACTGTACTAAAGACATCTATGATTCCTGCATTATTCTTCCGTTGACTGTGGCCTTGTACGCTCGCACGTTCGCCCATTGATTCCACTTGTAATTCCTTTGGCATGATCTCGGTATACTTTCGATACCACGAGATCGTCAACGAATAAATCTAGTTACAACCTTCATTCGCCTTCTGATTTTCTGGTACGCGATCTTCTTGTAGTGGTGATCATAGTCAACCTCGACTCGACTGCACACTGCAAGTTCATTTCTGAATGATTTAAAGATTTCCCACATGATTTTTTAAAAATTTAACTTATTATAGTACTGAGTACTGTTTTCATGTCCCAATCCTGTTGAACTCCTTCTTATATTCAATAGTAGTATATCAACACTGCAATTAAATTGAATCCTTAAAGAACAATTATTTGAATTGTTTACTTTGTTATTACAATTCTGTTCAGTAGATAGATATTTGTTAATTTTCATCCTTGCTCTATAACAGTACATATAAATATGTTGGATTATGGTCTACTTCGACATTAGTACTGCTATAATAATAGACCTAATCCTAAAATTGTACATTTGTCATGATGTAACTGCCTAATCTATAAGATCTTATGCGGAAGTCACATTATTGTCTATACTGACTCATCATATCGTAACAATTATCAATATATGATGGAGAATACATTCAGGCTGGAGATAGAACAATATATTTAATATGAGTAAAAGACATGAGGTAATATTCAACAGTGACCACGCCTGCAAGGCCGAGCCATGCCATCGGATCAACTCGACTTAATTCAATTCATTGTTTCCGCCTTCTTTATCGTTAGGTTTTTCTCTGCGTTAAATGTTGAACATCTATTTTCCCATGTGTCTCACGTTCATCTTTGAGGATTGTGTGGTTAGGGCCCAATGCCACTACATATATATATCTGTAATTTGCTAGTCAAGTGGTGGACAATTAGATGATATTTATACAAATCTGTTAATAATCTAATCAAATTCACTGATTTTTCACCATAAGAAATCCATAATTTACATCATTGTACTTCGGTATATTGATTATCGAATTGTAATAAAATGTACATTGTGAAAGTCAATGCAATTGTAAGAGGAAATGAATCCCCTCACTTCTTTATTAACAATATTGAACAAGAAAATCAATGAATGTCATTTTATATATACACATATCACTCATTTCAGTGTGTTGACAAATATCCCAATCACGTAGAGGCAAACTACAGAAAAACGTTAGAATTTATACGTAGTATTTATTAGCCTACTTGTAATACTGACGTAAATTTTAGTTATTTAGATATTCGATTCCATGTCAATGATCATTGTGATCATTATGGCAAATAATTTTCAACAGCTTACTATGCTTATTACCAAGAGATTCGATTGATATGAATTTAGAATTCGTAGATTAATTTCAGTTGCTCCCGATGCCAATTAGACAACCAATAAGGCCTACTGAAATATTTGGTGAATATAAGTAAGACCATAGAATTATGGTCTAAGTTGGTATTAAATGTATTTATTTCTGCTACTAGAATAATAACTCTGATCCCTAAACTGTAGATTTACCTTGATAAGGCTACCTAATCTATAAGACAGTACGTAGAATTCACATAATTATGTGTACTGACTCAACCTATTGTGACAGTCAGTACTTTGACGAACATATTTAGGATGATGATATAACAGTATGCTTAATACGAAGAGGAATAATTTGCATAGAGTAACCATGCCTGCATGACTGAAGTCATTCCATACCGATTAATTTTGTCACCCCTTCATTACCACTTGATTATAACTATCGATATTGTAAATGTAATGATTGCTTACAGAATATGTTGTTAATTAATAAGTACTTGCTTCAAAATAAGCTGAATAATGTTCTTATGAGAAACCGTAATCGATTGAGTTAATCATATAAGGGTGAAAGATTTGATTTTATTAAATTGCTTGATTTTAATGCTATATCGCTAAATAACTGAAGATGTACTTGTGAATCACTGAATGCCAACTCTTATTTAAATGTTTTATGATTCCAACAAGCTTTGAACATCCATGGCACAATACCATTTAAGTTCTAGAATGTCTGTTATTTAATGCGTCTGAAAATAGAATCAATATCCCTTGGATATCTTATCCTATTTCTCATTCTAACGTAAGACGAAAGTTCAGCTGTCAACCTTCATGTTAGATACACTATTTGATTATAGTAAGTAATAATGATTCCATAAGCAAAGTTAGTGTTCGAATATAAAATGTTGACAGGGGGGTTACTTCTTTAGTTTTCATCTACTAAACAAACTTTATGACGATTTTTATTTAGTAAAAACTAGTGGATTCTATTTAGAAGTAGACTCTGATTGACATGGCTCAGAATCGATCACAATAACGTAGGTGCATACACTCTTTGTCTTCCCTTAAACTAAGAGATTAAAATCGCTTCATATCTTTCTTTCTACGAACTAATTCTTTCTTCCTGCACTATATCCTTATATGCAATCTTTCTCCTATGTATTACCACCTTTGACCTAACCAGTCCTATGAATCCGGTGTTTATTTTGCTGTGCTAATGAGATATGGTAACTTGAACCGATGCATATATGTGCTTGGTCCTATGTTGTAGCTGAATGACTGATTTACAAATACACTGTCTCACCTTCTTAAATTAAACATTCTATTGGTAATAATATTGTTACTTTGAGTAAATCACTTTACTTGATCATATAATTATAATAAGTACTTTCATATACTAATGAAGTACATAATGAATGAATTGACTAATAGATAGTTAAAAATTTGCATTGCTAAGTGAGGTAATAAGAACACTTAAAGTAAATTGACACTTTCTAATTTGTATATCAGACATAGAATATGTGGAATTGTTTTGTTCTATATCTATATATATACTAAGTAATTTAATTAACCGTTCGATCAATAATTTGTCTCTCCATTTTCTAGATGTTTTGTAATATGAAATCAATTCATCAAAATACATTACGTAATTAGTTCCATTTCATAAACTAATGTAACAATTATCAGTATGGGTTTTGTGGAGATTTTTAGAAGTTTCACTTACTGAAATCAGTTGGTTCGAATCCCGCGGAGTGCGGGATCGTAGATGCGCACTGCTGAGGAGTCTCATACTAGGACGAAACGGTTGTCCAATGCTTCCAGGTTTTCTATGGTGGTCTAGCTTCAGTTGACTCATGATTTCAACGAGTAATGTAACAATTAATAATATTTCACTAATCGATATTTGTGGAAAATGAAGAATTGTTAAAAAGCATTAGAAAGATTACATAGTCTTCGTTTATCACTTATAATCATTACAAATCCTTATCTTGATTAAGGTAAATGATTTAGATTCGGTGAGACTATCATTTATGGATGAACCAATCAACTATAAGATAATAGGTCTCAGATTTTGGCGCGAAATTCATTCATTCATTTGGATAAATAGAGTTTGAGCATTACAAGTGATGTCAGTTCATCATGAAAATACTAAATCTAATTCTTAACCCTAACTATCAAATGTAAATCATAATTTCAATTCATTCCACTGGTTTATAACCCAAATTTAGTCCAAGTTATTAAGTGGACTCTCTCAAGGTTAGTCTGGCGTTGCTAAAAGGTCTTCCAGAAATTATGATCTCACCTTAGATTCTATTGTTACCAGATCTTCAATCAATCGTTCTTTCTCATATTTGATATTATTGCTGTTACTATTAACTCAGTACCAGATTAAAAAAACTCGTGTACTTAGCTTTGTACCACACCATTTTGTGTAAGGATTAGGAATACTACCCTTTTGCACAAAGTGAAGTTGGTGGAGTGGGATTCAAACTCGCGACATCATGGTTGAAATTCATCCCTCAGCCTTATCTCAAAACTTATTATTATCAATTATTTTATGTAATTAGAGTGACTAGATTAATAGTACTCAAAGTCAAGTGTATAAATCTCCAGCTGGTGGTGACTTACTTCATCTATGGTGTTATTACAGACTATGTACAAAGATCTAGAAAAAAATCCATGGATTCTCAGGAAAACACAATAAATGAGTTTTGGATTATCAATACTAAATAGATCTTACCCATGATACTTCGTTTTTCCTTCTGAAACCAATTTGAATGAATAATTGACCTAATTTGGACAGAATTCGTAAGAATATTACAATTTTCCAACATTTGATTTATATGCTAGGGTTGAAGCTATCGCTAGTTCACTTCATCTGAGATTGAGAACAAAAACTCGGTGAATGAAGACCAGTAAGCTAGCTATTGCTGCGTCCCAAGTGAGTTCTGGGGATCTAACGTCCCCAACATCCTACAAACAACAGATAACAAAGTTAAAACCGAACATATAGGGTATCGAGAACTCGTTTAATATTTTTATGGCTTGTGAATTGAATGGTATGTCGAAAATGTAATAAGAAATGAAATAAAATGATGATTATTGATCAAGTTCATATCTCAAATCATTATCTCTAATTGTAATAAAAATAAAGTAAGAAAGAGATATCTTCCAAAATACGATGTTGACTGATGATGAGTTTGGGTAGAGTGTTAATGATACCGACACCGAAATCCCCTGATACGACAGAGGGTAGGAGAGTAAGTTCTCACTCTCTCTCTCGAAATGCTCTCACATTGCCACGAGTACACAGGGAGGTCCTACTCACTGTTGTTTACGAAATTGAAAGGACAAAAAACGGATGTCCGACATTTTAACCAGGTCGATGGATATGGAGGATTCACCTACGGGAGTTGTAAAATTCTGATTCCAAACCAATGGTGTACATGAGCCCCAGAATCATGAGAAAACGAGTGGCGTATGAACTCATTTTTCGTCACCGGCTACCATGTTACTGCATCTCCTTATGTTGCTCCACTGACTTGTGGATCAGACCTTTAGGTCGAAGTCTCCGAGTGTGACCATCTAACAAAACCACATACTTCATTCCGGGTACCCGTTAAGTATCACAGCGAACACATAAATCAAGTGACTTGTGTACCACATATGTATTCGTTACCCGTTTGTATTAACACCATCTCTATACACTGGTAAATTTTTGAAGAAGAGCACCTATGAAACCCTGTATTGTGGTTGTACTTGATTAGATCAAGTTTTATGACACATCCATTGTCTTTATAAATCATTGCCTGTTAATATAAAGTTCACTATCGCTCTCTCTCTGTTTTCTAATGTTCTTCTTCCTATAACTGATATTACATCTTACAGAAAACAATATGTCCTAAAATACAATCACTATGATTTGTGTATATCCTATCAATGTTAATTGTTAATTAGAAATCATGCTGTGATAGTAAATCCTAATTCAATTTACAAAATACAATTTGTTTTTCCACAAACACAAACATACCTCATCTCATCTTATCTTACTTACTTACGCCTGTTACTTCTTATGAAGCATAGGCCGCCGACCTCATCTCATCAATAGGATCTAATTAAGGAAGTATCAGTTTTATTACAGTTTATTATGATCACATAAAGGTATATTCCTTATATGTTGTATGTTTACAACAATAAGCTAATCAACCCATGATCAGTTGGGCAAATATCTCAGCTTACACTGTAATATTGATTGAAAACTTTCATATAATTAGTAATAAACATATACAAGTATAATCAGTATAGGATTGTAGAGATTGTTAAGTTTTTGATTGAGAATATGGATCGTTTAATGTTAGACTGAAGATCCTGAGTTTGAATCCCGCTTACGGGATCGTGGATGTGTACTACTAAGGAGTCCTATACTAGAATCAAACGGCTGTCTGGTGCTTCCAAGTTTTCAATATTGGTCTAACATCAATCGACTCATGATCTCAATCATATACAAGTAAGAAGATTGAGATATTGTCATGTCAAAATCATTAGGTGTATCATTTTCCTTCCACTTTGTTCAACTATTCTCCATCGCATTGAGTAGTTGATTAAAGATCTGTATCTTACATTTGTCGACAGAACAAACGAAGATACTCGTCATTGTTACGATAAACACTGTTTATATAACCCAAACTGATAACAGAATAATTCGTAATAAAATATTATACATTTAATAAAATAATGTAATGTATGATATATTTAATCATAACTGAAGAGGAGAAATGAAATAATCGGTTATCACTTTCATTTTGTTGGAAAGATCCAGAAAACTCCTCGAAAAAATGTCAGTAAAAGGCTCTGGAAACGCTGAGAAGCATCTTATTCAATCATTATTCACTCGATGTTTTGCCAGAAACATCTAGAAAGTGACAAGTCACATATCGCATCTCTGATTTGATGATTACCCACATTGCCACTATGTTTAATAGCATTCCATAATTTTCCGGAAACCCAAGGCCATCTAAAATATTGTAGAAACCCTAGATTTTCTGTACATAAACGAACCTTAGAGTAAAGCGTTACTTCTATATTTTGCGCCTCTCATGTCCAAGTCACTGAGTTGAATCTAGCCTGAGGGTTACTGGAAAAGCTTAGTAACAGAATCTAGAGTTTAATTAGAAGACTTATCACAATTCACAAGTCACTATAACTTTAAACATTACTTTTCCAGTTTATTTTATGTGTGAAAATTATATTTAAAATAATCTCAGCGATTGAAATTCAGAAATAATTCCAACGTTTCGTCCAACAAACTTGCCTGGACTTCTTCAAGGTAGACTAATCGGAATCAAGATCATCATAGAAATGTATAGCGTTTCTAACAATCAAATCAGATCAAATCTATACTGTGCTAATCCAGTCAACATCTGAATATGATTGGATTAGCGCAGCATAGATTCGATTTGAATTGACTTGAGTTGATGGTCTTGATTCCGATAAATCTACCCTGAAGTTTACTGGACGAAACATTGGAGTTATTTTAAAGTTCAGTCACTTCTCTATCCTCGACGCCCAATTTTTGTCGTATAAATTACTTTTCTAATTGTTTATGTAAACGATAGAATGACATATACATGCGTATACAATACATACAAATAACATGAATAAATTAGTTATTCTTTACATTATCCATTAGTGTTGACTACAGATCTTTACTAAAATCAAAATTCATTACAGGAAACTTTATCATAGTATGTATTATTTCAGTTTTTCAGTGAGTCGATTGAAGATAGACCACTATGGAAAACCTGGAAACACTGAACGGTCGTTTCGTCCCAGTATGGGACTCCTCAGAAGTGCGCATCCACGATCCTGCACCCCGCGAGATTCGAATCCATCACCTATCGGTCTCACACGAGAACAGTTAAACTCTAGACCACTGATCCGGCCGGTATCCAAGGGTGTTAATGTCTAACTTCAAAAAGGTCACGGAATTTCGCTACCATCCACCATTGTCATCAGTGAGTTATTATCTCACAACAGACCCGGTTGATATCCACTGGTTACTGCTTCTCACTAGAGCTCCAGGAAATACCTCTTTAATTGACTCATCATCTCAACTATTAATATTACTACAATATCCATAAAACCCCTTCTGATATTTTTCAATACTCATTCATGTGTGTAAAATCAATAATTATGTAATTAAAAAACAAATTTTCCAATCATCAGAAATTGTTTTCAATGGTGGCCTAACATCAATCGGTTCACGATCTCAATCAAAAACTTAATAATCTCCACAACCCCTAAACTGATAATTACCATGTGCTCACTAGTGACTGCGTCACAAGACAAGCCCTCACATGGAATCCCGCAGGCCAAAGGAAAAGAGGAAGACCAAAGAACACATTACGCCGTGAAATGGAGATAGACATGAGAAAAATGAACAAGAATTGGATGGAACTAGAAAAGAAGGCCCAGTACAGAATGTGTTGGAGAATGCTGGTCAGCGGCCTATGCTCCATTGAGAGTAACAGGTGTAAGTAAGTAAGTAAGTAAGTAAGTAAGCTCACTAGTGACTAACTTCGTGAGAAAATTCTCGGAATTCTGGTGAGAAGCCGTGACCAGTGGAACTAATCCGTGTCGTGTAGAAACAGGTGTTTACCTCAGTACAATGGGAAATGGTCGCGAAATTTCATGAATTAGTTGAGGTTAGACGTTAACACCATTGGATGCCGGCTTACTGGTCCAGTAGGTTAAGCGTTCGCGCGCGAGACTGAAGGCCCTGGGTCCGAATCGCGTGAGCGGGATCGTGGATGCGCACTGCTGAGGAGTCTAGCAATAGGACGAAATGGCGGTCCAGTGCTTCCAAGTTTTCAATGATGGTTTAACATCAATCGTTTCATGATCTCAATATCAAAAAAACTTAGCAATCTCAACAACCCTTAAACTGTAATTAAATGATTGTCATCTATTGAATCTTGATATTCATTATTGTGAATAGATTCATCCCTAACTATAATGTTACCTAGTAATATAAATCAATTTCATTCATTTCAAATTACATCATTTCTATTTACCTTATTACGTCAAGTTACATTATCAATGTTAATCTGGTTGCAATCCGTTTGTATTTTATGTAGAAAGTCTATTCGCGTCATATACATTGACATTCAGCTATTCATATTATGATGATTATAAATAGGATATAGACAAAAAGAATGTAATGTCTATTATGTCTTGTTCCCATATTCATTGTATACACATAGATCATAGTAATTTATATATCTATGTGTATAGGTGTGTATGAATACAATATTCAATCCAAAAAATTACAAATTATCCATCATAATGATAACAGAAAATCTGTTAGGAAATAATCCTTTTTCCAACTGATGAATTCATCAAATCATTCATAGTTATTCCCCTCTTTTCACTAACCACATATACTTGCATCATGTTAGTAATATAGAGAATGTATATATTATTTAGATAGGGGCTAGTAGTGGAATCCAAGATGTGCGTTTAGTCCTATTTAGGACTCGTCAGCTGGATGTACCTACATCTAAGAGTTGATGTTCACTCTGGGACTCGAAACCCAGTATCGTTCACTTCAAACGCTATCGTGTTATCCACTTACCTAATGAGTCCTGATAGACAATTGCTTGCTTAGAACGCTTATGAATTAAAGCAATATCGAGGTAATACGCACCGTATTCACATATGCCAACAAGAAACTGACCAATTGCAGTCGTAAACATCAATGTGAAGATTCAAGTAAACAATATCAAGTGAATATACATATAGATTGACTGGTTAATTAAGTTAGAATGACAATTTAAGAGGTTCATTGAAGAATGAACGGAATAGATGATTTATTGATTTAAGACATTGAAAACATTTCTAATCAAAGTAAACAAATGTTCTAATAACAGTTAAGTATCTTTGTTTCTGGATAGTAATTTCAGTCCCTAATTGCCATCAATTAGAGTATTAAATTTCCATAATATCCACAAAAACCCTCTCTGATTACAATCATCATATGCTCACTAGTGACTGGCTTCAACAGATATTTCCTGGAGTTCTGGTGAGAAGCATTGACCAGTGGATATCAACCAGGCCTGTTGTGAGATATCAACTCACTGAAGACAATGGTGTACGGTGGCGCAATTTCGTGAATTAGTTGAAGTTAGACATTAACACCGTTGGATTCCAGGCACCCCATTGGTCTAATGGTTAGACGCTGGTGCGCAAGACTTACAGGTCTTGGGTTCGAATCTCGCAGGGGGCAAGGTCGTGGATGTACACTTTTGAGGAATCCCATACTAGGACGATTTAGCTGTTCAGTGATTCCATATTTTCTATGATGGTTGAGCTTCAATTGACTCATGAATCCAACTATAAATTAGACAACTACCGAATTAATTAAGAGCCAATGAATTACTTTGAGAATTCACGACAGTCTATATCTACGAATCTAAATTAAATTTTATCATCGATGGTATATTTGTGTATTGGCGTAACCGTCTTATGATGTCATTGATGAATAATTGTTTAATTCTCAATATTATAGATTTCAAAGATCATACCTCTCAAACCTATTAATATCATGATAGAACCAGTTCTCCGTGTTACTTCAACTAGACATAATCCGTAATACAAATAAAGCTACTTCCATAATAAATCTAATGATTTAGGGCAATGTAAAGTGTCTTGATATATTTTTGTAAATGATTTCCTTGTCAACATGAGAAATTGACTGCAGAACTATCACTTCAATACCACATCAATTTTTCGATGACTACGTACTTAAGACATATACCCGAATCATAGGATCTACATGGATCCATCCAACTTATTGCATTTTAATCTAGTTGTTGGAACTAGTTATTGGAACTTTACTTTGATCAACTTTCCCACCTATTCATGATTTATCCAATTAGTCTGAAATGAAGTAGTCAATTGAAATAACTAAAATTTATCAATCTACTTTTGATGAAGAAAAGTTTCTCTTCATTTCAGCAGTTTTTTAACTAAATAGTAAATTATGATACTATTATTGATAAAAACTCCAAATGACCTGGTACAGACGAGGGCGGGGAGAGTCATTTCTCCCTTTCCAAATGCTCTGACATGGCCTCGTGCATAAAACCACTGCCAGGGAAGTCATACTCACTACCTTCTCGCGGCATTACTGTTGTTTATCAAATTGAGAGGGCGAAAAGCTAATGTCTGACGCTTTACCCAGGTTGTTGGACACTAGGGGTTCACCTAAGGGAGTTAGAAAACTCTGATTACAAACCAATGGTGTACATGGGCTCCAGTATCCTGAAGGAACATTTAGCGTACGAACCAATTGTCAGTCACCTCCTGACGTCGCTCCACTGCCTTGTAGATCACACCTTTATGTCAAAGGCTCATCATGTGGCCTCCTAAGAAAACTACCTGCGTTGGTTTGGGCGCCCGGAAACGTTGGATGATTTATGTGGTGTATATCTATTTGGTGCCTTCTTATACCGATGTTCATGTGTTTAAATAAATAAAATAGAGAAGATCGAAATTACAACTGAATCATATTATTGAACATATTTACATATATTCATATGAGTGACGAATTTACTCATAACCTGTGATTGGTGTTACCTAGATGATTCTTTTTAAATAAAACAAGAGTTATTGGTAATAACGCCCAATCATAGATAGATGAATTTAGTACATACAAAGAAGAGTACTCAAGAAGGTACAATGAAGAAAAAAAAGTGTGACACAGTTCTATTATCAGTCAATCATTGTACAAAATCGACACTTGATTTTCAATCAATCGATTAATTGTATCCTGTGGAGATAGATGATTAAACTGTTGTTGTTGTTGTTGTTTTTATCGGTAACAGTAGTCATCAATATTGAGTGCATATCGAATTCAGGATATTCAAGATCATTAAGTTGATTTGTAATAGTCTAAATGTTATAATTCAGAAAGTATACAGTATGAAATGATCTTGATTCAATGTCATCACTTTTGATAAAATTGTCTCCAATGATTATATCTACCCATTAGGACCTTTGAAAATCTGTTTTAAAACCAATGATTAGTGAGTATATACTTACTTACTTACTTACTTACGCCTGTTACTCCTCGTGAAGGAGCCTGTAGCTCTTCTAGAGTTACTGCCGGTCCTAAGCCCGGGTAAAGGAGGAGGGTCGGGCATGGGGTTAACGTCCCCATCCCGTAGAAAACTAACTCGCTAAAAAAACGCTTACCAGTGAGTATATAAGATAACTATATATACATTCAAGTAATTTTTACGAGTTTTATAGTTCCTAGATGTTAGTCTTAACGAACTGATCCCAGTTCTTCATTTGTCAGACTGTAACAACATCCGTAATTAAACTATAGACATCCCTTCAAAATATTACCCGATAAATGTGAGCTGACTAGCTGATCTTTTGACCCATATTATCGGATCTAATTTTATCTTAACTAACAGTTGAAAATCAATAATTCTATGTAGTTACAAATATGGAGCTTTCTGTATTAGATTATTGTATGCTGGAACTGATATTATCTGACTGATCAGAAACTAATCTAGTTGGATAAGGATTTGAACATGTAACCTATTACTTGAAAGCTATTTTTTAAACATCACTCCTCTGCGGTTTTAAATCATCATATTCTATGAGAGACATTAAGGTCTTGGATTAATAGGCTTGTAAGGGTATATATTCATAAGGAATGAGATCATGAAGCTAAACAACAGTTCAACTTCTGATATTAACATTCTTTACAGCAATTTATTATCAAATATTCCATATGAAATCAGAGTAATCAATGAAATTTTTTTGTAAATTAAGATGGAGTTAAGAAGGAACGAATTAAGCTAAGAAATTCCTGTTCGATTAGTTCTTCATCATGGCTGTACATTAATATACATAAGTATGATTTACAATAATGATATAATACTCATCGAGTAGATACGTTACGTAATAATTACATAATGACATTTAAATTAACATTGATTAATTGGAAGAAAGAGGATTATTAATATTCAAAGTGATCAAGAAGTTGCTACATTGCGTAATGTAAGAAACAAAGAAGGAACATAATTTTAACGGATGGTCAATAGGATGGTAGTTACGTAAGGATCAAGAGATGAATGTTGAGAAGTTATTAAGTTCATAAGCAACAGAAATATAAAAAAATGGAAGAAGTATGAAAAATAGTTCTTTTGAAGGAAATCTTAAACTGATGGCCAGGGCAGGGAAAGTGGTTGTACGAATCTCTTTTGAATGCAAAGGTCAGGTTTGTGAACATGGATTACGATGGCTTCCGCAATGTGCAAGAGGCGCACTCGTAAACCATGTGGCAAATTAGATGGGATATTGTAGATAACCTTAAAAGCTTTATTCAATTCGACTTGATGACCTGTGTCAACCAAGTGAGAGAGAATAGAACTTTTAATCACTTTTACCTGTCCTTTGTTTAACCACGACGGATGATGTTCAGTAATGCAATGACGGACTTGCCAAATTGTACGCCCAATATAACTGGCTCCACAGGAGCAGTTGAAACGATAGATACGAATTCAGGCAGTCTGTCTTTGTTGGCTGTTCTTATCTTGTGATAGTTGTAGAAGATTGCATTTAATCTGGCAGCATTAAATGTTTTTTGTACGGCTCTTCTTAGTTTCTGAGTCAAGATTTCTTCAATGGTGTCATTTATGAATTGTAATTTTATGAATAGTACCTTCTTATGGACGGTGGGTATCTTTGTCCTTGTTTTCTTCTCCATCATATGTTTGTCGATGAATTTCATGGGATACCCATTCATGCTAAGTAGGTTCCGAATATTATTCAATTCTTCTTCGATGGTGTCTTCAGAGTAAATCATTCTAGCCCGATGTGTCAAGATCTTTATCAAGTTCCTTTTGTATCTGATTGGAACTGCACTATAGAAATGAGTGTATTGTCCTGCTGCAGATTTTCTGTGTACCCCTCTTTTTAAAGTTCCGTCTGCTCTTCTTTTTAGTTGGACATCTAGAAATGATATGCTGTCGTTCTGTTCGTCTTCTGATGTAAAATTAATTGATGGATGAACGTTATTAAATGTATTAAGTAAATTGTCCATATCATTTTCTTTTTCTAGTACTATGAAGGTGTCGTCTATATAGCGATAATAAGTTGGTAAATGGATAATTATGCTTTTAAGTGGTCCGTTTTCCAGTTTTGCAAGAAAAATATCAGCCAGTAGAGGGCCCAATGGTGATCCCATGGCAACTCCATCTATCTGTCTATAGTATTCGTTGTCAAATCTGAATTGTACATTCATTGTGCATCTAAGAATTAACTGTTTTATCGCAGATGCTGGGATCGGGGTTTCTATGCGTCTCTCTGTTAGTTCATTGTAAATAAAATCAACTGTTTCTAGTAGTGGAATGTTAGTGAATAAAGATGATACATCAAGTGATAACATGAAATTATTCTTGACTGATAGATTTTTTATGTTCTCAACAAATTCAAAGGAATCCTTGACACATTTACCAAATGGCAAAATGGGAATTTTCACTAAGATGGAGTTGTTCTCAATAAAAATGAGTATTATTATCAGAAGGGGGGGTTTGTAGAGATTTTAGTAAATTTATAGTTGAATTCATAAGTCAATTGAAGCTAGACGACCTGATGAGGTGTCTCATACTAAGACGAAACAGCCATCCACTGCTTTCATATTTTCCATGATAATCTGGCTTTAATTGGCTCATGAATTCAACTATATAAATGAGTATAATGTGTAAATGAGTAAATGTTGAACTGCTCCACTATATAAACTTAATACTTTTCATTTGAAAATGAAGTCATAAATCCTGAATGACACAAGGATAATTGGATTCCTTATATCTATGGTTTTATGAATGATAGTTATGAAAAAAAATCATTAGATTCATGACTGATGATGTTTACAACGCATATTTAAGGTTATGCATCCCATCCTCGCAGAGATAGTATACATGTGTAGTGTACGAGATGTAAGTAATAGAATACCAATTATTGTTTAATGCCTAATCATATAGTAGTTTTTTGTTCTTTACATCCTTCATGATTCTTCCAATCTCTTCCTCTTATATCTGTTTCTTTAACACACATTCCACTTCCGATTGGTGGCATTACATACAATTAACATAAGTAGTATACACCATGTATGTACTGACAAATCACTTTAAAATTCTATTGACCTTGTTAGTAAAATACTCATCCATCTTGACTTCTTGAAAGTATTTTTTAGAAAAAGTAAAAGTAAATACTTTTATTGTGATGTGTGCTACTTATATTGACAGATATAAGTAGTATGTATCACTAATCGGAAGTGAAATGTCTAGCAACAGAAGGTTAAGAAGATCGAAGGAAAAAGAACGAGAACAGAGAATGATTGCTGTAGAAACGAAAAAACAATGAAGTCTGAGACAATTGATTGACATCTTGTAGAAGAAACAGTCAAGTTTGAGAAGACTGGTTAACAGTTTGCAAATTAAGTATTCACTATATGGTTCTCAGATTTTACTAAGATATTCGGCGAGACTATAATTTATGGACGGACTAATCACGTGTAAGATAACAGGTCTTGGATTTTTCCGCCCATTTGGCTAACTAAGATCTTGGCATTATAGCTGATGTCAGCTCGTGATGAAAACCTTAAATCTAATTCCTAACCATAACCATCAAGTGTAAATTATAATCCTTATTCTTCAAACTGCTCTATAACCCTCATTTAGCCTTAGTGAGTAGGTAGACACTCTCTAGGTCATTTTGCCATCACTCAAAGGTCGTCCATAAATTGATAGTCTCACCAGATGTTCTATAATTTTGTGTTCCAGTACCTTAGATTGTCCCCATTTATGTTTTTGTTCACTACAGTATTAATTGACCCAATGATATTCTTAACTTTAAGTTAAACTATTCATCATAGAGAGCACACAACACTGAACACACACACACACACACAAAGAATGAAAAATATAACTTACCATCTAAACTCATTGTATCAAAATAATTAAAAAATTAGAAAAAAAAGAAAGAAAAAACAAAAAAGAAGAAAGAAGAAATAAACCAATCAAAATTGATTATTTCATTTTATCCAATCCATTTCTTTGAAAAGAATCATCACAACAAAACAAAGTGTACAAATGTCAATACATAGTGAAATGTAAATAACAATCATTCAATGAGTTGACCTCTCAACAGTAATGGATTATACTCAATCCCTTTTGTTTGTTTTAACCTTTCTCTGACAATCTCTCATTCTCTCCCTCTCTCTTCTCCTCCCTATGTGGTTCATCCTGAAAAAACATTAATACAATTCATGTTTTAAATTATTTCAAATTTCCTATGGAATTAATTGTGAATTTGAGAAATACATGTAAAGTTAGATAATAATTGTACAATAGTTTGAATGAAGCCATGGCAACTACATCAATCTCTCCATATATTAGTAAGTCTATGATATTACTGTTCTTAATGAAATAGTTAGTCTCCTTAAGTATTCTTGATATTCCTGATGTTTAGTTAAATAATGTTACTTTTAGATTTAATAGTTAAGATCATGAGTTCATTGAAGATAGACCTGGAAAGACTGGACGGGCAAATCGTCCTACTGTGGGACTCCACGAACCGCATCACGAGATTCGAATTATTAAACAACTGATCCGGATGCTATCCAATGGTGTTAATGTTTAACTTCAACTAATCCACGAAGTTGAGTTATCATTCACCATTGTCTTCATTGAGTTACTAACTCATGACAGATCTGGTTGACATCCACTGGTCACTGCTTCTCACTAGAACTCCAGGAAATATCTGTTGAAGCCAGTCACTAGTGAGCATATGTTGATTCATATCAGAAAGGTTTGTGTGTGTATTATAGTAAATTTAATAGTTGAGTCAATTGAAGCTAGATCACTATGAAAAACCTGAAACCACTAGACGGCCGTTTCATTTTACTGTGGGACTCCTCAGTAGTGCGCATCTGCGATCCCGCCTCGCGAGATTCGAACCCAGGATCTAGAAGTCTCGCTCGCGTGTTGTATCGCAAACTGTATAAATTTGGCATTGTAACATTAAAAGCTGACTCAGTGATTTTAACTGTGAAGCCTTCAGTCTATGAATTGAAGATCCTGAGTTTGTTACTACGTGGGGTTTTGAGTGTACACTTCTAAAGAGTCCCATACTAAACTAAATAACTGTTCAATCCTTCCTGGTTTCCCATGATACTTAAACTGAGGTCAGTCTGTAACGAATATAGTTGAGAAACTTTTACATGACTCGTATGAACATACACAGTATCTTTGAATTACTCCTAATGGGCCACTTAGTATTTGACATTGTCTTAACATGTTTTACAAAGGTAGAATTAGCACTTGTAAACTTACAAGTTACATTATTAGGGACATGTTGGAAAAAATCTATGTGTTAGCTGAACACTGAAATGAAATAAACTTCAATTATCAAGATGACTTTAATCACTAGTTGATTTGATCTTTTACTGTTATGTTTATTTAGACAAGAGATGTCCAAGATGTTCAACGGAATTGAAATGTTTTATATATTTGATTTAATTCATCGATTACTTCTCAATTCTAAAGAGTGTCCATTGTATGAATCGTTTTCTAGTATTCTTGTTATTGAGAACTTATGTGTTGTCGAATTTAGACCTCGTATTGTACAGAACTAGTTATCTAACTTTAAAGTATACCATTTGAGAGGTAACAAAGAAATTTTACCTAATTCATAAGTGTTTAATCGTTTCACTATTATTGACAGCTTTATTGTTTTAACTTGTTTATTCTTCATTTGAATACTTTCATTTAGTTGTGTTATGATGTTATAGGTTAGGACTGAGGTGTTTATTTGCCATCAATCACTTTGATAACAATCATAATCCAAGTTTGATCATTCTCTAAGTAAAACAAAATGTATATCTCTGTTTCAATCAATTTGATAGAATTGAGGCCACTGAACTGGAAGATCAACTCACAAAACCAATTTCCTACTTCTAATAGAATAGATTTCAGAAGATAAAGGTTACTGAACTCATAGTTTAAATTACCTGATGACCTTAGTTAAATAAGTGTAAGAAGTTAAGAATTATCGAATAGCCGTTTCGTCCCAGTGTGAAACTCCTCAGTAGGGAAAATCTACGGCCTCACAAGGTATCAAGTAGATGACTTTCAGATCTCTAGTCAAGCCTTTGAATAATATGTATATGTAAACTGTCATTTTATTACAACATATTTAATTAAAATTGTTGCATAACTATGAATTTATTTGTCAACTAATAAAAACTCTCATGTTGGACGAACCATCGAGATCCTGATCTACATTCAGTGATTTTATTTATTTGAACACATAAACATTGGTACAAACAGGCACTGAATACATATGCACCGAACAAATCGTTTGATTTGTATGAGGGATGGATTACTGCACGGGTGCCCTAACCGAAGCAGGTGGTTTTCTTAGGACGACACACCCGAAGCCTTCAACCTAAAGTTGTGATCCACAAGGCAGTGAAATAACGTCAGAAGATGCAGTCACATGGTAGTTAGTGACCAACAATTGGTTCATACGCCATTTGTTATTTCAGAATACTGGATTTCATATACACCATTGGTTTGGAATTAGGGTTTTCCAACTCCTCTTGGTGAATCCTCCATATCCACCAACCTGGTTGAAGCACTAGACATTTTCTTTTCATCCTGTCAATTTCGTGAACAACATCCTCGCCTTGAGAAGTTAGTAATTAGGACTTCCCTGGGAGAGGTTATGTACTCGTGACCATGTGAGAGTATTTCAAGAGGGATATCTTACTCTCCCCACCCTTGACCATATCAGAACAACCTTTGAGTAGCTCAGTCAGTAGTGACTGTATAAATTATCCTTTTCATTTCATTGAATTTATTAGTTGTTTTTTTTAATCTTAAACCCTTAGTTCATTCTGCACAGATAGTTTCTTCATCTTAAATCTTTAGCAATATGACATTTATTATTAAGGCTAATGTCAAACTTCATTTTTTGATCAGATCACTAATGATAATGGATGTTTGAGATATACAGTTTATTATAACATGAACAATGTCATTTGTTTGGTTGTTTGTTGTTGTTTGTTGTTGTTGTCGTCGTGTTTAATTTACCTCTTTTTCTTATTGACTTTGTGTAAATGTTTACAATTTACCTATGGCCTTATCGGATATTTGTTTATCTATCAAGCTGTTAGTGTAAACTAAAAGGAGAGTAATCGATATGTTTGAATAAACGACTGTTATTGTCGTTGGTGATATACATATACATATACATATATCACGGAAGAATATAAATCATGCATAGGCGTGCATGTAGAATATTAGTAATGTATAGTCTGAAATAAACAGATGAATAATTAACCAGATAAATTGACATGGGTTCGAGAGAAAAAAGGCAATCAGACATTATTATATGATATACATAGATACATCTAACTTGTGATAAACATATTCAGTTTCCAAAAAATAAGATGAAAAAATTCCGTCTGTGGTTATCAGGTTTCGAATACCCTGGTACAGATGAGGGTGGGGACAGTTAGTTTTCCCTCTCCAAATGCTCTTAAGTGGCCACGCGCATTCAGCCATTAACAGGGAAGTCCTACTCATTACCTTCTCGTGACGGGGTGTTATTTACCGAATTGAGAGAACGAAAAGTGAATGTCTGATGCTTAAACCAAGTTGGTGGATATCTAGAATACACCTAGGGTAGTTGGAATATCCTGATTCCAAACCAATGGTGTACAAGAAATCCAGTATCCCGGGATAACAAATGGAGTATGAACCGATTGTTGGTCACCGGCTACGATGGTAGGGCATCTCCTTATGATGTTCCACTGACTTGTGGATAAAACCTTTAGGTTGAAGGCTCGGGGTATGGCCCTCTGTGAAAACCATCTGCTTCGGTTTGGGCACCCGTGCGGTATCCCATCTCTCACACAAATCAAATGATTTATGTGGTGTATATCTATTTGGTGCCTCATTATGCCAATGTTCATGTGTTTAAGTAAAAAATAATAATAAATAGTTATTAGCAATCTCTTCATTGTTCGTCAGAAGCATTGTATCTAACACTATCTGTCATTTTTCTATCCATTTAGTTGATGAATATTGCTTATTACAGTGTATCTCAAGCCTTAACATTTGATTAGTTTGTGAGATGGTGGAAAAGATTTGTAGCTCAGATGGATGATTTTAATGGAGTTTTGTTCTCTGAGCTGGATGGTTTGGTCGTGGAGCTTTCATCGTTCTCCTGAACAACGACATCATCAACACAAATTCGAACGCCTCACTTCTATTTGAAGTTTATGCTGATGATGTCGTTGTTCAGAAGAACGATGAAAGCTCCACGACCAAACCATCCAGCTCATAGAACAAAACTCCATCAAGATTCCTTTGTATTTTTGTTATAGTATATCTTTCAATGCTATACTGAACATGTTCATAGGCGATAACTGGAGACCCTCGAAATGAATTATTTAGTAAAAATACGCTATAATATACAGTACTCCCCTGATAGATATACTAAAAATGACGGAAATCCCTGTGTACGACACATTTATTGAACATGAAAAACATTATGAATAATCTCAGCGTTAATTTCTACCTCTCCTAATCCTCTAAGCGGCTAACAAGAAGTGAGCACACTGTAAAATGTTTTTTATGGTTTTAATGTATCCTTGACAAATGCTTCACTGATGTGCCGAAAATCTAATCAATAATCTCTGCGGTTAATATGATAACCATAAATTTGCACTCTGATCCATCTGCTAGAATTTGTGACTTACGCTAGCTTTATTAAGCGTCATATAGGATTACATGGCTGATAGTCAGTCATGTGACAAGAGTCTCAGCATGTAATCCTGTAAGTCATTCTCGCACAAACAAAATGCATTTCCCTGTATAACGTCACGTGGTTTGCAAATTTTCAACACTGAACTACGTGCGTAAAAAGTAAATATCAACATTCACCTAGAAATGTCTGTCACTGTTTCATAAGTGTTCTTGGTATTTTACATTGATATAACCGATAATCAGATTTTTGAGTTATTCGAGATACGTAGTTCAATGTACTCAGTCATATTCAAGGTAGAACCTGACATATATGAATGTCGGTTCAAGTTCCCGTAGTGCATTATTACATTGAGATTAAATTATCAAGACAAATGACAGAGTAACCGATGTAGTGACGGTGTCAATAGTAGTAGAAAAGATTAGTAATAAGTTAAGAAAAAAATGAATTTGTGGAATATAAATTACAAATATTTTAAGAAAAAGAGTGGATAGATCTATTCTATTGTAACCAATTATGAACTATGTCATCGATAATTAAATCAAGCTATGGCATCAATCCAAATCAGTGACTGTTAAATTGAACCACATTGGTAAATGTAGACTATCTGTTAGGTATCTGTGCGATTGAATATGTTTCAGTATTGAACTGAGTGGTCTAAACTCGTTCAGTTTTTGTTTTCTGTCACATCATAAGTTCTTGAATTAGACCATATAGTTTATTCCTCGAAATAATCCCTTCTTCTGGAATAATACTCTGTGTCTAATCTTTCTTACTACCACTTATACTGTAGCCATTTCTTTGACTGTAGTATTTACCTTGATAATTTCATCTCTTTGTTCTAATATTTTTGCCTACATTAATGTAGATGATCACCGGATGATTAGTGATAAGTCCTTACCATTCTCACTAACTCTAATCCCTGTGTAATTGACTACTTTTATTTATTTTCTTTTATTTGAACACAAAAGTCATTTTCATTCTGTCTGTGTGAGGGCTGTGATACTGCCCGAGTGCCCAAACCGAAACAGGTGGTTATCTGAGGGGGCCACACTCCGAGCATTTGACCTAGATGTCTGATCCACAAGGCAGTAAAGCATAGTGAGGAGATGCATTCCCATGGTAGCCAGTGACCAACAATTGGTTCATACGCCATTTGTTCACTCAGGATACTGGAGCCCATGTGCACCATTGGTTTGGGATCCGGTTACAACTCCGGACATTCGCTTTTCGTCCTCTCATTTTCGTAAACAATCCCCCCGCCACGAGAAGGCAGTGAGTAGGGCTTCCCTGGCAGAGGCTGTATACGCGTAGCCATATGAGAGCATTTCGAGAGGGAAGAGGGGCCACCCCACTCTCGGCCATACCAGGGCATTTGGGGCAGTGTAACTGACTAATCTCTCTGATGCAACATTTTTAGAGGATTAAGATCAGCTCATTGTTTTCCCTAAATCATTTAATTATAAGTTTATCAATAATCGATAATAAAGAGAATTTACATTCATTCTTTACTCTAATCTTGTCCAACTTCTGATTCCTATTCTACATTGTGTAATATTGTTGATAACAATGCCGTAGAATTTCATCATTTGTGATATGAAAGTGTTTTCAGAACATACTCAAAAAAAAAACATTTTGAATGGAAACCCACAACACGACCTACATTTGTAACTTCAGTCAATTTGCACTATATTAGTATGATTGTAGACAAATGTCCTCTATATCTGACTCCAATAAATAGTATCCCGTTAACTGAATATTTAATGCAGGCTAAATCTCCTAGTAGAATTATGGATTTACTCAAGATTATTCAAAAGCTCGAATATCAGTTATAGAGATAGCTTTTTTGATTGAGATCATGAACCGAATGATGTTAGACCACCATTGAAAACCTGGAAGCATTGGATGGCCGTTTCGTCTTATTGTGGGACTCTTCAGCATTTCATTGTCCACATAATGATTATGTAATCGTAGTATACATTGAAATAAAGTGTAAATCTATTTTTAACTAATGAAAATTGTGATTACCTTTTGATTTATCTTGATTGGTTAGTTGACAGTAATAATTCATTATTCATTTTTATGTATGTGATAATCAAGTTAAGCCATAATATTGATACTGATGGCAATTATTCATTTCAAAATGTCTACCTTCCATTAACATTCTATTTATATGAATTAAACCAGTTGTGAATTCTAGTCATATAAGAGTGTTATGTGAAAGTCTTCAATGAGACAAACCATAAACCAAAAAATCAACGCCATAGTGATAGTCATCATCTTTAACTATATCTAAATTGTAATAAAAATTCTCATCTTATTTAATCAATAAATTTTTGATGTACAAAAATATTTAAAAAAAAACAGAATAGTACATTGCCAGAAATCGAGGTTCCCCACTGATAAAGCATGTGAATAATTCGACCATCATATTTACATTATCTTAATACATTTTATGTATTTTATGTATGTTTGTTTCTATCTACACCAATCTATACTCAAATGTATATTAAGTTGAATCTGTTATATTTTGTTTTTGTATTATGAATTATACTATTAGTGTAGAATTTTACTCAGTCATCAGTAGTATGTTCACGATGACAACATGAAACTTGTTTCAACGTGTTTGTTTGTTCGTCTGTTTGTTCGTTTTTATATAAAGTGTAAAGAGATTTCTGTCAGAGAAAACTAACGGAAGGTGATTGAAAGGTTTAATTGTTCTCTTATTTATTGTCTTGTTATAAACAAAAACAAAAAAGAATCAAAAATAACACATTACTTGGTTAGATTTAAGTGAGGTCCTACTCTTTAAAACAAACAAACAGCAGGTCATGACACACCAACATTGTATATGAGGATGATGAAGAAGAAGAAGAAGAAGAAGAAGAAGAAGAAGAAAGGTTTCATTTTTGATACACTGACTTTGTGATACATTTGTCAATATTACAATGTATTGGTTTATTGTATATAAAATGGTCAGTTCTGTCATTGACTTACAGCCCCCACCCATACACACATACACACACACGCCAACACACATACAAAGAGAGAGAGATAGGGGGTAGTAACAAAATAATCCAGAGAAAATTTTATCAAAATTATTTTCGGTGAACAAAAAATAAATAAATAAATGCCAATTTTGTTGGTTACTATTATTATTACAATGACGATAAATAAGGATACTTCACTTTATGAAGTGAATACTTCTAACCATTTTCAATGGTAGTACAGTTGTTTTTTTTGCTCTATATAGTCAATGATTGATTTTTTCTTTTTGTTAAGCTTAAAGTCTTTCATTATACCCCTATAAACAATATGATTGATTGATTTTCTATTGTTGTTGTTGTTGTTCTGATTGATTATCAATGAGTATTCCATTGAATATGATTGAAATAAGATGATGAAGAGGTTCAATGGAACAATTAAATAAGTCATTCATTCTATTCCCCTATCTCTTTATATATATACAACCACCATCTAAATCTGAATATGTAATGTCTGCAGTGTCGAGTCACCTAGAATGTTGGCCACATTGCAACATGATCGATAGCATTTGATCTGCACTAATAAGGACTAGACAATCATGACATTGATCACCACCCAGTGATCAATCAATTGTGATATATATATATATCGTTTCAGATGTAAACATAGATCAAACCTTTTAAATTTCTGAATATGGGATAAGAAAATGTTTCTCACAAAAATAGGGGGAGAATGTGAATCTCTTCTTGGATTGATGGTTGATTAGTTAAACAATAATCAGTTAGATATTTAAGTAATTGGAATGATCACTTCTCGACTCTTTGAGTTAAGATCATGTGTAGTATATGTTCTTTACAATGTAATTTTTACAACTGTCTCTAAACTTAGACCAAGGAAATTACCTGTAAAAAAGGGCTCTCAAATGTCCTGGTGTGGTTGAGAATGAGGAGAGTCACCTCTCCCTCTCAAAGTGCTCTCACGTGGCCACGCGTATACAGCTACTGCCACGGAATTCCTACTCACTGCCTTCTCGTGGGATTACTGTTGTTTACGTAATTGCGAGGATGAAAAGCGAATGTCTAACGCTTTCACAGGGTTGGTGGACACGGATGCACCTAAGAGAGATGGAAAACCAATGATGTACATGGGTTTCATGATCCTGAGGGAATAAATAATGTGTAAAGCAATCGTTGGGACTGCATCTCCTGACGTTGTTCCATTGCCTTATGGATTAAACCTTTGGGTCGAAGTCTCCGGGTGTGTCCCTATAAGGAAATCACTTGTTTCGGTTTGGGCACACGGACAGTATCCCAACCCTCACACAAATTCAATGATTTATGTGCTGCATATCTATTTGGTGCCTCCTTGTAGCAATATTTATGAGTTCGAATGATAATAATAATTTGAACGATATTGGAATTTAAAAGTTAATTATGATTGAAATTTCAATGAAATTACAAAACAAGCTTGTTTGTTTTTATATCAGATTAATTCGTCCGTATTATATGTGTCAGCAAATGAATCCTCTCAGTGTTATAAATGACTTGTGTAGTCTTTTAACGACAAAAATCATATCCGATTTACAAATATCTCATTAGTATTGTTTTCCCAGATATCTGTTAGAAGTAGACAGTGATTATTGTTGACATTAAAATTAAACTGTTAACTAAATAAGGTTGACCACCTGACGACCCCGTGTCATTACGGTATCTTGGTTTTCGCTGACAAACTAAATGGTTGGTGGACATATGTATGTATGTATGTGGCACATTTAGTGTTTATATGCCAATTATTGCAACATTGGTGTAATTTATCTACTAATTTCATCTGTAAATATCATTTAATACCTAGTCTCGAAATCGCTTATTCAAAGTTCTTATTATTACACCAAGACCAACCACAGTTCAGTTTATGATTTCCCTAGGAATTGATACATAGTTTAGACCTTACTTTCAGCATCCAATTTCATAAGAAAACAGAGTCAGCGGTGATGATGATGATAATAAGTAATAATAATAGTAATCGATCTGTGGTTCTATGAGTTAGGCACTCATTTTGCTATGTATATATATAACTATTCAATCTTTAGAAACCTGATGTGGAGTTACAAAACATATCTCATTGACTTTATCTTCTCATTTTAACACGAAAAAATTTCAGATTGAGATCATGAACCGATTGATGTTAAACCACCAATGGAAACCTGGAAGCACTAGACAGCGATTTCGTTCTATTATGAGACTCCTTAGTAGCGCTCATTCATGATCCCGCCTCGTGAGATACAAACCCAAGACCTTCAGCCTCGCGCGTAAACGCTAGACCCCTAGACCACTGGTTCGACCGGCATCCAACAATCTAACCTCAACCAATCCTCGAAATTGCGCGACCATCTTCCATTGTACTGAGGTAGATACCTGTCTCTATCCGATACGGATTAACTCCACTGGTGGCGGTTTCTCACTAGACCTTCAAAAATTCCCTCACAAAAAAAATCGTTCACCCACTTATCGATCTATCTAACCATGTATAAATGTAATTTGATTTTCTAAATAATTATGCATAAAAGGTCACCATGTGTTTATAGATTAAGGACAATGAATGATACGAAAAGAAAAAAGAATTAAATTTTTTTTCCATTCTGATTTAATATGCATGATAGACAGAGGAGATAAAGTGCACATGAGGTGGGGGGGGGAAGGTGTTTTGTTCACAAGCACATTAATCAGTGGATGGAAACAGTACAAACAAACAACAACAAAAAAAGATTAAAAAAACAAACAAGAAAAATCTATCACATATTTATTATCAATTAGAATAACTACAATTCAGATTAAGGTAATGCAGGAAAATTAACATAAATCAATGTTAATTATTATCAATAGAAGACTTTAGAATAACTATGGATTAGCCTTCAATGCCAAATTACTTACCTACCTACCTACTTACTTACTTACTTACTTACTTACTTACTTACTTACTTACTTACTTACTTACTTACTTACTTACTTACTTACTTCAACACTTACTTACTTACTTACTTACTTCAACACTTACTTACTTACTTACTTACTTACTTACTTACTTACTTACTTACTTACTTACTTACTTCAACACTTACTTACTTACTTACTTACTTACTTACTTACTTACTTACTTACTTACTTACTTACTTACTTACTTACTTCAACACTTACTTACTTACTTACTTACTTACTTACTTACTTACTTACTTACTTACTTACTTACTTACTTACTTACTTACTTACTTACTTACTTACTTACTTCAACACTTACTTACTTACTTACTTACTTCAACACTTACTTACTTACTTTCTTACTTACGTCTGTTACTCCTCGTGAAGGAGCACAGGTCGTACACCAGCATTTTCCATCCAATTTTGTTCTAGGCAAAGCTTTCCAATTTCTTACAGTTTCTATTCATCCTTTCCATATCTGCTTCTATTTCCCGACGTAATGTGTTCTTTGGCCTTCCTCTTTTTTGCTTCCCTTCAGGATTTCAACTTAAGGCTTGCCTCGTGATATAGTTTGGTGATGTCCTCAATGCGTGTTCTATTCACTTCCAACGTCTTTTCCTAATTTCTTCTTCAACTGGAACCTCGTTTGTCCTCTCTCACAAAAGGCTGTTGCTGATGATATCCGTCCAATGAATGTTGAGTATCTTGCGTAGACAACTATTTATGAATACTTGTACCTTCTTGGTGGTGGTTGTAGTATTTGTCCACGTTTCAGCTTCGTACAGTAAAGCTGTGTTGACGTTTGTATTAAACATTGTGAATTTGATGTTGGCTTACAGACAATTGTTTTGAGTTGTATATGTTGTTCAACTGTAGGAATGTTACACTTGCTTTGCTAAAGCTTGCCACTGCACGTCTGTATCGGATCCTCCTTGTTCATCGATGATGCTACTACTGTACAGGTTCATGAGAGTTTCCACCTCTTCCAGAGTTTCTCAATCAAGCGTGGTTGTGTTGGTTGGTGTTCTGTGTGTTGTATTTAAGCATGTTGCTTTTCCCTCGTGTATGTTGAAGCCTATTGATGCAGAGACTGCTGCTACACTAGTTGTCTTCATTTGTGTTTGTTGGTGTATATGAGATAGAAGAGCTATGTGATCTGTGAAGTGCAAATCGTCTAGTTGCATGCAAGCTGTCCATTGTATTGTGAGCTTCCTTTCAGATGTGGAGATCTTCATAGTTTAGTCAACCCCCAGAATGAAGAGATAGTGGGAGAATAGGCAGCCTTGCCTGACTGCCGTCCGTTTGCGTTTGTTCTTTAGTAGTTATTAAACTCAAATCAGACAACTTTCAACTAATCAGTAAACCAAATAAAAATATTCTCTTTCACATTTTTTGTTTGTTTGTTAATTGTCAAGTTATTCTGTTTGATTTCACTGTATTTCCCATTTACGAAGTGATTTATATTTTATGCTAATGTAGTTTATTCTATTGAGATTCATTGACTAAAACATTTACAACAGGCACAGACACACACACACAAAAACAAACAAACACATGCATATAAACACGTAAAACTACGGTGATACGGAAATGTGCAACTATTCTTTGAGTTGTTCTGTTTTTTTGTTACTAAGTTTTTTCACGCTTGCTTCATTGTCATAGTTATTTCACTTCATTGGGTTGGTTTTTGTCCATTTATGTCTAATATCTAGGCTATACATATAACTATTACATATGTATGTTGAACCATCTACATTATCGATAGCTCCAAACACACACACACTGGTTACGTATATGAATGTGACTATGTTAACTGAGTAAAAATGTTAAAATTTTTCTGATTAATTTATCAATGAAAAGAGAAGAATAAAGTGAAAGTCATGGTGACAGTATTGATTTACTCAACCTCATTGTCTTTCCGCTGTCCGCCGATTACAACCTCGATAAGCTAAGAGAGAAATTGTATGTATATATATATAGGTAATATTGATGGTTGTCTACCCCTTTTCCTATATCTATGCGCGTGTATGCATTTGTTCTGAGATTACGTGATATTGTAAACTGTATTAATCGGAATATTTATGACAGTGTTATTATCCTGTTTCTTTTAGAGAGAGGACAAGTTTCACTGTGTAGACAGAATAAAATCATAAACTCATTAGTGAATAGCTTCTAGAGGTGATTCCCTGAGTTCTAGTGAGAAGCCATAACCAGTAGAATTCAACTATACATGGTTTGAACATTACATTTTCTCTATAAGGTCTGACTTACTTAATGCTTAATAACATCGTAGATATGCACTGCTGAAGATTCACATACTAGGACGAAACAGCTGTTATTTTAAATCTTCCTGATTTTCAGTGATTATCCAGTTATGGTCAATTCGTGGTATAAAACTGTATGATTATATTTCAGTCAAGAAAACAAAAGCTATAAAATGGATTGCAGTAGTGAACAATGCTAGACTTTGAGCTTTTAGTTCACCGAAATCCTTGGTAATTGTTTGATTACGTCACAGGATTAAACTGTATTGTTCAGGTCGTAAATACCTAAATGATATCTGATCCTCCTGAAAATCAATATAAAATTATCCTCTTACAAGGCTTATTTATAATTATGAAGAGCGGATCAATAACTTCGTAATTAAGGTGTTTCATTTTCATTCACTTAGTCTCAGGTTCGAACCCTAATTTACCTCATTTGATTTAGGCAACCGGGTAGTATCGTTTACCCTCACGCCTTAAGTGTGATTCATATTCAAGTACCTTGTGAATGAGTTAATTCTTTTCTTCTTATTTTCTTCTCCTTAAGGTTATTTCAGAGATCTGTCATTTGATAAGAGCCAGAAAACTATTGATTATTATTATTATTAGTGAATTTATTCAATATTATATTTTTAGTACAATTCTCAAAGCGAAGTATTTCAGTAATTTCCATTTCTTACTTCTTGATCAATCCTGATGATAAGTATTAAGTGATCACCAGTCAATCGATATTTAAATAATATACATTCTTTTCAATGCATATTGCCAATAATCACGATATTTCTGATCGGGCTCTTTCCTAACGTGTACAGTGAAAGATCGTGATCATTTCATAGACGTACCTGATTAAGGTTCTACAATTAATTGACATAATAATCTATTAAAACAACCAAGGAAGCAAATAACTTGTTCAAATACTTAGATGACAGGAATAGGTAGCTCAGTTATTCAATCAGATCCGCCTATACCAGTTAATATTTGACTGGGATATTAATACTCTCTAATTTAAAACTTATTCATGTAAGATGATGTAAACTATAAGGTGCTTGTTAGTAACATTAAGAATTGTATTTATTGTTTCATCAGATCATTTGTAAATCGTACACATTTCGTTTTAAACACAAAAGAAAACAATATCGAGAGTAATGAATTACGACATGAAACAGCATGATATATTTCATGTATGTATGTATGTATGTAGGTAGGTAGGTAGGTGTGTATGTATGAATGTAGTATCCACTTTGTTTACAATAGACAGAAAAAACGAGTGAAAAATTAATGAAACCTATTTGAACGACAGTAGAAGCCTAGTTAAACAACAACAATAGTTAAATGTTTAATATGTAGAGACATGTATCTATCTCAGAACAATGGAAGATGGTCACGCAATTTCGTGGATTGATTGACGTTAGACATTATAATACCGTTGGATGCCGCCTACTCAGTGGTCTATGGGTTAATCGTTCGCATGTGAAACCCAAGGTCCTGGGTCCGAATTCGACGTGCGGAATCGTGGATGAGTATTGCTGAGGAATACCATACTAGGACGAAATGACTGTTCAGTGTTTCCAAGTTTTTAACAGTGGTCTAACATCAATCGCTTCATGATCTCAACCAAAAACTCAATGAACGCTAAATTCACTGTATACAATGAAATCGTCTCAAGTCAATTTTCAGAGTTAATCAATACTAGTTAATTGGTAATTGAAAATGATAAAACATCACTGAAGTACAAAAAGCATTTCTAGCTATTTATTGAGCAATGAAACTGGAACATTCTAATGAAATTATCGAGTTCAAATCAAGCAGCAAATATTAGATATGCGCCTGGTAAAGAAAAATGGGTGAATGTAGTTGAATATAAATTTCACATTAGCCGCTATATTTTAACGAAATCAATCTGTAATGTTTAGGGTAATGATGTTTCTTACAAAGCCTATACATCTTGTCAGTCTATCCGGTAACTCGATCAAGACTTTCTCATATACTAATTAAATCAAGCAATAAGGTCAATTCATGACGTTTTTAAGCATTGAGAGAAGCTTATTTGTGGTAATACAGATTTCTTTCTGGCCATCTGCAAAGATATAGCAACTTACAGTTTGTAGGCCGTAGATGGTAATATGTACCGAAACTAGTTCTAATGGTATAGATTTATTCGTTTCGCATTCTTCCAATTTTTAGTATTTTTATATTCACCGTTTTTATCGGCTTTTGCACGTCATAGGTTTCTCAACAGAATTAATACCTTTCAATAGTGGAGATCATGAGTCAGTTGAAGCTCAACCATAATGAAGAACCTAGAAGCACCAGAAGGCCATTTCGTCCTGTCGTGGAACTCCTTAGCAGTGCGCATCCACGTTTCTGCCTCGCGGGATTCGAATCCAGGACCTATCGGTCTCGCGCGTGAGCGCTTAACCCACAGACCACTGAGAGGGCGACATCTAAATGTCTAACGTTAACCGATTCGCGAAATTGCTTGACCATCTTCCATTTTACTGAGGTAGATACCTGTCTCTACTTGACATGGATTAGTTCCACTAATGACGACTTCTCACTAGAGCTCTGTGAATTCTCTCACGAAGCTAGTCACTAATGAGCTCATGGTAATTATCAATATGTGTTTTTGGAGATTATTAACTCATTTTGATTGAGATTATGAATCGATTGATGTTAGACCATCAATGCTTTAAAGTTTTCAATAGTAGTCTAATATCATTCAGTTCATGATCTCAATCAAAAACTTAATAATCTTCACAACCCCTATACTAAAAACATGATGAATTAAAAAATTTAATTGAAGTAGATAAGTCCATAGAGAGAAAAAAAACATGCACATGACTGAAGGTGTGTAATAAATACTGACTGATTGTAAACATTTATACAATGTACTTTTCATCAGTAACTATTTGACTTCATCTTAAACAAATTGTACAGTTGTTACTGAGGATTATTTACTATAACAAAATCTATAGTATTAAACCTCTTTATTATTATTATTATTATTATTATTATTATTATTATTATTATTATTATTATGATGATGATGATGATGATGATGATGATGATGATGATGATGATGATGATGATGATGATGATGATGATGATGATGATGATGATGATGATGATGATAATGATGATGATGATGATGATGATGATGATGATGATGATGATGATGATGATGATGATGATGATGATGATGATGATGATGATGATGATGATGATGATGATGATGATGATGATGATGATGATGATGATGATGATGATGATGATGATGATGATGATGATGATGATGATGATGATGATGATGATGATGATGATGATGATGATGATGATGATGATGATGATGATGATGATGATGATGATGATGATGATGATGATGATGATGATGATGATGATGATGATGATGATGATGATGATGATGATGATGATGATGATGATGATGATGATGATGATGATGATGATGATGATGATGATGATGATGATGATGATGATGATGATGATGATGATGATGATGCTGATGATGATGATGATGATGATGATGATGATGATGATGATGATGATGATGATGATGATGATGATGATGATGATGATGATGATGATGATGATGATGATGATGATGATGATGATGATGATGATGATGATGATGATGATGATGATGATGATGATGATGATGATGATGATGATGATGATGATGATGATGATGATGATGATGATGATGATGATGATGATGATGATGATGATGATGATGATGATGATGATGATGATGATGATGATGATGATGATGATGATGATGATGATGATGATGATGATGATGATGATGATGATGATGATGATGATGATGATGATGATGATGATGATGATGATGATGATGATGATGATGATGATGATGATGATGATGATGATGATGATGATGATGATGATGATGATGATGATGATGATGATGATGATGATGATGATGATGATGATGATGATGATGATGATGATGATGATGATGATGATGATGATGATGATGATGATGATGATGATGATGATGATGATGATGATGATGATGATGATGATGATGATGATGATGATGATGATGATGATGATGATGATGATGATGATGATGATGATGATGATGATGATGATGATGATGATGATGATGATGATGATGATGATGATGATGATGATGATGATGATGATGATGATGATGATGATGATGATGATGATGATGATGATGATGATGATGATGATGATGATGATGATGATGATGATGATGATGATGATGATGATGATGATGATGATGATGATGATGATGATGATGATGATGATGATGATGATGATGATGATGATGATGATGATGATGATGATGATGATGATGATGATGATGATGATGATGATGATGATGATGATGATGATGATGATGATGATGATGATGATGATGATGATGATGATGATGATGATGATGATGATGATGATGATGATGATGATGATGATGATGATGATGATGATGATGATGATGATGATGATGATGATGATGATGATGATGATGATGATGATGATGATGATGATGATGATGATGATGATGATGATGATGATGATGATGATGATGATGATGATGATGATGATGATGATGATGATGATGATGATGATGATGATGATGATGATGATGATGATGATGATGATGATGATGATGATGATGATGATGATGATGATGATGATGATGATGATGATGATGATGATGATGATGATGATGATGATGATGATGATGATGATGATGATGATGATGATGATGATGATGATGATGATGATGATGATGATGATGATGATGATGATGATGATGATGATGATGATGATGATGATGATGATGATGATGATGATGATGATGATGATGATGATGATGATGATGATGATGATGATGATGATGATGATGATGATGATGATGATGATGATGATGATGATGATGATGATGATGATGATGATGATGATGATGATGATGATGATGATGATGATGATGATGATGATGATGATGATGATGATGATGATGATGATGATGATGATGATGATGATGATGATGATGATGATGATGATGATGATTAGTTTCTACTTACATTTTGCACAAGTTGTTGCTATCTAGTACCTTATTGGTTGAACAGTATGTAATCTAATCATATTTCCTTTATATATATACATGTATATATTCTTATTTTATAGGCTACTTCAATCAAGAACATGATCGCAACAACAACAACAATAATAATAATACTAATAATGATAATGCAAATTCTTTTACATCTTTAGTATCTAATTGTAATGATTATTCATTGAAAGAAATTAATTCATCTATTAAATTTAATCAAACTATTCATAGTATCCCAGATACATTATCAATAATAAAAGTACAAAATACTGATCCATTATTGAATCATTCACCACGTCGTTCATCTTCTTTAATTAGATATCATCATCATCATCGTCATCAGGATGATCATAGAAGTTCGATCAAATTAAATCGTTCACATTTTCAACATTCCGATCATCATCCTCATCATCATCATCAACAGCGGCAACAACAACAACCACAACAACAGCCTTACATTTCAAATTATCCTATTGAACATTTAATTGATCATGATATATCATTGCCTTATATGCCAACTTTATTTAGTTCCGATAGTAAATCATCATCGTTAAGTAAAGAAAGTGGAGGAAAAAAGATTTTAGTAAGTGAAGATGAATTTTGTTTTTAATTTTAATAATAAATAAGCTTCATAGTATGTTAGATTTAGAAGCTTAGATTGTAGCGACCGAACAACCAATATTCGGTTGGAACAACGGACTGACGAACCCAAAATTTATTCGATTAGACCAGACCACGTTCCTCTGTATAGCTCACAACGCGTTTTTGAGATACTCATATTACATTATATCAAAACACAAACTCTGTGCTCAATATAAACGGTTCTAATTTAGAAAACAGAACAAATCACATCAAAAATACAAAATACCTCAAACGGTACAGCCTGTGCTATACAGCCAGAAGTTTCTCTAACGCAAAGTAGCGCGCTAAACAATGAAAGAGACAGTTAATACTAAAGGGTTCGATACCTGAGAATCAATACAAATATTCCCAACAACATGGGATCAAATATCTATATGCAGGGATTCCAGCAATCCTCCCAAGCAGACATTCAGAAGGTTGACAGTCACACACTGAACCACGCCGTGACCTTGAGCTTAGTCAAACACGACCTTACTGTCAATGGTCCGGCAACATGCAATAGAAAATTAGGTAACAAAAGATAAGTCTTTAATCAAAATCACATAATAAAGGCTCAAACGAGGAAGACTGAAAGACAAAAGATGTGGTTAAACGCGATCTGAACAAACGTTAAAATACGCGACAGGGAGAAGAAACAGATAAATGACAGTACTTTCCAACAAAAAGGGATTCTCATCGTCCTCTTTCCGTTACATAGATTTTTAATATACCGCGTATGACTTAAACACTCGAACTCCACAACCTTTCCAAAGTCTCAAATGAGAAGACAGAAGAAAACTAGAGAAAATTCTAATTGAGCAAACATCAGAATGTACAGAAAATCATGGGTATTTATAGATATAATTCAATCAATCTGCAAAGAGGCATGTTACGCTATTGATCAAGTTGATATTCTAGAAAGTTCCATTGTGTTCTGATTGCTTAGAACTCTAGAGCATCTGTAGGCTCCGTTGTATTTCTCGGAAGCCATCTTAACATAGTCCATTTAAAAAAAAGCTAACATAATCTTTATAGTCAATACAGAAATTGAAATATCATAAATACTTTACGTTAAGAACTTTAGAGGGATAAATCAGCCTTAATCGTCGTCAGAATATTCATTATTTGAGGCAACACACTCCTATCATCACTACTGTCTAAACTATTCCGGATACTTAACAGAAGTTAAACTGTCTATCTGACTTCTTGTGTTTCCTGTTTTGGTAGGATTATGTGTTCCTATGATTTTCCAAGATTCAGTTCATCGCTAATATTCCAGGTGGTGAATGCATCAATGGAAACCTGCAGGATCTCAAAAACTTCGCATTTTTATCAACTATAGAGATCATTATCTATTTATTTATTTAAGGACATAAACATTGGCACCAAATATAGATGCGCCACACAAATCATTCGATTTATGTAAGGGCAGTAATATTTTCCAGCCGCTCAAACCGAAGCAGATTGTTTTCTTACGGGGTCACTCCTCGACACTTTGACTCAAAGGCCTAATCCACAAGGCAGTGAAGCAACGTTTAGAGATGCAGTCACATAGTAGCCGGTGACCAACTATAGGTTCATACATCATTTGTTCCCTTAGGATCCTAGAGCACCATTTGTTTGGAATCAGGGTATCCAACTCTCCTCGGTAGATCCTCAATATCCACCAACCCATTTAAGGAGTCGGAAATTCGCTCTCTGTCGTCTGAATTTTGTAAATAACATCCTCATCACAAGAAGGCAGTGAGTGGGACTTCCCTGCTAGTGGCTGTATGCACATGGCCATGTAAGAGCATTTCAAGAAAGAGGTAATTGACTCTGCCTATCCTCAGTCGTATCAGAACATTTGGGAACTAATAGAGGTCAGTAGTCTTCCTAGTCCTGCATCCTCTTTCGCGTTCTTGATGAATCCCACTGAAATATTTGGTTTACTTAGAAATGGCTGTTTTGTTCAGTGAGTTGCATCCGTGGACAGCTATCAACATTTTGAGAAATTCTTTTATGAGTTTTAACCAAAATCCCTACTAACTCAGTTTATGTATTTATTGGATATCTTGAAAATATAATTCTTTTAAAAATAGCTCCACGACCAAACCATCCAGCTCAGAGAACAAAACTCCACAAAAAATAGATCCTACCCACTGTCATAACTCTGCACTGATACCTATATATGTATAGGTTTTACAAGTGAAAATGAAATCCATGCCACACAGTCATGAGTGTTTTGAACAGCATTTTTTAAGTACTTAACTTTATCATAAGGGTTTGGTCCCAGATAACAAGGAACCCTGCTTGTTTTAAGTTTCGTATTAATTAACATTCATTAGTATAATGTGTATATGAAGTCTTAGGAGAGTTAATCTATCCTACGGGAGACGATTACGAAGGTAATAGTGAGTCAATGAACATGATGTAACACAGAAACATTCACAGCTTGATTAATTATGGAGTTTATCTGTTATGTTTGCTGATCATTAAAAATCTCGTAAACTGTTTAAACAAATATTTTAATTATATTGAATAAAATTATAAAATGGTGCAGAAGATTTATAGCTCAGGTAGATGATTTTGATGGAGTTTTGTTCTCTGAGCTGGATGGTTTAGTCGTGGAGCTCTCATCGTTCTTCTGAATGACATCATCAGAACAAACTTTATGTACTTCAGAAACTTCTATCTGAAGTTTGTGCTGATGATGTTGTTCAGAAGAACGATGAAAGCTCAACGACCAAATCATCCAGCTCAGAGAACAAAACCCTATCAAAATTAAGTAAAATTGTGAAAAATGTGAAAAATTTGTTAGTTTGGATAATAATGAAAAATGGAATAATGAGTCGAACTCACTTCGTATTATTTACTTGAATCTTCTCATTGATGTTTAACAATTAAATTGATCAGTCTCTTATTGTCATATGTTCATACTGTGTGAATTGCGTAGATCCATCTTTGCTTACAATGCCTGTGAATTAAGGCAATATCGAGACAGTCTGAACAGGATACACATATGCCAATAAGAGACTGATCCATTTCAGTCCTATACATCAATGGGAAAATTCAAGTAAACAATACTAAGTTAATATAACTTCACACACCCTTCAGGACTCAGTAGCTAAGTGAATAACGCGATGGCGTTTGAAACGAACGGCACTGGGTTCGAATCCCAGAGTGAACATCAACTCTGAGATGTAGGTGAATCCATCTGATGAGTCCCAAATAGGATGAAACGAGCGTCGTGGATACCACTGCTAGCCACTATTCATCTTTCCTTATAATGAGTCGAACTGTCATTAACACAGTAATTACACAAGAAACGAAATGTAATATCACTTACATCTTACACGTTACTCTAAATTCTTGATGGTGAAGAAAAGTCGTATTCTCATTCGTCTTATAGACGTATAGTTCAAACTTATTTACGAGAATTCTCAAGGTATCTAAGGCACGTGATAGACAAAGTCTCAAATCAATAAAGTTGAATAAGATTCGAGAAATATCTTTGAACACTGATCAAATTAACTGATTGTTCCAGGACAGATTGATCTCTTTGTATAACATCGTTTTTTTATTCGACTGTGAATATCCTAGTCCAGAAATATAATGATTTTATATCCTTTCAGTGGGTTTAATGTAACTTGCTTCATATAAGTAACGCTTGTTAAAACATATCCACTATTATCAATAAGGAACTAGTCAAACATAAATATACTTTAATGGTTGAATTCATGAGTCAATTAAAGCTAGACCACCATTGAAAACCTAAACCTAGAAGCAGTGGATAGTCAAATCGTCCTATTGTGGGACTCTTCAACAGTGTGTATCCACGATCCCGCCTCGCGAGATTCGAAGCCAGGACTTATCGATCTCTCTCGTGAACGCTTAACCTCTAGATCACTGAGCCGATCGGCATCCAACGGTGTTAATGCATATATATGTCAGATGGGTTTTTGTGGAGATTGTAATGATTTCAATGGTTAAGATCATGAGTCCGTTGAAGCTAGACCACCATGGAAAACCTGGAAGCACTGGAAGGCTGTTTCGTCCTATTGTGGGACTCCTCAGCGGTGCGCATCCACGACCTCGCCCCCTGCGAGATTCGAACCCAGGACCTACTGGTTTCGCGCCCGAGCACTTACCCACTAGACCACTGAGCCGGCATCCAACGGTGTTAATGTCTAACTTCAACTAATCCACGAAATTGAGCGACACATTCACCATTGTCTTCAGTGAGTTACTACCTCACAACAGACCTGGTTGAACTCCACTGGTCACTACTTCTCACTAGAACTCCAGGATATACCTCGTGAAGCCAGCATATATATGTATATTTCTTTACTCCTTCATTTATATTTTCAAAAACAGCAACAACAAAAAAATATTTCCCCATAGAAATTATTAAATTATTTCACAAATTAACTAGCCAGCATTTTATTTCCTTTATGGGTGTGTTTTACTTTAGAAACACATACATGATTTATGATATTTCTCTTATTGATTACTTGGGTAAATATCGATTTTTGTTGTTGTTGTTGTTGGGAATTTCAATGAATTCATTATATGATAGTAGAAAAAAAAACAAATAAATAAGGGTATGGAAGTGATAGACAAGAACCCCTATCCGTATTTGTATGTTATTACTTATCCTAAATAATAGAATATATGAAACATGAAGTTCATTGACACAACTCCGCCTGGAGTCCCTCCGGGGCCTACTGCCGGTCCCAAGCCCGGATAAAGGAGGAGGGTTGGGCATGAGGTTAGCGTCCCCATCCCGTAGAAAACTAACTCGCTAAAAAAACGCTAACCAGACAAAAAAATTTGAAATGGAGATGATTTTCATCTGTATTATTCAATCGACCAGTTGAAACACTGAAGCCAGACATCGAAGTAACTACAAACATACTTTACCTTCTATTCAAAAAGATTTGGGAGGAGGAACAAATACCGATGGACTGGAAAGAAGCACACCTCATCAAGATTCCAAAGAAAGGAGATCTGAGCAAATGTGAAAACTAGAGAGGCATCACACTACTGTCAATACCAAGGAAAGTCTTGAATAGAGTGTTGCTGAACCGCATAAAAGATGCAGTAGACGCCCGACTTCAAGATCAACAAGCTGGATTCCGTAAGGATCAGTCGTGCACAGACCAAATTGCGGCACTACGCATCATCGTCGAACAATTAATTGAGTGGAACTCGTCACTATGCATCAATTTCATTGACTATGAGAAAGCATTTGACAATGTGGATAGGAGAATCTTATGGAACCTTCTTCCAGAGCATGGAGTGAGTAGCTGACAAAATTGTCAACATTATGCAGAAGTCATATAACAGATTAAACTGCATATTGGTGCATGGAGGACAGGGTTAGCTGGAGAGTGCTGGCAAGCAGCTTATGCTCCTCCACAAGGAGTAACAGTCATAAGTAAGAAAGTATTGAATCGACATCACTAATCCTTTTCATTATGGGATGGTAACATCAGTGATGGTTTATTGACCTCCGATTTTAAAGTCTTAAATCCGATATAGTCAAATGTGGTCATGACAACAAATAACTAGAACCGACTTGTCAAGTTAGCTAGCCAAGTTCACTTTATATTATCTTTCCTGGGTATTTCTCTTAATAGAAACCTAATCAACCTTATATTTGCTAGATGGTATAAACTACCACACTTATTTAGAAAAATCTCCATTCATACCAATAATTATCATGTAATATCTGAGGTTGTATTGCTAGAAGACACGAAATTCTGATCTGGAGAAAATAGGTTGGTATATCTTATGTTTTTAAGAAAACTTTTCTGAGCTTCAACTGGGTTTTTTTTTTCAATTCTGTTATCAAATTGGGATAGTAATGAAAACAAAGAAGCACTAGATAGTTATCGTGTTCTTGTATAGGAACTCCTCAGTAGTCTAAATTCACGACTGCTATAGCCCAATGTTTAGATCTTCAAGTATCGATCAGTTCAGATCCATCAATACACATTTCCAACTTTAATCAATTTATAATATAACTTAACAATCATTCCATACAACTAATGTCCATTGCTTTATTCGCAAAATTTTTAATCTCCACCATTAGAACTAGTAAATATGAGTGTAGTATGGATTGAAATCAACTTAGTGTTGTTCTTATTATTTATCATTTAGATGATCCTTTCAACAAGTTGATTGAATAAACACTTTAATAATTAATTAATCAATAATCATTAATCGTTTAGGTCATGATTGACTTTATATCAACTTTAAATAGTAATAATTTAATACCTATAGACATACATACACAATTGATGAATAGTAAAAGATTGTAAGATGCATGAGTTACCTTTAGTGGATTGGTTACTAGAACGTTGAAAGATAATTGTACTACTGATCGAATCATAATTGGTAGTTAATCAGTTTATATTCTATTTTTGATTTTTTTAGAAAAAAACTGTTTTTCGCGGGGTTTTGTTTGTTTGTTTGTTTTTTCTCACTTTAAACAGCTGTTCATATGGTTTAAATAAATAAAAAAGCTGTAGTAACACTTCTGTGTAAATAATTATGAATTTTAATCTATTTGATTGAATCAGTCAGTCACTCAGTAACAGTCAGTCAGTCAGTCAGTAACAACGTAGAACTTCGTATGTACGTACATCAGTTCGAGTTGCCACACCACATTAACACAGAGATGTAGTTGTCGATTCAAATCCCGTAGTGGTAGAGGTAATAAGAGTATAAGCAGTAATCGGGAAGATTAGGGTTTGGAGATGTTATTTAAAGAGTATAATCCATTGAAATAAATTTGGAAAGAGAAAAAAGAAAGAGACATGAAGAATTCAGAAGATTGATTGAATAGTCTGTTGAAAAATAGTTTAACATGAGAGTTCCTCTTTACTAAAGTTTAAGATAAGCTATACCGTAAAATGTAAAGATTTGGGACTGGTTTTCTGATGATGGGATTATGATAACGTATTATCGAATAGTGAAAAACTGGGATGAAATACCTGATTTTCAATTTTTATCTTCACTATACAACAATCAATGTCTCTTCCACTGATATCCGATGTTGTCTTGTGCAAGTATCTGACCACAGATATCTTAGAAATATTGCTGGCATCTGCTGCGATCATCGGGTAAGTAATAGGAAGGTTAAACGCAGGGTATTAGGGAATGATGGTAAATCAGTTGATGAGGTTGTGAATCTTCATCGACTGAGATGGTTGTGTTATGTCCTTGACGTCTGACTTTTCTATCACACGACTTATCTACCAATCCGAGTACGAATTATACGAATCTTCACACTAGGCCAACCAATGACGTTCAACCGGTGTGGGCAGTTTAGCATCCTTATTGGTCCTATGTCCTCCGAGCCCTTCCACTTGAGTCCAGAACACAATACCAACTCCCGTAATATGAATCGAATCGAATCAGACCAGATCGTTTATTTCAGACATACTCGGTTTATATATCAATCAGACAGACCGTAACGTACCATAAAATAGGAAATAATATTTGTACACAAATAAGCCCAAAAAGTGGCTGTGAATGTGGGAGGCAGTAGTTAATAAACTGAACATAACTTAAGAACCGTAAATCGTACAATAATAAATTATAGGTCAAAATAAAGCTTATCATAAAAGGAATATAAATATACATAGTGTAATTGTTGAGTAGTTATACAATAAGAATATTTATAGAATATTAGTCCATGAATAGTCCTCGGGAGTTACCTGTAATTTAATCCTCACTGGGTTATAACAGGTTGGGCCACGTGTTACGTTTGTCTGAACACCGATTACCACAACGTGCAATGCTAACCGGTGTTCGGGATGGTTGGAAGAAAGTTAAGGGCGGCCAAACCAAAACATGGCATCAGTCCACAAAGTCACTAACTTTTTGGTCTGAGCCATGTTGATAGATGCAGACTACTAGGTTGGGGTCCGTGTGACTATCATAACCAATGGTTGGAGACTCTGGGTGACATGGCTCAGAGTCTATCACAATGGTGTTGATGTATGCACTCTCTGTTTTCCCTTAACCTATGAGATTAAAATTGCTTCATATCTTTCCTTTACATACTACACCATCGAGTTAACTACTCCTATGAATCCGGTGTTCATCTTGTTGTGCTAATGAAGTATGGCAACTTGGACCGATGCATATATGTGCGTGGTCCTACGTTTCAGCTGACTGACTGACTGACAGTAGGTTTAGAAGAAGGCTAGAGGTAGACAAAACAAACTACAGCATCAATCTATCCTATAACTTATTATTGAACTTAGAAGTTTTTGTAGGTCTAAATCAAATGGTTATTGTTCATAGGATTATCGTAATCAATTATAGTATACGTAAGATGATAAGTTTCAGAATCTGTCTGAACTGAGTGAATACATTTAATCTCGATCAAAATACACTCACGGGTGATAAGCATGAGTTTTGCTTTTTCATTATTAGAGATATTAACCTTTCGGATGAGTTAAATCAACAAAACTATTACTGTTATCATTACTAATAGTCAGTCAGTCAGTCAGCTACAACGTAGGACCAGGCACATATATGCATCGGTCCAGGTTGCCATACCTCATTAGCACAGCAAGATGAACACCGGATTCATAGCAGTGGTTAGGTCAATGGTTGAAATATATAGGAGAAAGATTGCATATAAGGATATAGTACAGGAAGAAAGAATTAGTTCGTAGAAAGAAAGATATAAAGCGTTCTTAACCTTATAGTTTAAGGGAAGACAGGGAGTGTATGCACCGATGCCATTGTGATCGATTCTGAGCCATGTCACCAAGAGTCTCCAACCATTGGTTACGAAAGTCACGCGGACCCCAACCAAGTAGTCTGCATCTACCAACACGGTGTGGGCAACCGAGAAGTGATAACCGCCCTCATAAGAGTACTATGTCTGAACGTTTAGCTTTCTGAAGAAGTTCAGATAGCTTTCTGTAAAATTCATCTTTCATTTCATCTGAGTTGCAGTCGGTGGGAGCGTAGGCAGAAACGACAAAAAGGCAATGACGTGTGTCCCTAATAACATATCAAATAATTATTGTATACGTCATTATATAAGGTTTGGGAATTGTACTTTGATCTACTTCAGTTGTTTTGTTCTTTTTTTTAAGTATCTATGGCCTACTGAACCATATGTTCAATCATCTTACTATAAATAATTATGAAGGAAATCATGTTTTATCTCACTAGATGACAGTATTTACGTGAATCACATCGGTTCACATGATGCTTATCTTGTTTAAGTTGGGGTTTTTTTCCCTTCTTATTTGTATATCATATAGATTGTATGATGTCTTTAAGGGTTTGTCAAAGTTTTAGTTAAAATCCCCTATCATATGAATTTCTGTATTATTCAAGCGTAAATCTTTTTCATACTTGAAATGACTATTTCCTTTCAAATGAATTTGATAAATTTATATCTTGTATATTGAATAGTTGAATTCATGAGGCGATTAAAGCTAGACTATTAAAGAAAACCTAGAAGCACTAGACAACTGTTCCGTTCTAGTACAAGACTCTTCAATAGTGTGTATCTACGACCTATCAGTCTCACAAATGAACATTTAACCTCTAAACCATTGAACTGGCATCTAATAAAATTACGCCACGGTTTACCATTGTCATCAGTCAGTGATTATCTCACAACAGACCTCATTGAACTCTACTGGTTACAGTTTCTCACTAGAACTCTAAGAAATACCTCTTGAAGACATTCACTAGTGAGTAATAGATGTAAATGTAAACTACTGATTGATAATGTTGATAGAACGAATCGTTAAATTATAGATTTTCAGAAATAAACATCAAAATGATATTGAATAATCATCTTCAAAGAGTTTTATTTATTTATTTTATCCAATTTTAAAGATGATCAAATGTAACACATTCATAATTTCAATGGTTAAGATCATGAGTCAGTTGAAGCTGGACCACCATGAAAAACCTGGAAGCACTGTAGGGCCGTTTCGTCCTATTGTGAGACTCCTGAGCAGTGAACATACATGACCTTGCCCCCTACGAGATTCGAACCCAGGACCTACTGGTTTCCAGGTTTTCCATGGTGGTCTAGCTTCAACTGACTCATGATCTTAACCATTGAAATTACTATAATATCCACAAAACCCATCTGATACATTCATAATTATTTGAAATGGGATATTAAATAAATTTCATTGAAACAAATGCTTAAATTTTATCGATATTGTTTTTTTTTTAACATAGAACACCTTAGTAGTAGTATATATCTCCGATCATACATAAACTTCAAAAGAACGAATAATACTCCTTTACAATACTAATGTACACAAATTATAAAAGATGACATATGGATTTATTTATTTTTTTATTTATTTGAACACATAAATATTGGTACAAGAGGGCACCAAATATATATGTGCCACACTCCATAAATAGACAGTCCATCATTTTTTGTGTGTGGGCTGGATACTGGACGGGTGCCCAGATCGAAGCAGGTGGTTTACTTAGAGGGCCACACCCCGAGCTTTGGACCTAAAGCTCTGACCCACAGGGCAATGGAGCATCGTGAGGAGATGCAGTCCCATGCTAGCCGGTGACCGAAAATTGGTTCATACGACATTTGTTCCCGCAGGATACTGGAGCCCATGTGCACCATTGGTCTGGGATCCGGTTAAAGCGCCGGACATTCGCTTTCCGTCCTCTCATTTTCGTAAAGAACACCCCCGCCACGAGAACGCAATGAGTAGGACTTCCCTGGCAGAGCCTGTATACGCGTGGCCATGTGAGAGTATTTCGAGAGGAAGGGAGAACCCACCCCACTCTCGGCCATACCAGGGCATTTTGGGGGCTATATGGATTTTATATGTAAATGATCTCATTTATAACTAGTCGACAAAATACACCCATTAAGATATCATATAACAAAAGATTGATTCAATGAAGAATTCGCTTTTTGGTGAATTCACTTTTAAAGCTGTACAATTGCAAATATACATATACTTATTGCCTAAAAATGTTTTCTTCATATAAGAAAAGATGGATAGTTGTTAGGAATGGAATCAAGGATGCGCGTTTCTCCCTATTTGAGACTCATCAGCCGGATGGACCAGCATCTCAGAATTGATGTTCGCTCTAGGACTCGAACCCAGTACTATTCGCTTCAAACGCCATTGAGTTATTCATTTAATTGTTTGATTGTTAATAGTCTAAATTTTCATCAAAAGATAGATAGGGAAATTATGATTGGCAAAGGATGGCTCAGTATGATTAGATAAAATGTTGAAATTGAGATTAAATGTAATCAGGAGGATCGTTACTTAATTAACGCTTAATCCATCGATGTACAGACACAAATTAAATAATTGATTGCCTTTTTATCTACGTCTCAGTGTTGATGTTATTCTATCTAGGTAGCATACAACGTCACCAGTTAAATCAGTGACTCAGTGTTACATTGTTTCATTGTTCAATGCCAAATGTGTTCACACAGGAAAGGATGAGTCCAAGTTATCTACTTTTCGGTTTTCACCGATAAGCCACAACTTCTACCTCAAGGACATTCATACTTTTCTAGAGATTCAGAGTTATGTCATTTATTATTCTAACCGTTGGTTTATTCTATCTGTAACTAATCTCTCTTATACAGATGGTATATACATACGAACCAATTACAGGTTAGCAACTAATTGATTTTCGATGTTCATATACTGACTTAATATTTTAGTAGTACTGTACTTACCATACGACAAAATATTCACAGTTTCTACCGCATATAGAGTGGGGGTTTCATATTCGTAACTCAAAAGGAGTCATCGTTCAGTACTTCTTCATGTTTAATTGTTTTTATGATTATAACTATGCTTTAAATTGTACCATTTCTAAGAAACTCAAAGCTCCTAGGGATACTAATTAGCTGTCTAAACCAATTTGATGGAGTTAAATTTAAAACTGCCCATTTGATGCCTAGAAATCAAACACTGTATTAAGAAGCCATATGCATCTCATCCTAATCATGAGTAGTTAAATGGATTTATTTACATCAGATGATTAATATTTGAAGCAACTATCGATTCAAGTTAACTTTATAGGATTATTTTTCGAACTATTAAGTTGATTCTTATTATTCTACCGACCAGTAGTATATTTGATCTAAAAGAAAATAACTTGAAGTGAATAAATAACAATGCCAAATTGTATATGATTAGTGGAACTAATCAATCATCATCATCATCATCTCATGCTCTCACTATTACTAACAATGATTTATCCAGATCATAAACAAATATAATAAAACGTGTTGATCACTTTGTATCATTGTTACTTATGCTCATGATCAGTGATGAACAGTATGGGGAGACCTATACACATGATCGTAAGTATTATTCTTTATAAGTTTAGCAAAACACTTGATAAATTAGAAAAAATAAAACATGACGATGATGATGATGATGATGATGATGATGATGATGATGATGATGATGATGATGATGATGATGATGATGATGATGATGATGATGATGATGATGATGATGATGATGATGATGATGATGATGATGATGATGATGATGATGATGATGATGATGATGATGATGATGATGATGATGATGATGATGATGATGATGATGATGATGATGATGATGATGATGATGATGATGATGATGATGATGATGATGATGATGATGATGATGATGATGATGATGATGATGATGATGATGATGATGATGATGATGATGATGATGATGATGATGATGATGATGATGATGATGATGATGATGATGATGATGATGATGATGATGATGATGATGATGATGATGATGATGATGATGATGATGATGATGATGATGATGATGATGATGATGATGATGATGATGATGATGATGATGATGATGATGATGATGATGATGATGATGATGATGATGATGATGATGATGATGATGATGATGATGATGATGATGATGATGATGATGATGATGATGATGATGATGATGATGATGATGATGATGATGATGATGATGATGATGATGATGATGATGATGATGATGATGATGATGATGATGATGATGATGATGATGATGATGATGATGATGATGATGATGATGATGATGATGATGATGATGATGATGATGATGATGATGATGATGATGATGATGATGATGATGATGATGATGATGATGATGATGATGATGATGATGATGATGATGATGATGATGATGATGATGATGATGATGATGATGATGATGATGATGATGATGATGATGATGATGATGATGATGATGATGATGATGATGATGATGATGATGATGATGATGATGATGATGATGATGATGATGATGATGATGATGATGATGATGATGATGATGATGATGATGATGATGATGATGATGATGATGATGATGATGATGATGATGATGATGATGATGATGATGATGATGATGATGATGATGATGATGATGATGATGATGATGATGATGATGATGATGATGATGATGATGATGATGATGATGATGATGATGATGATGATGATGATGATGATGATGATGATGATGATGATGATGATGATGATGATGATGATGATGATGATGATGATGATCTTTTTATGGTGAGCTGTAGCATTCTCAAAAACAAACGATTATTCTTTAGATCTAAAACTTCTCTGAACGAATTTAATTTATTTCACAATTGATCTTCTGGTCATTAGTGTCAATATTATTTTCTTCGATTGTCTTGTTACTTTCTGAGATGATCTGTGGTGTTCACTGATTCAACCAGTCGATTTGATACTGTAAGTATTTTTGTTGGATTTCTGTTTGTACATGCACTGTTTTCCTCTTTTTGTAAATGAGGAGCCTCGAACGTATGATTTACTACTTAGTAGTTAACCTTTATGAATGTCATGATATGGTAGTAACCTACCTGTTAGTTATAGCAAATAATTTTTTCTCATAAATAATCTTCAGAATTCAGTCATTCTCTTGACATCAATAGATAAAAAGCCTCTATTGTACATAAAAGATTCATAAACTCCTTTCAGAGTGTATGATTCATAAACTCCTTTCAGAGTGTACGATTATCCCTTTGATTCCGATAAGACTACACAGCCTGAGACTTTGAGAAGTTAAAGAGTAACTTTAATCTAAAGGCGTGCCGTGTTTATAACATCTCACCTAAGGTTTGATCTTGGGATTGTGTATGATCTCAGTTGTGTAATATGTTTATACTTGCTTAATCTATAATACCTTTCTATCCAGTCTGAAGCTGTGAATCTAAGAGTTGAGTTATTAACCCACTGGCTTTAGTGTGAGAACTCTAGTCGTTAAGCCGTTGCCCCACTATTCATTTATAGTAAAACCGAACAACACCTTAGAGTGACCATGATTTGTTAACCATTTTAGCTGATAAAGAAGTAGAAAGACTTATTATGCTAGGAATTAGGATCAGGATACGAAGTTTAGAAGGCTCGCATTATAGCTTATATCAGTTCGTGTGATGAAAACTATAACATCAACCCATAATCCTAATTTCCATCATTATTTCCTAACGTATTTTGATAAATGAGCTGTGATCTTGAATCTACTCGGAAGTTCATAGTTGGCTCTGCAGTATCGTTCAACTTTGCCATCTTGATCTGAACCAGATACCATCATGGTAGTTAATATTTGGAGAAGAAAATGAATCACATCTTACGAAAGTGATTCAAGGAAGTATCAAGATGTATTTTCATTCTTATAAAACCTTTCTTTCTTTGAATGAGTAGCTGAAAGAGAACCTCTGTGACTTAAAGTACTATCTACTAACTTAATGATACACTTCATTCATTGGATCTTATTCCGTTTTCTTTTGGTAAGAATTTATGATCACTTGTTTTACTCATAAAGTTCTAATCATTGATTCAGTTGAGATTGGATATTTCTATGTCTTGCCTAATTCATTTTCCCTAGAACTGAAAAACAACTGTCAGATGGAAAATTAAAAAAGGAAGAAGAATGACATTAATTTAAACTCATCAATCACGACTGTGTGAATTATATTTTTTTCCCCTATCAGCACTATCATCATGGCAACAAGACTGAACTGGATTTATTTACTCATCATCGTTAGTACTCTTCTTTTCTTTATTATTTCCCAGGTTCTCCATATTACTTTAGAATGGTAGTAATAAAAGAGTGAAATATTTTCTAATCATGTTCATCAATCCTTAACTGGTTAAATTCTTTGGCAAAAGAAAATCTATAGAATCAGTTGTCAAGGTTACCTTCAATTATTGTTAGGCGTGGATATTTTCCAATTTGACTAGAAGTAGATTGATTGACTAATTATAAATAAACACTTAATTGATTTAATTACATGATACACAAGATTTTATTTGTATGTTGTATTGTGTTAAGCTTAATATCAATTGTAGCTCTTCTAGAGTTACTATCGATCCGAAGCCCGGGTAAAGGAGGAGGGTTGGACATAGGGTCAGCAACCCCATCCCATAGAAAAAGATCTTGCTAAAGAAACGCCAATCAGATTAAACAAACTAAGTTAAGCTTGATTATTAGATACATCAAGAAAAAGTATTGTTCTACAATATGAAAAACAGAGAAGTGACGACTGTCCACACAATCTATAACAGTACTCAGCGCTGACCAACTCAAACTATCCAATTTAAGCATAGATCCTCTGCGAGAAACTAAAACAAATAGCCTTACGCAAGTGTATATTAGCTTTTATTTACAATAATTCACACTGACGAATTGATTGCGATAGGGTATAAGTTGTAAATGAACAAGATGAGAAATAAATTGATTGAAACTATGTCGACATCAAATCAAATCCAACACATAAGAAACACATTTCAATGTATGACAGATTAGATTGAAAGTCAAAGGAGTTCAACTATGTCAAATGTGAGGGGCAGTTATCCGACAACAGCGTTGGAATTCGACTGTGTAACGTCACAACTTGACTCAAGTTAGAAACGTAAAGTACTAGATGCCGTTGACTTACCGACCTAAAGTTTAAGCGCCAATCGCGAAATTTCAAGTTACTTATTCCAATTCTCTATGGGTTGCAAAAGTGCACTACTGAGTGGTCCAAACTAAAACGAAACAGCTATCCAGTGCTTATTTGTCTTTAAAAGTAAATCCTTGCTATAAACTATGAACAAGATCGATAAGTAATAAATTACTAACTGCTTAGATAATTATCCATTTAGATTTCACTTAGCAATCTTTTCTTTTGGTTAGTAACTAAACGTCAATTTTTTGTTTGAATTAACACAGATTCAAGATGAAACAACACCTAATGATCAATTGTATCTAACCATTTTCTTTTCAAAGAACATATGAAATTAATCAGAAGAAATCATTAAGAATTTTCACTTACATTGAATACATTTTTGTACCATTCAATTAGAATTCCACAACTGCCTCATAGTGTACTATTCATGTTTGTACAAACTAAACGTAACAGAGTTGCTCGTAAGTTAAACCAAAAAACAACAACTTTATACTCATGTACAAATATGAAAATAGCAGATGTAGATACACACACACACAAACGTACGCATCTGCACTACTATGATGCATATGTATATATATAGAGAGAGAGTTGTATACACATGCATAATAGACACTTTCACAGGGATTGTTACGTAAGACGCATAATAAGTATAGAGTATTACATGACCTTTTAATTGGTAACTCATGTATACAAATTACCATGTTAATTAGATAAAAATCAGTGAAAGTACAGTTTATGTTTCATATCATCCAAAGATTATTTGTACTGAGCATGCACACATACACACACACATACGCACATACGAACGTACATACGATCATCTTAACTGAGGCATGTTAGAAAGTACCGAAATCTTTCCGAATTCACAATTCCATCCAATATCATTCATATGTTTATCAAACTAAATTAGTTATCAATTAATGAATGATGTGACACAATGTAGTTTTTTTTTCGTTTTAATAGTGGAATAGAAAAATCATATGTACATTGTTTATTGTTGCCATGTGTGTGCATGTGCGTGTGCATGTGTGCATGTGTGTGTGTGTGTGCGTACACACATGCAACTAAATGGAATACAACGATACAATTCAATCTATATCTACAATCAATTAAATTGTCAATAATCAAATGATAATTACAAGAAGAAGGAAAAAAAAGGCATTTTTCTTTCAATTACTTATCCTGACAACACATTCATTTGACAGTATCATATATTGTGAAACTTTCTCCATTTTTTTTTTTTGATTTTCTACATAGAACTTCCTTCAACGTGGATTTCAATCGAAACGACCAAAATCAATGGTAAAAAGTGAACGAAGAAAAAATGCTAAACAGTAAGTCATTTGTATCATCTAAATAGATTTTATATTTTTATGTATATGTTCATGATATCATGTTTTGCATAGAAACTAATAGTAGGTAATACTCATCATTAAGACTGAATTCTGTTATGTAATCAATAGAATTTAGCAATCACTGGACAGTTGTTTCCTGTTGGAGACGATAGTTCCCCAAAGCTCATATTTTGTAGTTTCATCTTATCGATTAAATCTTTGAGTGGCAGTCGATTGATGAACCTAACGATTAAATCTTTGAATGGCAGTCGATTGATGAACTTATCGATTCATGTTTAAAAATTTTACCAATGACAATACTGATTATAAATATTTGTATAAATACGCTTGATTTGAGTGCTTGACTTGACCTGACTTGACCTGGTATCTTCTGGTTTCCTGTAGAATACCAAGACTTCTTGATCGAGTTAGCTGAGTCGCGGACAACGGACCAGAATAGTCTATCGAGATTCTGAATCCCTTGATCCGATCGATAAGTCAATGCCCTCTAATCGGCGACCCTTTGAGATATAACATTTCCCCTAGTTAAATAACCAACGTTCAACCTATTAATTTATGTAATAATAGTCATCATTTAAAGTGATCTTTGAAAAACAAAAAAAACATCTCATGAATGATATTGTCGTTTGAACATTAGTGATTTACTTCTGGATGAATTCTCAAGGTTCTAGAGGGTAGTAATGAACTTCATTCTTAAAATTCCATTGACAATTAGTTGAATTTGGAAATCATGGGATTAAGTGATAGTAAATAGGTTTGATGACCTTGAGTATAATTCATCATATGATCATCGATGTGTACTGTTGATGTGTCTAATATATGAGCGACACAGCTGATAAGTACTCTCTACTTTGTAATTTATCCCAACTGAAGGAAATCCATCACAAACAACATATACACAATTCATAACTTCGCTTATCTTTGTAGTCTCATCAGCCCTTGTGGTTTAGTGTGTGACGAAATCTCAACACGGATACAGAAGGCTCGACTAGGATGGGTTTACTGCGCAGCAGTTTGTCCCGTCCTACTTTATGGCAGTGAAACATGGCCGGTAAGAGTAGAGGATATTCGTAGGTTACTAGTATTTGATCATAGGTGTCTTCGAAACATTGCTCGTATATCATGGGACCATCGAGTAAGTAACATAGTTGTTAGGAAACGGGTACTAGGTAAGGATGGCAAATCAATTGATGAATTAGTGAAACGTCATCAGTTGAGATGGCTGGGACACGTGTTACGCATGTCCAACCACCGAAAGCCTCGACGTGCGGTCCTTTATGATGTAGGAGCTAGGGGCGGTTAGACCAAAACATGGCACAAGTCCATGAAGTCACTGACAAGTGGACTGAGCCATGCTGGTAGGTGTAGACTACCTGGTTGGGATCGGCGAGATGATAGTAACCGATAGTTAGAGACCCTGAATGACATGGCTCAAAATCGTTTGCAATGGCGCAGACGCATGCACTCTTTGTGTTCTTTCAAATTCTAATTTTCTGAACTCTTCATGTTCCTTTTTTCTTTATCCAAATTTATTTCACTGTATTATACTCCTTGAATAACTTCTTCAAATCTGAATGTTCCTGATTACTGCTTATACTTTGACTACCTCTACCACCACGTGATTTGAATTGACAATTGTATCTCTATGCTAATGTGGTGTGGCAATTCCAATTGATGTACGTATGTACGAAGTTCTACGTTGTTACTGACTGACTTGCACATTTCGTACCGAAAATGATTTATTTTTACTGAACTACTGACAACTGATGAAATCGGTAGTGAACTTGAATTTTATTAAGTCATTGTAGATGTTCTGTGTTATTAAGTCCGAGAGTATTTGTAATGATAAATACACTTTGCGGTGACAAAATTAGGTATAATGTTTTTTTCCTAATCAAGAGCTTACGACTACTCCAATAGAAAATAACAAACTGTGATTAGTTGAGTTGGATATTCAAAACGTTGTCACCTGGTATACCTTCGTTGAACTGAGATGACTGATTTCTAGGAAATAAAAAAACCCTTAAAGAAGTATTGACATTCTGCACTACTGCTACTGATTCTGATAAATTTAATTGATGATGATTATGATGTGAAGCTCATTCAGGTAGTAAATACTTGCAAACTGGGCATAGACTAACTATTAATCAATCCTTCGGTTGATAATATATTTTAGTCTGACCCACCTATCTCACTGAACCCACCGGACATCGAAGCAGCATACACACCTTCCTATAGATATCACTCCACTAACAATACAATACATCGAAATCACCATCAGACAAATCAAGGGTGGAAAAACAGCAGCATCTGGCAATTTACCTGTCGAGGTGAGTGGTGGTTGGACATACTCAACAAATGTCCTAACAATCTTAGTTGATAAAGATTTACCACCTCATCAGTCGATTTGCTATACTCACCTAGTACTATATTCGTAACCAGGACATTGCTTACTCCGTCTTCCCAAAATACACGAGCAATGCTTCAAAGACACCTATGATCAGATACTATTAACCTACGAATATCCTTGATTCTTAATGTCCATATTTCACATTCATAAATTAGAACAGAGCGAACTGCTGCTCAGTAAACTTGCCCTTTGATCGGAAGACGGATATCTCGCCTACTGCATAAGTGACGCAAGTTCTAAAAAGCCAAGTGATCTTTGAGTTTGATTGCTTCACTCCCTATCGTTAATTCAGGTGATGATGCAAGCTAATCCTGAAATAACGTTTTACATTTGGTGGGAGAGAACTACATCCAAAAGATGCTTGCATTGTTGTTTCGCTAGTGTCCTCACCAAACAAGTGAATCTGCTGATAGATCAATGCTATTACTATTATTGACTCATTTCTAACACAGCTCAGTTTAAGGACTAGCAGCTTTATGGACTGATCCATGTCATCATCTGCTTATTGTCATTTCTCTAATCTACATCTATACTAACCATAAGTAGTAACTGTGCATAAGTAACATTTCGGTTGATGAAATTTTACAATATCACTATCCAATATACAGACTTTTCGTAGGACCCTAGAATTAAATATGTATTCCTCACTTTACAGCTCTATTACATATAAGCAGTACTACGAAAAACAACTATAGTCAAATAATAATAAGCTAAGTCATGTGTTCTTCCTTTAAACATTGGAGAAGATTTTTGAGTCGAATAGGTGAATCGTTACTTTGGAAACTTGATTACTTACAGCCATTATTACTATTCTAATTCTAATCTATCATGGCGTAGGTGTATACACTCTCTATCTTCCCTTAAATCGTGAGATTAAGATCGCTTTATATCTTTCTTTCTATCAACTAATTCTTTCTTCCTGTATCATATCTTTATATGCAATCTTTGTTTTATACATTGCTACAATTGAAGTGACTACCTCTATGAATCTGGTGTTCATCTTGTTGTGTTAATGAGGTATGGCAACTTGGACCGATGCATTTATATGCCTTGTCCTACATTGTAGTTGATTGACTGACTGAATCTGTTATTATGCTTTCACTATGTTTGGTTATTCGTATGTAACTTAACACTTAAAATAATAAGCTTTCTTATATTCTCAAGTATCAACCTAGATTCATATGACTTTCTTAGTCTTTGTCAAGTTGTCTTAAACTCCAGTACAATCATAATTATACTACTTAATTAAATGAATCACTATAATAATAATCGATTAAATGGTTAGTTATTTGTTTGATCAATTAGTTGATTGATAGAGTAATGGAATGCCAGTTTACTTTTTCTGAAGAAAAAAAACGATTATAAGCATATCTTTTCCAACTGTTTATTCATATTAGTATCATTTTAGCTTCTAGCTTATGTATGGTATATCTGCATTCGTGTGGATGAGAGCATGTTTGTGTGAACGTTTGTTTGCAATTGATGCAGAACAGATAGCTAGTTAAGTTCTCAGAAATTTTTTCGCAACCAATCTGTTATGCCGAAATTACTTCTGGAACAGTTTGACATCTGCATTTGCTGGTTGTTGCGTCTTCACAAGATAGAATCACCAATCAGGGGACTGAGCATACTGATATGTGAGAGGGTGGAGAAGATTTGTAGCTCAAATGGATGATGAAGTGTTCGAACACTTCACTTCTATCTGAAGTCTGTTTTGATGATGTTGTTCAGAAGAATGATGAAAGCTCCGCGACCAAACCATTCAGCTCAAAGAACAAAACTTCACCAAATATTGATATGTTTTAATAAGTTTCTGGTCGTCTCGGTAGTTGTGGCACAACAGTGAAGGTGGGTATGTGGCCAAACCTAACTAAAAGTACTCTATTGATTCAACTAACCAATTCTGCATTATTTTTGTCATTTTCAACACCTAATATTGTGCAGATTATATTTTCACCTTAATTTTAACTATTATTGATCTCAGGTGGTTATGTACTGTCACCTGAACAGTTATCGTTTACAAAGTGTTAACTATGATAGAATGGAAAATTAGTTGTATGATTCCTACCCTTACTTTCTCAATTCAGTCTACTGTATTATTGATACTACCAATCATGTTGATATAAACTTGAAGTGTTGTCTAAATCAAGGTAATTCATATGTTATGATAAGAGAACAAACAATAACACTAGCCACAAGTCAAATAAGAGTGAGTGGCTAGTTATGTATGAAATTTATTCAGAAAGATTTAGAATTTAACCAGATTGCATTCAAGAGACTGATCAACTGCATTCCTAAACATCAATAGGAAGATTCAAGTAAATAATACTAAGTGAATTTAAACTTCACCTCATTGCACAAGCAAGTGGTTATTAGGACTCAGTAGCTAAGTGAATAACGCGATGGCGTTTGAAGCGAATAGTATTGATTTCGCGTCCCAGAGTGAACATCAATTCTGAGATAATGGTACATCCATCTGACGAGTCTCAAATAGGATAAAACACGCGTCCTGGATTCCATTGCTAGCGACTATCCATCTTTGCTTATAATGCTTGTAAATCAAGGCAATATCGAGGCAATATGCACAATATGCACATAAACCAATACGAGACTGATCAATTTCAGTCCTAAACATCAATGGAAAGACTTAAGTAAACAATACCAAGTGAACTTAGATTGCATTTTTTTTTACATGTCCAAGTCTTGTGATAGTGATAAAAGCACTTTTGTCATATGAATGTTATGCGAACCATTGCCTCCCACTTCCAGTCCTATCAACAGCATCTATATTTTTTTCCACCTTGAGAGTCTGGACTTCATAGATCTGATTACTTTATATTTGCAGTTGTTGACATTTCCATTCTACAATTTCAGGTGGAATGTTTTACAGAAAAAAATGACTGCTTTCAGCCTATTCAGATCACGAAAATTAGTGGACATGTTTGTAGGTCAGCCTTTTCTCCTCACTTCTTGACCTTACAGATCTAATATTTATTTCATGTCAGAGACTTGTGTACTTATAAAGACATGCACATAGATCAAGCATATGCACAGACATTCGTATTGTACTTGATTTGGCTTACCAATTTTTTATTGCATTTCCAAGTGACGACACGACTTAATTGAAATGAAGTCTACTTTTGTTGTGTGAAGTCATACTGATTTTGTTCTCGTTAGTAAATTCTGAATGCATTAAAAATTGCTGATGATATTGTGTTTGTAAATGAACACTGTTGACGAATACCAAATTAGAATGAAAATCACTATCCAATGTATCATAGATTTTGGCAGTTTTTCAGTTTTATGATGACACTCTATGAAAATGGAATCTCACGCACCCCCTCTATCACCCACTCACTTGTACGTTCACTCACTTACTTTCCTATTCATCTAATAACTCGAATAGTTCTATAGAATGTGAAGAGTTGACTTAAGCTGAATTCCAAGCATAACATCTTAGCTGTTCAGTAGCTTTGGAAAATTCGATTTAGACACCAGTAACCTGGCACTAAATCCTTGTAGGATTTATTTTCACTTTCATCCAAGTGTTACATTAGATATCATTAACATTTTCTTCAATTATCAGAATATGATATGCCACTCATAGTGGTCCAATTTCAGCAATTAAGTTGATTGATTTACTAGCTAGGGTTTAAGATCTGGGTGTAATCCTATCTGACTGGTCTCAACTGGTGATCATTTCTGTGTACAAAAAGGATCTAAAATCATCCTGAGATAACCGGAGAGAAATCACAGTGACTAATATATTATGTAAAATATTAATCTCCATGATCATATGACTGGTTTCAGATCAACGTTTGTATTTATCGATCAAATATTTATGCCTCAGGCTTTGGGACATAGGCATGGTTACTGAAACCTGACAAGAGTTGTATTTCATGACCTTAAGGCACCATTCGATTCCATTAGCTTGTATGCTTTGTGGTGGTTTATCATTAAAAGGTGTACCGTATAAATACATGAACCTCGTGAAGACTTTGGATCGGAGCAACATTGACCAAATCAAAGCTTTTAAAGAAAAATGATCGAAACTATCAATATTAAGTAGGGTTTGTCAGGGTTTCCTACTATACATATTTTCATTTACCATACATATCATCTTAGAAATAACATTTTCTTTCTATAACTTCAAATATTAATCTTTAGTCCAGAGGTTCATCTATCGCCTGAGAGTACTAATCAATTACTTTTGATTGATGACATCTGTTGACATCCGTAGTACACACACCACAATAATACTAAAATAATTCCCAATATTTATCAGTTAGAGAAGAAAAAGACTGTTATTAAATTGGTAAAATCACCATCATTTCGCACGCGAGACCGATAGGTCCTGGGTTTGAATCTCGCGAGGCAGACACGCGGATGCGCAGTGCTGAGGAGTCATACAATAAAACGAAACGACCGTCCAATGCTTCCAGGCTTTCTATAGCAGTCTGGCTTCAATTAATTCATGATCTCAACTATCAAAATTACTATAGTACCCACAAAAACCCCTTCTGATAGTATTTTCTTCGTTTAAAAAAAAGTATAAACCATCGATTATTGATCATGATTTTGCATAACGCATACATCTTAAAATAACTTTATTGATAGTTAGAAGGTCTCACGTTATGTAATATACATACATCTATATGTCATATATATATATATACATGAATATAATCAATAGTCATTTATGATTTTGTCTGTTTTAAGGAATTTCATCAGCAACAGCAACAACAAAATTCATGAAACTATTTTTAAAGATAACAACCATTAAACAGTTACATTTTGTGTGTGTGTGTGTGATTGTGTGCTTGTGTGCTTGTGTGCACTTTTAAGTGTCAATTTGATACATAATGATATATCATCAAACTAGTAACAATAATTTTTCTCTATGACATCATCATATGGATTGGTTCTTCTTTTTTCGGTATCAATTCATAATGTGAAGAAAACATTAAACTTATACAGAGTGTTTAAGAGTCAATAATAATAATAATAATAATAATAATGTAGATTACACAATTGTTCATGAGAAATATAAAGTAAGATTTCATAATGTGATTACAAGTGTTAGTAATGTAACTAAAAGAAAGAGAAACATTTGCCAGTTGCTATGCTCTATTATAGGACCCCTCAATAGAGTACAGGCCTGAACCCGATGGTGACCAAAGTCTAGACTGTCGAGTTCCGAAATGAGCGTTTGCATAGCAACGAAAATTATACTCACGACAGGATTAAATTCTATGTGTCATGAGTTATCATCACAACTTCAAAAACTCAGTTTATTAGTAAGCAAATGATTATAGTTTTAGTTGAAGAGTTGTCATTTATCACAGAGAGTATTAGACGATAGATTAATGGTATATTGTAAACCTACTGAAGTTGAAAATAGGAATGATTATTGAATTTCATTTTAGTGATTCAGCACTTTTCATAAGGTCTGAAAGTTCTGGGTTTGAAACTTGACTGAATCATGAATGTGCATTGCGTAGAAATCTTATAATAAGATCAAATAGTTCATCATTGCTTTCTAATTTTACATTAATCTAATTAAGTTTAATCTGTTACAAATATCACTTCCAACTTAAACTGATTTTTACAATATCTGTCATTAGAGACTACGTTCTACTAAAGAGAGAAGCGGATGAATGATAAAAGTTTCAATAAAAGACTACCAAAATCATGATATGAAACGAGTAAAGACTGGTTATTCAAGGGCGAATAATAAGAATTGCCTTATTTATTTATTCATTTGTTTTATGACATACTCCTTTAGGATGCTAAAGCTAATCTTCTTGTCCGTAATCCCTATACTTCCCACTATATGTAGAAGATGTGTTTAAAGTTTATTGAGTGAATAAGACAGAAGAAAAAATCTGCAGCTTTGTCCGTACTTTCATGCGGACATCCACTCTTTATGTTCTCCCAAATTCTAATCCTCTGAATTCTTTATGTTCCTTTTTTTCTCTTTCTAAATTTATTTCACTGGATTATACTCCTTGAATAACATCTCCAAACCCTAATCGTTCAGATTACTGCTTATATTTTTGCCACCTCTACCACTACGGGATTTGAATCGACACCTGCATACCTCTGTGCTAATGTGGTTTGACAACTAGAACTGATGTATGTACACACGAAGTTCTACGTCGTTGCTGATCGATTGACTGACCGTACTTCCATAATGAAAGTAGTTTAAAATGAAGTTTCATCATATTTGGAGTTGTGAAATTAAAATATTAGTTTTATCGCCCTGTTTTAGCTGATTGTTTTCAGGGGGCTGTAACTTATTATCTTTAACTATTCTCATGCATTTATGTCTAAAGTTTATACTAGATAAATTAGTCCTAGATGGACTGAAATATATCTTCAGCTGAGGTACGAACTATTTGGTCGATAAATTTTAACTACTAAAATCATTAAATAGTAGTGTGTTATTGTTTCATAATGTTTCCAGGCCTAATTCAATTTAGTTTTTTCATAATGTGCAAATAATCTTGATCTCAAAAATAGGGAGTACTGGACAGAAAATTCCTTCTAGCATGCAACTTATCACCAGTATCCAACAGTCTAATTCCTTTTCACGACCATAGTCTTTACTTATTTCGACAATCTTGAAGTCAGTGTTTTTTATAACAGCCATGAATTGTCGACTAACAACTGAGGATGGATCACCATGTAGTTTGTAACAATAAATATATTCATAAAATGCTCAATATTTTTCTCGTAGTCACTACTATACCATATAATCATTTTCATTGCATTAGTCTTTCAGGTTCCGCCTCCAATTCTGATCAGAATCTTCCAAGATCACCATCAGTTATCAGTTCTCACAAGGCGATTGTATCTCTCGGAGAACAAATTAGGTTGCCATCAGAACTATACAGTGTATTTCAAGTAAAACCTACAAAGTTCGCTTTGACATCTGGTAAAACGAATCTCGAGACTACTAACGATGTTAGCCATCTAGTCCAAATATGTAATGTTGATCCAAGTTTGATTGGAAGTAACTGTAAATACTACTTTCAAGTAAGTTAATTGTTTATTTGTGTAACTCTACTTTAAATGATGTTACTACAATCATTATCATATGGATGCATCGTAGTCATGCATGCTTGTAGACTAATACAGTATGAGGAGCAAGCAACTATGAGACTGAGTCTATAAATTAGAAGAATGAATATACTCTATACCAGTTCTTTGTGTACATCGGTGTACGATTAGGTTGAAATTGTAGCTGGCTGGTTTGGATATTTAGATTAACCAGTCAATAGGCATTTTGGGCCACCAATTTTCCAATGAAAGTATAGCCATTCTTTAGTTCAGTATATAAATATCTGGCTTAATTTTGTTATGTAACGTGTCTTTAGTATGAATACCCTACAAAATTGTATCTTGTCAACATCCAAGATAGATTTATATTAGTTAGAAGGATTTATCTTACTTTTATGAAGACTACACTAAAGGATGATCGTCATTTATTTCTACTCTTAACGATGTTTGATAGTGACTATAACCATTTAATTGCTTGATCTGTAGGACCCCGATCAGCGAGCAGTAGTGGAACGATAGATTCTAGTTGTATATAACTGCTCCATGTCGTAAACTGCTCCATTCTCCTTTCTTTCTACCAATTTTGAGCGTCGGTATATAATGCAAGATTCGTAAGTCGCTGATATGACATGTCCAATCCACCGAAGTCGGTATTTCAAGATGGTGACAATAATTGAATTATTATCACAGTTCGGAAATAAATTGCTGAAAGTTGATATTACTGATATGATGTTGCCACCAGATGTGAGAAACCGTTCGAAGAAAAGTCGCATAACATCCTTAACTTAGACAGGCCATGTTTTATAAGTATAGAGCAAGGCTGATTTTACCGACGCATTGTAAATCTGACTTTTGACGGTCAAATGAACATCGTAACAGTGTCAAAGATGATCAATTTTGGTATAAACCGCTCTGATATACTCTAGACACAGATTATTCTCATCTGACACCCTATCAAACAGCACTCACACAGCTATCCAGACACACTAACTTCTTGATTATTTCTGATGGTTCACTTAAGAAATAACTATCGGTACTTGCTCCCACAAGTCTTGCCAAAATACATGCTATATTTACAGACATTGATTCCCAACTGATTAAGTGAGATTTCCATAACTCACTGCTTAATAAAATAATATTATTCGTACACTCAAAATCGAAAATCTTTTCTTTAAGTAACAGATTCACATCACCAGTACCTACTCCCATCAGAGCTGTCTCCAGACGTCATCGGTGGAAAAGTTGAAGAGGAATGATGAAATTGAACAACGCTGCCTTAACTTCACGTTCTGAATGGAACAATGGACAGAGGCGGTTGTAGTGGAAGTATCCAAACACTTAACAAAAGATGAAAATACGACTACCTCATCCCTATATTACACGGTATTCAATGGATTAGAAATAATGAGGAAAAGATCCCTACTTTGATCATTTTAAGGAACCTTAAACCTAGCTCGGTTTGGGACGGAACATACAATTGGTTTGTTAGTATCAATCCAATTAGACAGATAGGACTCCACCATCGATGGCACCATTCATTTTGAGAACATCTTTAGAGATATTGAGATCACGTATATGATCTTGATTGACGATCAGCATATTCATCACTTTAGTGTACTGAGGACCTGTGTTCGAAAGTAAATTGTTCATGAGGCGGATAGGTCTTTTTTAGAAATCTCTTGACAGATATGTTTTTATTATCAGAATGAGTTTTGTGGAGATTTTTAGAAATTTCACAAGTTGAAATCATGAGTCAATTGAAGCTAGATCACCATGGAAAACCTGGAAGCACTGTACGGCCGTTTCGTCCTGGTATGGGACTCCTTATCAGTGTTTTTCATTAACATCATATAGTTTATTGAACCTATATACATGTTTAAAATCTGATTTTCAAACTACTTCACAGTTGTTTAAATTCTTATTATGTTATGAAAAGATGAAGATCATCAGAACGAACATGATATATTTGCGCAATATATTATGAACAATCTGATCACGCACAGTTGTTAAGATTACTTATGTATGAGAAATAAGAGGTCGAATAGATAAGTGGAAAATAAGAGGAGACAAGGATAATAAGGAGAACAATGTGAAACATATCACGTTGGAAAATAAATCAATATTACCAGGGTAAGTTTATTGTGAGAATGAACTTTTTGAATGTATAAAGGGAACGTTCTTAACAAGTATTTGCGGGATCAGATTGTTAGAAATGTATTGAGCTAATATACAATATAGTTCTGATAATTTCCGTCTCCTTACTAAATTATCCAAATTTGCCAAAGGAACTAATTGTCTTAAAGTTAGTTGGTCGTTTTTCTACTTTCTAAAGGTTATGTCTCCATCCCGAAGAATGATCAAAGACCCAACCATGTGCCTTGATAGTCCACAAAGGAAAACTGATAATGTCCAATGTTCCTGTCTAGAGAACAACGATGATTTCTCAGCTATGAACACACCAAACCTCCTTCGAACTGTCAGTCATTCTCAGGGTAACGTAGGAGAAACTGTCAATATTCCCTTCGTGATTCACAATTATTCGTGTCAGTCAGCTTTGGAAAGAGATCGATGGGTACAATAGTGAGTATATATATTAATCGAAGCTTAAACAGACCAATTCCCATTCATTTTTGTCATCACATTTTTCTTCTTGATTCAAAGTTAAGGACAACAAATCCATAAATCTCATACTGATAATAATCAAATCATGTGCTTACTAGTGACTAGCTTTGAGAAGTCATTCTCGAAGTTCTTATCGGGAACCGTGACAAGTGGAGGTAATCTGCGTCGGGTGTGAGGCAGTTACCCACTGAAGATAATCGGCGCAATATCGTGGCATGGTTGAAGTTAAACAATAACACCGTTGGATACCGGCTCAGTGGTCTAGAGTTTAGGCGTTTGCACGCGAGACTGAGTACCCAAGGCACGAGTCCCACAGGCGGGATCGTGGATGAGCGTTGCTGTGTCCTATACTAAGGCGAGACGGCTGTTCAATGCTCTCAGGTTTTCAGTGGAGATCTAGTTCAGACCAACTGGTGAATTCAACTAGGAAGACAACACGAAAGTTTAAATCACTTCCAAATGATTGAACTTTTATGTTAATTGGTTCAGGCAGTCAATCTGCACATATTGTTATCAGTTTGTTTACAGATGATAAAAGTTTAAAAACACTTTTGATGAAGTTTGTATGAACGAACCAATCACGTATTAGATAAAAGGTCTCAGATTTTGGCGTGAAATTCACTCATCCATTTGGTTAAATAAAGGTTTGGTGTTGTAGCTGATGTCAGTTCGTGATGAGAACGCTAAATCTAATCGTTGACCTTAGCCATCAATTGTCAATCATAAGTCTAATTCCATACATACGTTTATAACCCTCATTCAGTTCTGGTTAGTAGGTAGACACATTCAAGGTCAGTTTAGTGTCACTCAAAAGTTGTCCATAAATTAGTCTCACCAAATCGTCATCCACCTGAGCTACAAATTTTCTCCACATAACAACATTGAAATTTAGGAGGGAATTGGATGGTAAATGACTAATTCCTGTTGAAGTGATAGTTTGAGTAATAGTAACCAAGATTTGAATATTTTTTTTGGCAAACCAAGTTTCTCTTTGTTATGGTAACAGGGCTATTGTCGAAATCGTCATCATTAAATGAATTATGTTAAATTATCAAACATGTAATTGTATATAAGTAACCTTGACGTGAATAATGCGCGGAACCTTCTGAGATGGCAAACCTTCGTTCTACAACCAATAATCAACACAGAATCCAAAGTAATAAAACTTACGCCCACGCGAAATGACACATGTTGACCGTATAACAAAAAAGAAAAGAGATAGACAACAGACAAAGAGCAAGCACTCTATCTATTCATTTGATGGATAGAGACACAGGTAGAGTTGTTGTTGTACAAACATTACAGACATATCAAATTATAAATCATTTCAACCAATCATATATCAGAATGAGTTCCATCAGAAATCGATCGATAAATCTTATGGCTCCATATTTCAAACTCGACTCTTATATAGATTGACAATTATTTATGTGCCGCATTCGAAATGTCTGTGTGTGTGTGTATGTGTGTGTGCGTATGCGTATGCGTATTTGTATGAGTCATAACATGTGTAAAATCGATTGCATCCGATAAGTGGTAGCATTTAAATTTGTTTAACGGTAGTGGATTTAGTCAATGTGACTTGTTTATATTTATATTAATGAAATGACAATCTATATGGATTAAATATATTACCACAATTCACATAATGAATTTCATTGTATAGAATAGTTGGTCTCTATACTTCATTTTTTTTGATAAACCAACTCTAACTTATCCATATTATGATGGATCAATGCTTTCGTAGACTTAGAAGCCTTTCCACTCCTAAATTGAAAGATGACCGATTATATACTACTACTACTACTAATAATAATAATAATAATAATAATAATAATAATAATAATGATATTCAATATTCAATGCCACCATCAAAAAATCGAAGTGAATTAGCTTTAATGGATTTACATCAATCATCTGATTTAATTATGGTTTCTAAGCCAAATGTTCATTCATTGATAAAACTTGAAAGAAACCATGATTATAAAGAGAATTATGGGAAATACTTAAATTTAACAACAATACAAAAACCAATTTTAGATTATCGTTTTACACCACCATTAAATAGATCATTGATCTCGTGAGTTTCATTTAATTTCTACAAACTATTTATAGTCTATTCACTTAGTGTTAGTGACAAAAAATTATTGAAATGGCATTCTATTTATTAATTTTATAACAGTTATTTTTAATATCACAAAGGTCTTTTTGGATATGATAGTAATTTTAATAGTTGAGATTATGAGTCAATTGAAGCTAGACCACCATGGGAAACCTGGAAGCACTGAACGGTAGTTTCATTTTATTGTGGGACTTCTCAGCACTGTGCATTCACGTTTTCGCCTCGTGAGATTTAAGCCCCAGAACCTATCAGTCTCTTACGCGAGTGCTTAACCTCTAGTTTTTCCTTCACTTTTCATTTATCTAGTCACGAATAATTGCTATCGCCGCTTGCAAAGTTGTCTTTTATTTGTTTGTAGAGGGCATCCATGTACAGACTGTTCACAGTTCGATATAATATGAAACCATTTCATACAGTGGGTAAATAAGTGGGGAGATAATTTTAAACATATATAATAACATTTCTCGACTGACCAATGAGCAAGCCGTATTTGGTAATCAAATGCAGTATCTTGCACTCTACTTTGAGCTACACCTTTGTGTATATGGGATCCAGTGGTACTAACAAACTATATGGACTTAATTACGTCTAGACAATTTCGTATCTGTGGGTTAATGGGTGGAAATGAATTACTTTACTCAATATATGCTCTGTAGTTCATCCAGATAGTGGTTCGAAGTATTAAATCGAAATAAATTCCTTCATAAGATTTGGACGAATCAAGAGCCAGAGTTGGTATAATATACGATAAATTTTTAATTCTATAGTATTACTCATACTGGTACATACAATCCAGTTGAAATGGCTGGGACACGTGTTACGTATACCCAACCACCGACTACCCCGACGTGTGATGTTTTCTGGTGTAGGAGTAGGTTGGAAGAAAGCTAGGGGCGGCCAGACCAAAACATGGCACAAGTCCATGAAGTCACTAATAAGTGGACTGAGTCATGTTGATAGGTGTAGACTATCTGGTTGGGATCGGCGAGATGATAGCAACCGATGGTTAGAGACCCTGAATGACATGGCCCAAAATCGTTTGCAATGGCGCAGGTGCATCCACTCTTTGTGTTCTCTCAAATTCTAATTTTCTGAACTCTTCATGTCCCTTTCTTTTTCTCTTTCCAAATTTATTTCACTGGATTATACTCTTTAAATAACATCTTCAAACCCGAATGTTCCCGATTATTGCTTATACCCTCACTACCTCTACCACTACGGGATTGGAATCGACAATTGTATCTCTGTGCTAATGTGATATGGCAAGTCGTACTGATGTACGTACGTACGAAGTTTTACGTTGTTACTGACTGACTGACATACAATTCAGCAAGGTTAAGTGATTCTATATTCAAAAACTATTCATCAGGAAATGGGAAATCTTTTGACGGATAGGAATGTCATTTATTTTAAACTGAGAGTTTTGACTAAAGACAAAATAATAAATGTAGTGGCATAACATGGATTCATTTTACTTCGTCGCTTTTCATCTGCTTCTTACAACCGTTTTATTTATTTATTTATTTATTAATCAGCGCTTTTATGTTTAACTTGTTCCTAAAGTTCATTCACTAATGTAAGAATTATATGTACATTGTTTGACTACTAATTCCAACATTTTAAACTAACATTGGTTACCATACATGAATGGTTGTTTAAAACAAGGAATAGTATATCTTACATTTTCTTTACACCTCAGTCAGTCAGCTACAACGTAGGACCAGGCACATATGTGCATCGGTCCAGGTTGCCATACCTCATTAGCACAACAAGATGAACACCGGATTCATAGGAGTGGTTAGGTCAAAGGTTGTAATAAGGATATAGTATAGGAAGGAAGAATTAGTTCGTAGAAAGAAAGATATGAAGTGATTTAATCTCTTAGTTTAAGGGAAGACAGGAAGTGTATACACCGACGCCATTGTGATCGATTCTGAGCCATGTCACACACAGTCTCCAACCATTGGTTACGATAGTCACGCGGACCCCAACCAAGTAGTCTGCATCTACCAACATGGCTCAGACTAGAAGTTAGTGACTTCAAGCACTGATGCCACTTTTTGGTTTGGCCGCCCCTAACTTTCTCCCAACCATCTCCAATACCGGATAGCATTGCACGTCGTGGTAATTGGTGTTCAGGCATACGTAGCACGTAGCTCAACCATCTCAGTCGATGAAGATTCACAACCTCATCAACTGATTTACCATCATTCCCTAATACCCTGCGTCTAACCTCACTATTACTTACCCGTTGATCCCAACAGACGCCAGCAATATTTCTAAGGCATCTGTGGTCAAATACTAGTAGCTTACAGGTCATGTTTCGCTGCCGTAAATTAAAACAGACCGGACTGCCGCGCAGTATACTCGTCCTTTTATTGATAGACGGATATCTCGCCTTCGCCAAAGGTGACGTAAGTTGGCAAAAGCCAATCGAGCTTTTCGAATCTGTGCTGAGATTTCGTCAGACACCAACCCATTAGGGCTGATCAGACTTCCAAGATAAGTGAAGTTGTCGACGCGTTCGACTACTTCACTCCCTATCCTTAGTTCAGGTGTTGACGCAGACCAGTCCTGAAGCAACAACTTGCATTTAGAGGGAGAGAAGCGCATCCCAAACATTCTGGCATTGTTGCTTAGTGCTACCAGAAGACTCTGCATTTTGTCAGCGTCTTCACCAAACAGGACTATATCATCTGCGTATTCTAAGTCGATAAGTGGACCTCCTGGAAGGAGATCAATACCCGAGAATTCAGTCGACGAGAGTGTTATTTCTATCAATAGGTCTATGATGAAGTTAAACAAAAATGGAGAAAGTGGACAGCCTTGACGGACACCACTTGAAGTTGCAAAAGTAGATGACAGTTCGCCATAAGCCCTGACTCGACTAGTAGTGTTCGAGTAAAGAGCCTTCACAAGGTTTATGTACTTCTGAGGTACGCCTTTCAATGACAGACACTACACCTGAAAAAGCTTAAATGTAAAGCTAATTCTGATTGTGTTGTATACAATACTATCTACTACTGTACGTTATTTTAAAGTTATCTCCACCTTGAACAATAATGACTAGCCATCTAACTCTTCCTCTTGGACTTGTTAAAATAAGATTAGTTGTTTAGTTACACAGTGAATGATTTTCCATGTAGACTAGCTTAATTATATGTAAATAATATTGTCTAGTTTCAAAATCATTCTCAGTTTTCATTCAGAAGAATTATCACTCTATGTCAGACTAGCTAACCTAATTCCAAATCCGACTATGAAATTAAAATATGAGTTGTATGAACAATGAAATGAGAATGGTTTTTGTGGATATTATAGGAATTCAATGGTTGAATTCATGAGTCAATTGAAGCTAGACCACCATGGGAAACCTAGAAGCACTGAACGGCGGTTTTATTTTATTGTGGGACTTCTCAGCACTGTGCATCCACGTTTTCGCCTCGCGAGATTCGAACCCAGGGCCTATCAGTCGTGTGCGTGCGCTTAACCACTGGACGGTGGCACAACTTCGTGGATTAGTTGAAGTTAGACATGAACAGTGTTGGATGCCGGCTCAGTTGTCTAGTGGTTAAACACTCCCTCGCGAGACTGATAGGCCCTGGTTTCGAATCTCGCGAGGCGGGATCGTGGATGCGCACTGCTGAGAAGTCTCATACTAGGACGATAGGGCCATCCAGTGCTTCTAGGTTTTCCATGGTGGTCTAGCTTTTTATTGACTCATGAATTTAACTACTAAAAATATATATAGCTGTCTACCTCATTTTAAATCTCAGTTCCTTTCTGTGTCAGATCAAAAGGCATATAAACAGATCCTTTCCAAGTTTACTTCCATGTGATACTGAATATGTTTAATGAAAATTTTAGAGAAATCTAATTGGTCTGATATGTTTCCATATATTTAATTTTTATTCGGTGATAAATGTCAACACACTTGCAAATTTATTTTTAGCTTCACTACAAATTAATGAGATGTATTTGGGATGAAATAAGATTTGCAAGATAACACTAATGATTATCAATAGGTCTTTCAATTCACATTAAAGTGGTCCTCTCACTTTATAGTTGGTTCGTTTATTTACTAAAGTTGTTAAATAGTGACTATTTGAACTTAATAGTTCAGTGGATAGTACGTTGGCGTTTCCAACAAAAGCTACTGAGTTTGAGTCTTTGTGTGAATATTGACACTGATTTTAGTTAGTTTCAGTTGATGAGTCCCAAATAGTATGTCTTGAATCACAATGATAGTCACTATCAAATTTAAATAAAAAAAGGAAAGCAAGTTATTAACTTTTGATATGGACGTGGATTATGATTAAAGTTGAGATAAAATCTTGGTTACGCAAATTGTGTAATTCAGTTTGCTAATCTTATCTCAGTCTGTACAATGTTATAGTCAAAACAAGTACAGCTTAATGTTTATTGAATCATACTTTTCTGAAAAATAAAATTTAATTAGTACAGGAAAAACTAGTATAAAGCACTCTGAGAAATAGCGGGGTATATGACAGTTTTAATTGTCGTGATTAAATGTAGTAACTGTGTTAGACTAATGTTTATCTACTACTATTTACTTACGCCTGTTATTCCCAATTCAGCATAGACTGCCGACCAGCATTCTCTAATCCACTCTGTCCTGGGCCTTCCTTTCCAGTTCTATCCAATTGTTGTTCATTTTTATCACATCTGTCTCCATTCCTCGGCATAATGTGTTCTGTGGTCATCCTCTTTACCTTTGGCCCTAAGGGGGCTTCAGGTGGAGATTTTATTTATGACTAGGCTTGATTGGTTTAAAATTTTTTTCTGGTTAGCGTTTTTTAGCGAGACAAACATGAGGAAAATGAACAAAAATTGGATAGAACTGGGAAGGTAGGTCCAGGACAGAGTGGGTTGGAGAATGCTGGTCGGCGGCCTATGCTCCACTAGGAGTAACAGGCGTAAGTGAGTAACTAGGCTTGATGCAACTGAAACGCTTTCATTCCAGATGAAAATATTTCATATTTCTTGAATACACTTTATATGACTTTTCCGTGTGTAATTTTATTAAATAAATATATTATAAAGAGATGAATGGATATGCACTATATATTTTTCAGTTTGAAGCGGCTGATCAACCCATCTCAAGATGCTCAACGTCGTAAAGAGAATTGTTTGAATGTATGGATTCAAGAAGCAAAAGGATTAACTATAAAAAATAGGTGAGTAACACTGTGTTAATAGTTCTAATCAAGTTAACACTAAAATGCAATCACTTTGTTTATGTTATAAGACACTAAGTTTATGAAATACGATTGTAAAACTCAAACCCACCAACAACGATCTTGTCACGATTTCACAATCAAGTCGGTTAAAAGTTCGAATTCATGCTACGAACGTTGATTTTCTGGATTGAACAGGATTATTAACTATCTATTAAATCTAATTAATAAGAATTCAAGTGATTATCGATTTTCATTCATTCGTGAACAATTATTTATAAGTTAAAATTAATTTCTTTTATACAGTTAATGCCGCTAGGATTAAATTGTAACTTGTATTGTACTAGCGAATATATTAAGTGTATTATCTGGAGCGGTACCATGCAACCCTCCCATGGTTGCAACCCTGGTTCGAATCCTGCCCGGCCTACGGCTTTGCCCCCAAATGCCCTGATAGGGCCGAGGGTGGGGAGAGTTCGCTCTCCCTCTCGAAATGCTCTCACATGGCCACGCGTATATAGCCTCTGCCAGGAAAGTCCTACTCATTGCTTTCCTGGGGCAGGGGTGTTGTTTACGAAAATGAGAGGATGAAAAGCGAATGTCCGGCACTTTAATCGGGTTGGTGGATACGGAGGGTCCACCCAGGGATTGGAAAACCCTGATTCCAAACCAGTGGTGTACATGGGCTCCAGTATCCTAAGTGAACAAATGGCGTATGAACCAATTATTGGTCACTGGCTACCATGGAACTGCATTTCCTGAAGTTGCTCCACTGCGTTTTGGCTAAGACCTTTAGGTCGAATGCTCCGGGCGTGCGTCCCTAAGAAAACTACCTGCTTCGGTCTGGACACCCGGACAGTATCGTAGCCCACACACAAATCAAATGATGATTTGTGGCGCATATCTATTTGGTGCCTCCTTGTACCAATATTTATGTGTTCAAATGAATAAATAAATAAATACCAAAGTGAACTTATAATCATACTCAAAATTGAGATTAATCAATGATTCCTAAATAGAGAGGGTAGATAGTCGTTTCTATTTCTGTATTCATGTGAAAAAGTCAGGGAAACTTAAATTTTTAATACAAACAACGAAACGATAAAAATGGCTTCTCAAATGGTGGAAGAAATAGTTTGAAGAAAAAAACCTCATTCAACATATCAATCAGTAATAAGAAGTAAATTTCTGACAAGAACGTTTCACCATATAATTAATAGAGTAGAACTTTTGAAGTTTCATGAACATTTCAATTTGTGACATTCTTTTTTTTCACCATTCAATCCCTTTTTCATTAAGATATTATTGTACAATTTTGGTCAATGGTACCATCTGTGCACGTACAACAATCAAACAGATGACAGATATGTTGTTCTGGGGTGAAGAGTTTGATTTAAGGTGAGTTAAATAGTTGTTGCTTTCAATTTAAGAGAAATTTTACTTTTTATTTAACTCTTTAATGGTTTTTTTAAAAAGAAAAACTGGAGTTTTTCTATAAGCAAAGATGGATAGTGGCTAGCAGTGGAATCTAGGACGCGCGTTTCTTCCTGTTTGGGACTCGTCAGCTGGATGAACCTGCATCTCAGAGTTGATGTTCACTCTGGGACTCGAACTCAGTACCGTTCGCTTCAAACGCCATCTCGTTATCCACTTAGCTACTGAGTCCTGATAGCCACTTGCTTTTGCAATGGGTTGACGTTTAATTCACTTCATATTGTTTTACTTGAATCTTCCCATTGAGGCAATATCGAGGCATACGCACAGTATGCACATATGCCAATAAGAGACTGATCAATTTCAGTCCAAAAACATCAGTGGGAAGATTCAAGTAAAATAATATCAAGTGAATTAGAGTTTTTCTAGTTTTGAAATTTTTTATTTTAAATGTATTCATTAAGCCAGAATGATTAGAGCTATTAGCCGTATCGAGATTTAATGCATTATACTTAATCATTGTTGTATATTACTCTTAATGGAAAAAGTAATCTTATATTTGTCGGAATAATTTGACTAGTCTGATTTTGGTCTACTGTATTAGTTAGTCAATCATAAAAATTTACGGATTATACGACAAAATAAAATATTTTAAATCTCTGATGATTGTCATTTTTCGTAGCTTTTCTAGAACGAATAACTTACAGGTGCTATCTAAATTTCTATCAAAAGGAGTAGGTGTTTGAGAATTGTCACCTACAACACTTATTTGATATCGCGCAATGTTAGATGATACAGGAGTAAGTTCGAAGAAAGCTAGGTAATAAGTCTTCTAATTGAACGCCAGATTTGGTTTCCTAAGCTCTTCTAGTAACTCTCAGGTGAAATCTATACAGCAACTTCAATACGAGAGAAAAGGCACGAAACATGGGAGAAAACGCTTTACTCCAGAGGTTCGTTTATATACAGAAAATCTAGGGTATTTATATTATTTTAGATGGGCTTGGGTTTGCGGAAGTTTCTCGTACGCTACTAAACATAGTAGCAGTATGGGTAATCATCCAATCCGAAACTCGACATGTGACTTTCCACTTTCTAGCTATTTCTGGCAAAACTAGTGAATGCTGGTTGGATAAGATGTTTACCAGCGTTTTCAGAGCCTTTTTCTGACTCTTTTTCAAGGAATTTTCTAAATCTCCCTAACACTGGGGCCGTCCAAATTAAAACGTAGTATCAGTCCATCAAATTATTAAAGGTTGATTGGAGCCATGTTAGTAGAGGTAGACGATCTGTACGAAGTCAGTACAATAGCCGTGATTAGTGGTAGTAGTAGTAGTAGTAGTAGTAGTAGTAGTAGTAGTATATAAGAAAGGACAAAAGTCCTCTTGTGACAATCACAGAGGAATCAGTTTGACTAATATAGTGTCTAAAATATTAGCCTCAATAATACTTCGACGCCTAATCAAAGCTCGTGAAGAGCAGATTAGAGAAAACCAGGCCGGTTTTCGACCTGGACGTGGTTTTATAGATCAGATATTCACACTACGTCAGGTCCTAGAACACAGACACACATTCAGACGCCCCACAATGGTAGTATTTCTCGACCTTAAGGCGGCATTCGACTCTGTTGATCGTGAGGTTCTATGGCAGTGTTTGTCACTGAAAGGAGTACCAAAGAAGTACATTAACCTTGTAAAGGCTGTCTACTCGAACACAACTGGTAGAGTGAGAGCTTATGGCGAACTGTCATCAGAATTGATTACCTCAAGTGGTGTTCGTCAGGACTGTCCACTCTCCCCACTCTTGTTCAACTTTGTCGTCGACGTACTTTTAGAGATAACACTTTACTCGTCTAGATTTCCAAGGGTTGAACTTCTACCGGGAGGTTCACTTGTTGACTTAGAATATGCAGATGACATAGTTTTATTTGGTGAAGACAATGACAAAATGCAGAGTCTTCTGACCACTCTAAGCAACAATGCAAGCATGTTCGAGATACGATTCTATCCCTCAAAATGCAAAATTTTGCTTCAGGATTGGGTTACATCGACACCCGAACTAGTGATAGGGAGTGAAGTAGTTGAGTGTGTCGACCACTTCACTTATCTTAGAAGTCTCATCAGCCCTTGTGGTTTAGTGTGTGACGAAATCTCAGCACGGATACAGAAGGCTCGACTAGCTTTTGCCAACTTGCGTCATTTATGGCGTAGGCGAGATATCCGTCTATCAACCAAAGGACGTGTTTACTGCGCAGCAGTTCGTTCCGTCCTACTTTATGGCAGTGAAACATGGCCGGTAAGAGTAGAGGATATTCGTAGGCTACTAGTATTCGATCATAGGTGTCTTCGAAACATTGCTCGTATATCATGGGACCATCGAGTAAGTAACACAGTTGTTAGGAAACGGGTACTAGGTAAGGATGGCAAATCAATTGATGACGTAGTGAAACTTCATCAGTTGAGATGGCTGGGACACGTGTTACGCATGTCCAACCACCGAAAGCCTCGACGTGCGGTGCTTTATGATGTAGGAGCTAGGGGCGGTTAGACCAAAACATGGTACAAGTCCATGAAGTCACTGACAAGTGAACTGAGTCATGTTGGTAGGTGTAGACTACCTGGTTGGGGACCGCGAGATGACAGCAACCGATGGTTAGGGACCCTGAATGACATGACTCAAAATCGTTTTCAATGGCGCAGGTGCATCGACTGACTGATTAGTGGTTGAAGATGTTGGGTGAAACGGCGTCGAATTGGACACGAATGCAAATACACTAGTCACTTGTTCTCCTGTCGATCCTCAATTCCAATATCCCTTCATAGATATCTTTTCACTCTGTCTTTCTAAACCATGTTCTCAGTGTTCAACCTGTCTTATTATTATTACTATAACATTTTTACAGTTTCTTTGCGATTCACTTTATTAATTTTATATTGTCATGCTAACGCAGTACCACGGCTTGGCCCAAAACATACTTGTGTTAGCCTCTATGTTGATCATAACTAATTTACTAAACAGTCAGTTCTGTTTGAGAATTTATCAATTGAATATAATTTGGATTGTATTGTTGTGTGATAACGTCAATGAAGCTTGAATAAATTATTACTTTAAAATCTTAAATAGTAAACTGACTAGTCACTATAGATATGTATATTTTCAATCCAGCACGAATCTCACGAGGCCCCCAAATACCCTGGTACGGCCGAGAGTGGGTAGGGTCTGCTCTCCCTCTCCAAATACTCTCACATGGCCACGCATATATAGCCTCTGCCAGGGAAGTCCTACTCATTGCCTTCTCGTGGCGGGGGTGTTGTT